>SSNR01000335.1:394361-531173 GCA_006937965.1 Callopanchax toddi
GGGGGGGGGGGGGGGGGGGGGGGGGGGGGGAGCAGTCCCAACACATTTTAAATACTTTTGAACTACACCCTTAAAAAAAAGTCAAAGTAATAATAATCTGTTTCAAAAAGTGATGATTTCTTACAAATTTTAATTTAGAGGAAACTGAAGAAACTCATCTATTCAGCTTTAACTAATACAGAATTAATAGCTCTCACAATGACCGAATTATTTTCAAACACCAGACAGACAAAAGAGAGCCGGCAAGAGGGAGAAAATTAAATCGCAATTATCATAAAATCCATCATTGTAATTCACACAGGCTGAGTGTTGCAGTGTTTGGATAGGTAATGATTTTCTAATATGAGAGGGCAATTTGCATAAATAGCCTGGAGATTGGTTATCATCGTCATCATCATCATCATTTTTGATTCCACACAATTACGATCCCTGCACCATATATCAGAGCTCACAGCTATGTAAAACCACAGCACTAATTAATAAGCCATTTACAGACTAGCAGCTAGTTACAGTTGGTCCTGCTGATGACCTTAGCGAAGATGAGCCGTCTCAGAAGTGCCTGTGTGTAACTACAAACATAATGATGTGCCAGGAGGGAATCATTAAAAATAATTTACACAAGCCTTCATTTACCCAGATCTTTTGATAGCACGCTTCCCCCGGTGTTTAGATCCGTGGCACAGAACCTCCTTACCATTTGGAAAGTGCCGGCCGGGGGAACGAGTGGGGATACCTAAGTGGTTAATTAAGAGCTGTTGGGGCGCCGGGAGAGGCTCCTGAAAAATCTCTCTGATGTCTGCCGTGTCAAGTGTCTCTCCCAGACTGAGCAGCGAGAGGTGGCTGCCACGCTAAGCTAATTACTGGGAAAGGCAGGGAGCAGCTGAGGAGAGACGAGGGCCCCCTAAATGAATAGTTCTCTCCAACAATCCGAGCGTTTGCACACACTTAAAACACACGCACATATGTAGAGGCACATAAATATTTGGACAGTCAAAAATCATTTTGCAGCGACTTGCCAGGCCGACTGCTCCACTGAGCACAAAAAGAAGAAATCAGAATCTCACGTGACAGGGTTGACTACAACTGGATGACGATGAAGCTGTATCAGAGAGAAAAGTATCTTTTTTGCTCCAAAGAAAAGGACAGATAATGGAATGGGAATGGAAGGTGAAACCATAAATGATACTGAGACAAAATAATGAAGTAAACTACTCACACAAAGCCCTAATACCTTATCTCAGCTATATGGTGTCATTCTATCCCTAATTGTCCTATTTGAAGTGTAGTGTAGTATTTCTCCTCATATATCAATAGAGTGATGGCTAATGCATTAATGTTCTTTTGAATTACTTGTTTATTTGGGGAAATAATTAAAAAATAATTCCTTTTTATTCAACTAATTCCTTGATTTTTTTTCCCCTTATTTAAGTATGTTTTTACATAGTAGAGACATAAAATGTGTGACACCAAATAGTTGACAGGAGCATCAAAGAAAAAGAGATGACTATTTAATTACAGAGACCAATAAGAACAACTATATTTTATTATTAATATTAACCTTTATTTTACCAGGAAATGTCTCATTGAGTTTCAGAAACTCTTTTCAAGGGAGTCCTGGATTGCCACGACGTGTTGTGATCTGTGGAGGAAACCGGAGTGTCCGGAGGAAACCCACGTATGCATCGGGAGAGCATAACTCCGCCCAGAAAGACCACTGACGGGATTCAAACCTGCGACTTTCTTGCTGTGAGGCAACAGTACTAACAACTGCGCCACCATGCAGCCCAAATATATATAAAGTAGATTTGTATCCATAGATTTTTGTGATTATAAAATGAAAGTTATGGTATATTTTCAAATAAATTATATTCTATGCTTTCCCTTGGTGATTTAAATGGCCAAGAAGGCATGTACCAAAAATGTCCCCTTTAATCTTCAGAATTCCCCACTGCAGTGTCAAAATTCTGTTCAAAAAGAAGAGCTGCCAGGGTGAAAGTGGCTAAACAATGCTGTGGGATGCAGGCAATCGCTGCTGTGAAAGCCTATGCTGATCATGATACGTTGGACCAAGCCCTCAACTGGCGCTTGGCTCCTTCCTCTGTTTCTTTTTTACCCCCTCTCTTTATTTCTCCCATCTGACTTCAGACCATCCTATGGAGCGAGCAGAGGGAAAAAGGGGTTAGCTGGGGGAAAGATAGACAATAAGGCATTTAAAGCCTCGGAGCTGCCTACAGCAAAGCCTCTTTCCAGGCACTGAGGAGCCAGGCAGCCGCTACCAAGCCAAGCGCTCCAGCCACATCAGCCGTGACAGAAGGCTGGCAGAACAATCATCTTAACAATATGGCTGAGTTGGTGCCCCGACACCGAAATAGGGCTATCGCTCCAACTAGCATTATGGTTGGCTTGCCAGTGGCGCTAATAGCTCAACACGGAGCCAGGCCTTGGACCTGGCTGGTTGGGAAGGGACCGCAATAGGCTTGTATTGGTTGTTGTGGAATGTGAAGTCACAAAAGCTGAAGAAAAACAAGTTGGCTGGATTAATTATGATTTTTTACAAAACATGATTGTGCACTATTTGTTAAATTTAGGAATTTTGCTCAACAGAAAGGCCACTATGATAGTCTCTAAATGTGCTTCCATCCAGAAAGACGTTTTTTTGGACTTTCTGGCAACTCCACATGTCGGCCTGTGTCCCAGATTTGGTTCTGACCACCAGATTAGAAAACATTAAAGCTAACCCTCACCAAATGACCGTGTGTTCCTCTCTATAATCACATGCTTTCAAGAAAAGCAGGAGTTGGACTTTACAGCTCCAATTATATGCAACTGCAAATCCCTAAATGTTCTAAAATACCTACACCTTGCAGTTATCACAGAAATACTATAATTATTTTAATTGACCAGGGTTCTTCTATCAAGCCAAAAACCTGGGCATCTCTTTGTCAGCCAGCAAGCTAGCAATTACATGTTTCACTACAGAGTGAGCAGTTTTTTTCTGTTTCTTTAAAGAATACTTAAGGATTAGTGGAGAAACAAGCATGTTATTAAACGATTTCCGCTTGTGTGCACCGTGTTTTAGAAGGGCTTCTTTTTACATTTTATTTCTAAGCACAATAAACTTAGAAAGAGGGGGGAAATGTATCCAGGAGATAAATAAGATGGCAACAAATGAAGTAGCAGTAAAAAAAACATGAACAAATACGTACAACAAATTAAAGAAAAATGCTGTCATACATCATACATTTTTGAAGTTATTAATAAGATTTCTTTTCCCTAAAATGATCAGAAATTTTGAGAAAATCCAAATAAAAAAAATCTCAGGTTTCAACATGGAGCTGCTGGATTAGACCCCTATAATTTTACAGGATTTGTGTAAAATACAGTCATCCTTAGACTTGTTCTATTATTTAAGTCAAAAACGGGTATTTGCACAAAGGCTTGAAGGCCCCAGACTTGAAAATGAGAGGTGTGAGAAGACATGGCGTGGCCTCAGGGCGTGGGCACTGCTGCCAGTGTTCACAGTGTTACCCCGGGTGAGCACATAAACATATACACAACGGGAAGGAAGTGTCTCGTCAAGTATGTGTTTGTGAGCGTGTTTTTTTGGCTGCTGTGGATAGCACGTTGCAAACAAAGGAATGCACACACACCACACACACTCATACATACACTTCGAGATGTGTAAGTTGTTTGACCAGGGTGAGGCAGCAGAAATAAATCCCCACTGAACTGAAATGACTCTGGACACTATATTTGTCTTTTTATTTCGTTAAGAGTCTGAGTTTTAGCAAGCAAAAAACAGCTAACTGAGCTTTAAATGGAGCTGAGTCCAAACATTATCTGTTAACTAAGCGTTTTCTCGTTCATTGACACTAAAAACCAGCAATTTAAATCAGTTACTGCGCACAGCGTACCATCACACCAATTCTCTCTTTTCTCATTTGTTCACTTAACCACATAATGAAGCATTGCAAGCGGTATGGAAGGCTTGTAAGTATCCTACACGCACATATTTGCATTTTGCTCACTTTTTTAATGAGATGAAAATGAAGGATTTCACTTTTTAATGCCACATTTTCATGCCCGCCACGCTTCACGCAGCCCCGCAAATATAAACACTGGTATCAATGGTTGGCCAGAAAGTGGTGCCATAAAGGCTGCCATGAAATTTGTTTATCTAGCTGCTGAATTGTATTCAGCTGGGGATATATGGCATAATAATGCAAGAAGTGTGGGCTCTGTAATTAAGTCTGTCTTGTGATGCTTTCGAAGCAATTCATTAACGTCTCTCACTGTCAGCTGAGATGTGGAAAGCACTGCCATCCATTAAATGACAAAAGTTATTAAGTGATATTTTTTAAGTTTTTAGACAAACTAAAATAACTCTTCTTTCAAATGAATGTTTTCAGTATACAGTTTGCTGTTTGCATTTGTAAAATGTTTTTCTGAAAGTTTAAACTAATTTCTGTATTAATTGTCCAGGAATTTAAAGAACATAACATAAATTAGAGAATAATTATCTTCTTACCCCTAGTTTGTTGTTATATTAATATAAGCATGGAGTGATAGTCAACACATTTTGTTGATTATCTAAGGTTGAAGTGTGAAGGCACCAGTTTCAGGATGTAAACCCAGACATACAATTCCCCAGCTACACTCTTCATTTTCTCCTGAGGATTTATAATCCCTGCAATGAGTTCTGGGTCTTACCCATAGTCTCCTCCCAGTGGGATGTGTCGTAAAAACCATTAGAGAAAGGCAACCAGGAGGCATCTTAATTAAATGTTTGAATCACCTCACCTGACTCATTTTGATGTGGAGGAGCAGTGGCTCTACTTCAGGCTCCCCCAAGGTTACAGAGGTCCTCTGAGTCCGGCCAACCTACAATGGAAAGGAAGCTCATTTTAGTCAGTTATAATTGACTTTAAGCTTTTCCTTTCATCTCACCTCCTTTTACGTCATGACATACTGGAGCAAAGCCCTCATTACTGAAGACAAAGCCCTGATGTGTTGGTCAAACTCTTGCATCACTCTCCCATCACTTGTGAACAATGCACCAAGATACTTGAACTCCTCTGCTTGAGGGAAAGATTAATTTCCAACCTGCAGGAAGCACTTCACCTTTTCCTGTTGAAAAATGTTCATTTTAAAGTTTCTGTTAGTGGTAGAGAAATGATGTGAACACAGCACAGAAAATACTTACAACTGGTCTTCAGTGAGCATAATAACAGAAAACTCTCAGGTTTTCAGTGTCTGATTGTATTAAGTGATCATTAGTTCTTTTTTATGCAATATAATAAACCATATTTACATTTAGACACATTTCAAGAGATTTGCTTGCAAAAACATTTTTGTCCATCAAATCTGACAGGTTAAATTTCACTCACTTCCACAGATATTTCAAAAAGCTGTCATTCTCTCCTTCAACATTTGAGACCAAAGAATTGTGAATTTTATGTTAGTAGAGAAGGCTGTAGCTTCTGTTTCCTCCAATAACACACACCCTGTGGTAGAATTTGGTGTATTTTCAGCAGCGGCGTGAAGTTCTTTTGAAATCGCAAGGTGAAGTGCACATGCACCATCTCCTCAAGTATTCTCATGGTGATGCACAGTCAAAAAGACCCCTTTCCCTTCTAATGTTTTGGACATTTTTCAAATTATCAGAGAGGCTTAGCCAACTTTAAAGTGCCTGCAAATTGTGAAATGAGGCTTTTGCCCCCCATTGCACTCTTGCCAATTGGCTGCCTATGGCAACACATTCAAAGCTAAAAGTTGGGTTTTCAAAGCCAGGCCAATTAAAGGATATAAAAAACAACATAATTTAAACTGTGATCACTTGGCAGTATTTCGGAACGAGCAGTGGGCCTTGTAATGACCATCTAAGGGTTCTTCTCACCATTCCGGAGGGACGTTGAGCGTTTCCCACAAAGGAGAACCTGCAAGATGCGTCGTCCTACGCCTGATGGTCTTTCTGGGTCAGCAGCAGTAAGAGTTGATTTGAATGCCAAACACACACATCTGAACATGCGTGTTATGAAGTGCTTCGAGCTAGATAAAAAAAAGAGGCTCATAAAAAAACAATAAAGATAATGTCACAGCTAGATGCGTGTCAGTGATCTAAGGCGTACTTTACGGAAAGGAGCCTCACAGTCATTCCTTGACAAAACAGTCATCTTATTTACAAGGCTCACAATAACCCTACGCAAATGTCGAAAAGAGGAATAAAGGGAGGGGAGGAAAAAAATAATTAGCATATTAATCTTTTTTATGCTGTCATCTCTCAGGTCCGGGGGACCCGCGGTGTAATTTAAATCTAAATGCTTTCCCTGGCATTAGAATTCATTTTAGATGGGTCAATTGTTCCATAATAAAGGGATAGAAGGTGTACTTCATGCAAGAGATTTATGTTTGCCATTTGTTCATATTCATGTGCTACTGAATACCCCTCAATTCAAATGGTGATGGCAGCTCATATCAGTCGAGCTCCAGACCTACAGATCACTAACCGGCAGCAATGAATTTCATTTGCTGAGGACAAAAAGAGTGAAGGGAGAGAAAGAGAGAAAGACTGAAGGGGGTGATGGCGGTGAGGAGACAGGGAGGGAGGGGATCAGCTCCCCAACTCAGTTTATTGATTTTTTTTTCCTGCTCGACAGAAAGCCTGAATAACAGCTCTATTGCCCTCATAATGATTAGTGACAAAAGTTTAATTAAGCAATTATGAAGCCAATAATAGAGTTGTCTGGTTTGCTTAGCTTTAGACTGTTTAAGACTTATCTCCCTCTCGCACATCACAGCAGCTGGAATGTGCTTGAAGAGATTAATGCCGCGAGAACACAGATGCCCACTTTAATACAGCGCCATGATGCTATTTGAATGAAGTTGAGAACACAAGCGTCTCTTTATCAAATTACAAGTCTGCTTTTCATGAATATGGAGGAAAAAGGATGAGAAAAAAAAAACATTCAGCCATGGCTTCAAGGTGTAATTATAAAGACGTACAACAGAAAGACACAATTCTGTTGTAGTAATCTCCCTTTATGAAATATGCATGATAATGTTTTACTGAATAAAGACTTAGCATGTTCTAAGAGGCTTTGGCATTTTACATTTGCTCAGACAATTGGATATTTCTCAAATATTCCTTAATGTTGTGTTCGATCCTCCACCTCTTCTCTTTCTTCTCGTGCGTCTTTTAGCCTCTGAAAATTGATTAGATTATCTTCCCTCTCCACGCGCGGCGCCAAATAAATGAGGTTTCAAGATGCAAACTTTGCATTCAAGTTGATGCCATTTGTCCCTGTTGATAAATCTGTGTGACATGCAATGATGTATGGGCAATTTACATAGATCAATCCATAGATGGATCCAGATGCATGCAGCAAAAGGTTATATTTAAAATCACGTGGCTGGGCTGTTTCTTTTTTTTTTCTTTTATAAATAATAATGGCATTAAATCTTAAGAATAACCTAAAGACAGTTTTAGCTTCACAAAGTTCTATATGTTTTTTAGTTTACCATTTTTACTCAGTGGCCTCAAGATTTATCTCTTTTTTTTTTGTGTTAAATCATAAACTCCAGTCAGTGGAAAAGGGGTTAGAGTCTAGCACAACATCCTCAGCGATGACACTGTATTTGAGGAAAAGCTGCAGACACGCCGTGAAAAGAGCCGTCCCGTCTCGTCTATAAAAAACGTCCTCCGTCCTCTGAGCTTATCCACATTTACTCTAAGCACAGCAACACAAAGTTGGCGTGCTGTGACAGCCTAAATCCTGGAGTAAAGCGCGCAAGAAGACAAACTGAATAGTGGTTGTTGTTAGTCTAACAGCATATCCAGTATTTATATGTTCTGAAGTAAAACTATTATAAGTATGAAAATTTAGAAGGCCTTGGAGCGTGTTTACACCATTTTGGATAATGCCTGCCCTTGCTCTACATACTGAATCACAGATTAGTCTAATATCAAGCGTTACATTGTGTCTGACTAAAAGGAGGTCAAACTTTAATGTGTGTAGTTTTCCAGTTTGGGGTTTAATTTTAAAAAGCAACAGGATTAGACCTATTGATGGTGCTTTATTTGTAATCCTAAACTTGCCAAATAATGTTGCAGAAGATCTGAAAGTTTGGAGTACTCCATGTGACATCTTCCCAACTAAACCGCATCACTTTTCGAGGTCACCTTGGGTCTCTTAACATCTCTTTCAACTGGATGTCAGGATGGAGGGAAAAGGAGCGCCTTCTGAATGACACAAAGCGGCACAAAAACAAGGAAAGGGAGAATCAACACTAAACAATAAGCACATCATCCTGTAACACATGCTGCGTTGTGGGATGTTGTGTGCTCTCTTCCTCTCTCTCTCTCTCTCTCTCTCTCTCTCCCCTGGCTTCCTAGGACAATGAGATGACATGCTGAAGGTGGGACTGCATCTGGCATCATATTTAAACAGGGCTGCCACATCTCAGGAACACGGGTCGTTGCCAGATTGCGGGCTAATTAAGGAGCTTCTTGGATGACCATCAGTGCCTGTCGGTGGGCAAGGTAGCAGGATGAGGCTTGCTCTGCCACACTCCCACTGCGAGGCCCCCGAAAAGACGAATGGCCGGCGGAAACCCCACGGGATGTCATAATGCTACATATTTCCCTCCAAAACAAAAGCTGTCCCTAGTGGGATTCCTGTTTCCTTTTTGCCCCCCCAACCCCCTTCTTTTTTCAAACAAGTGTAAATTACCTTTGGAGAAGTGTTCAAGCAGCCTGTCCGCACACATTAGCCAATCGTTGCTAAAGCAAACATCCAATGAAATATGTATTTCACAGACGCTCGAATGCAATAATTAGTGCTGATATAATATGCTGTGAAGGTTATTTAATGACTTTGTCGACTAATTCTGCAGTAAATAATTATTTTGGTATAATTAAGGGAAGGAAGTGTGATAAAATTATGGGCTGCGCTTCAGGGGAAAAGGACCAAAGCTATTATTGTTGTGACAGATATACTGTGTTAACTACTTAAGTGATAACAATTGGGTTGGTGCTGTGTGACTTGTGATTAATTGCACTGTAAAAGTTGATGCTTTGGCATGGACGGCTCAAACAAGAAGCCTCTCCATTGTTTTTGTATTCCACATAATGCCTATTTATGACAGGCAGTATAACATAGCAAAGTATGGCTGGTTTGACAGCAAGTGGGAAGCTGGAATTGTTTACTTGACTTCATTTCTCTTCCCCACTTGCTACCTTTATTTCGTGCAAGTGTGAGAAAAGTGTGTGTGTGTATGGGGGGGTGGGCAAGATGTGGTTGAAAATGCAGCCGGCTGGCTTCTTGGCTAATAAGATGCCCATCATTCGAGCTAGCGCTACTGATTTGTGTCTCCCTCTAACTCTCTCCATGATTACATTCTAAGAAGCTAACGCCTTCCCCCCTCCTCCGCCCCCTCCCCCAGCTGATCCTCGTCTTGTTACGTGGCATTAATGACACTTCAGTCATTGTGGCTTTCAAGCAGAGCCCTTCCACAGTGAACAGAGAGTTGACATTTCCTGACATTTTCCCAACTAATTACAGTACAAATAATTAAGCATGTTCCTCTATGTAACAAATGAAGGCGAGGGCCGTCTGTCATCCCTGGCCATGATTGATGACACTCTGGGAGACTTTATCTGATGGGTCCTGCCACGAGGTACAGAGGAAGCAAATTTATTAGAACGAACAATGCAAATTTAGAGTCATCTCATCCAGTTATGCGCCGAGGCAATATCCGTGTCAAGGTGAATGTGACAATGAAAGCAAAATATTAGCATTTTGTGGAGCGGGCTGAGGGGGAAATCAGAGCGCTGAGATGACAGGCCTAATTATTTCGGCTCACACAGGCCAGGACAGCTGTTTCTGGTGTCCTGAACAAGCCTGTCACACAGGTAACCAAATAGGGTCTGCGTACGAGCCTCTGTATTCGACACCACGCGGATGTGTGTGCCACTAATGACCAATGCTAATGTCGCTGCCACATCTCTAAAAATGTGTCACCGTGCAAGATATATATTTTTTTATATCAGTCAGTGTTTTTCTACATAATAATGTGTTTTTTAGAATTAATGCTTACCTGTCAGAAAGTGCTTTGCCACCCACATTTTATGTTATTTTAAAATATTTCATTTATAAAGAAGCCAGTTACAAGTTTCTTCATATAGAAACTGTAAGAAAAATACACATTTTCATAGCGCATTTGTTCCAGTTAGTATTTTATCTTAAAATACCACTTTTAGCTATTTTAGTTCATTAGCCAGATTGAAGAACAAAAAGTGTTCAAACAGTAGAAAAACCCACTAATTAAATATTTAATGTCATACAACATTTAGTTGTTTGTAGATTAAAGAAAAGTAATTAAAGAAACTAAACAAATGAAGCATTCTCTGATAACAGGAAACAGATTGAATAAATAGGTGTTAAGGTCAAGTATGATTGATTCTTGTACAAAAGTGCATCCTTAATGTTTACGACAGGTTACCCCCCCCCCCTCCCTTCATAGAACCTACACCACTTTCTGCCTCAGAGAGCTACTTGTGATATATGAACCAACAATGAACAATGGGCTTAAGCTTTTATGCTACCAAATACCAATATGTTGTCTGCATACATGCGTGCTTTGGGGAATAGAAAGGTTGCCGCCCACACTCATAATGAATCTAGAATTTGTACTCCAGGGCAACCTCACAATGGCTCTCGAGGAGCAGGCAAATCCGGATGGGTTTGGAAAAAATCTACACGGGGATCAAAGTTTGCTGCTTAGTGGCTCGCTGGCTGGCTTGGAACAGATGGGCGTCGGAGGCACTATGAGCCCATTGAGATTCAGGATCCAAAGTGGCTTCTGCTGCTCTGTACACACACGCAGATGATGCCTTTGTGCCAGCGGATTGTAGATATCCATTTAGATAGGTTGGGAGGGATGTGGGCTTGTTTTGGCTTATAGCTGGAGAAGTAAAAGCAAAAGACAAAGCACTAGGGAGCGCTTATGAAGTGGAGTGTGGTTAGGGACGTACGCACACAGGTTAGTTAAAATATGCAAGTTTTATATTCCCTGGTTGTAAGCATTGTAATTGAGTTTGTTTATGCTAAATGGAAACAACAGACGCCCCTTGTACACTTTGCCACAGCATTTCTTTGTTTTACCTCTGAAAAAACCACAATTAGCAACAACCTTGGAGGCTATATACTGAGCTGTGTCTGGTAATTTTAGAGTTAGTATATAATTTGGGGATAAATGACCAACTTTATGATTGTTAAGTGACAAGTTCAAACACATGTTGCAAAATGTGTAGTTGTTTTGATTGTACCATCTTGGAAAACACTTTTCTTTAAGTTATTCTGGACTTTTTGGAAGATGATAGAAAGAGGTGATGCGTTATGATTTGAAGGGACTTCTCTCCCTCTTTAGATAGTATGCATGATTAGAAGATAGTTGCATATAAATGTTAACTTTTGACAAGGCCAGTGCACACAACATATTAATGGTGCATTCAGCAAAAAGTAGAATTGTGATTTTTTTTTCATCTTCTGGCTAAAAAAGAACAAAAACAAGTGAGAATTGTTTCAGTTACAACAAAAACACATACTACTGATTTTGTATAATTAATATTATTTTTAAAACAGTTGAAGAGAATGGCAAGGTACAACGCAAAACTTTGTGAGGAGATAAAGATCAGGAAGTGGGATTTCTTCTACTCTGGGTTTGGGAGCTGACATGCTTTGCCCCCTGGAAATCTGAAACACTCACTGAAAAAGATATTTTCAAACCCAGAGGGCTCAAAATAGTGAAAGGAGTGTGTTTTTTTTTCCTTTTTTTTGAGACAGGCATGCAAAGATACAGCCTTCAAATATATGCTGCTGTCACAGAAACACAAATAGCACACATGGTGTGGACGTTAAAATGCTAAAAGCGTGACGAGGTCTTCCTATGCATTCTTGGAAACACCTCGATAAAAATACAAATCGATAAACATTTCCACAAAGGCACAAACAATGGAAGTTCTTTTTGTTTGTTTTTTGCTTGCAGTAGACAAAAAAACCCAAACATATTAGACCTATATATGCTGTGAGGACAGACTTGTGAAGATGATCCAGTTTCTGTGTCAGTTCCTCCAAATGTCAGAGCAGTCTCCCCTCTTTAATGTTCCGAGTGGTAAAGCAGCTTTCTGGGTTCACTGTTGTCAGGTTTGAACCACTGCAGAGTAGAACAGGGTTCAGAAGCAGCGACTCGATGTCTGACGTCCTCCTTACAACATGACAATTAGTTCTTACAACTCGAGCTGTCACCACTTCAAGAGAAGGGGGGAAAGCACTTAACAATGTGTAACAAGTTTCACTTTTTTCTGCAAAGAATACTTCCACAATCTTCTTGTTTCTAGGTCAAGATAAATACAAGATATCTTTTAAAATAACTGGTTTTATATTCTACACAGAAAGGCATATAGATGGATGGGAACGATGCTGTAAATCTAATGAACTAAATCACATCGTAACAGGTAGATAATATTTATAAATCATGCAAATGGTAACAAATATCTGTAGGATTGCATGGATCCTAATAAATGTGACATTTATTGCAGTTTGGTGGGATTCTGTAGTTCAGTTAGAGCCAAAGAAAAATACACAAATAGAGAGTCAGTGTGAATGCTGGGTAGGAAGAGAATCCCTCAAGGGCTTGCATTTAACCTGCCCACCAATCCCAATCAATGTCATTACTCTCTTCTCCTCTACTTTATCTGCTCCCAGTGACTGTAGTTTCCTAGAAGTGACCATCGTACGGCGCTCTATGAAACAGTTACAGGGCTAATGGGATGAGATGCAAAGAATTATAAATACTGACAGTAAATCATATTACATCCCTAATAAGCATTAACTGGATAACTGGGTCAAAGCTGTATTATCTTAATTGATTTTTCTAAAGAAACCTGACAGCAGAATGTCAATGCTTGAATATTTCTTCATGCATCATTAAAACAAGATTGGCTTTTAACAAAAGGGGAGGAGGACGGGATCCTTTGGGCTGAATTGATTCTTGCTTGAGGCTGCCTTGCACAAGTAAGTGTATTACATAAAAATCTATACAGGATATTAAAACAACACCCATTCTGCAAGACAGTTACAATTAAAAGCTGACACCCATCCATGCTTTTGTGTCTGCTGCTGCTGTCTGCCAACGAATGCATTTCAGCCGTGTGAGTGGCTGCAATCAATGGGAGCTCTGTATAAATGCTTAGGAAGCTTATGTTAACTGGGATGCTTCCTGAGCTGCTGCTTTTTGAATAATGAAGATCACATTTTAAAATTTCAAAAACGCAGCTTCCAGGACTTTCAGTACTCGTCTCCTGTTCTGATAAACTAAAGTCAAACACTTCAAGTGATGTTAGTGTTTTAAGACTGAAGTAAAGGTTTTTCTGAACACCACATAATGTACCAGATGCTCCGCGCGTGGAGGACATAATACTACAGGTACAACAGATGTACAATGCAAAACACACACACACACAAACACAAAAATTCATTTTCTGGTTTAAAAACATATAAAGGTATTTCAGAAAACTGGATCATTTAATAATCTAAAAACACATTTCAGAAACCTATATAATTATAAAAAAATAAACATATGAAGTTTTGTATTTTAGAAAACACAATCTTTTACAAATATGTACAATATATTTGTTTTTACAAATGAGAGAACATTGGTGTTACAGACAGCATGAACACATTTCAGAAAACCACAGTGTAAAAAAAACCCCACATAGACAGTGTAAGATGAGAAAGACATTTAATAAAACTGCAGTTACAGAAAACGCAATCAAATTTTAGAACTCAACAGCAAAACAGCAACGTTTCCATATAAAAGACAAGAGCAATTCAGAAAACAGAAGAACAAATACAGAAAGATACAATACAAAAATCAAACATTAAAACATGAAAAGAAACAGAGGTTCAATTTTTTCCCTAAAATTGTATCACACACCTTTTTCTGTTTTGTTGCTTCTTTGTGTGTGTATACATTTTCAGTTTGGTCATTGTGTTTCCTTTTTTCTTAAAGAAGAATATAATAAAAATAATAATTAAAAAAAAACAATCATCCTGTTGAAGTGAAAATTTCCAGAACTCTTTAACGACAGACCTTCTGTAATATTTTATCTGCTCATTTGCTGTTACAGATTATTTTGCTTCCCACTGTTTAATGCTGAACAACCTTAGCATCGTTCTCTCAGTCCGGTCCAGGCCGTCCACTGCAGCGATTGCTGAGGTGCTGCTTTGATTTTTACTATTTTGTCAATCATCTAAAACACGCTGTCCATATAAACCCACTTGTGATCTGAGGATTAATGTGAGTGTGTTGGGTTGTTCATGCTGCTATAATTCATAGTCCAAACATCAGCAGAAACTACATTAAGCTGATGGCATGTAAAATCAGTCATTGCATCATCAATTCGCATCTCCAGCGAAATTCAATCGGATACCTGTGAAACGATTCGGAGGGGGGGTGGGTCGTGTTTTACATCTAAAGTTACTGCGCACTGGTGGGATGAGTCCTATTCTGAGGGTAAGCAGAGCTGTTTGAGATGTTAGGGGCCTGTGAGCGCAGGGAGCCGGAGCGGGGGAGAGGGCCGGACTGGGTCAGTTGGCACGACAACGGAGCAAATGCTGGGAAATAAATCAGTCTCACTGACACGGTGCCTCTCATCAAGTGACATCCCGCAGTGTCCCCATCAGTTACAAACTAATAAAGATGTATGGGAGGAAAACAGAAGTGATCGCAGCAGATGCCAAGGTGAAATACATCTAGTGTCTGGAGAGATAGTGTGTGTCAGGTCCCACCAGGAACCACTGTAGATGTCAGTGCTTTTTATAATCTGGATGTGTTAACTCACATGTACGTTTTTATGCATTAAAAACAAAAAAGAAAACTGCACATAAAGGTTGAAATTATGTGCATATTTGCTAAAGCTTGGCAGTCCTGCAAAAAGCAACCAAGGAATAATTTAAAATTATCTAATTTAAATGTATTTTTACATTAAATAAAAGTTGAATGTATAATTGTTGGTTTATTTCTGCACCTTTGGTTAGTCTCCCGAGGTTTAAAGTGAAAGTGTGCATTGGAGAGAGTCAGAAAGGAGGAGCTATAGGGTATGTGGGGATAATGTAATATTCATGACAGTCCAAGAGGAAGTTGTGTCGTCTCTGAGCTCCTGGAAAACACCACACCACATGTACGTGTGCGCACACTGAGCGGCACAGTCCAGTGGTGCTCACCTGACATCTGCATATGTCATTCAGAAGGGCAATATGTGTCTGCATCAGTGATTTCTAAACACTTTGGGGTCAACATATTATTAATATTTAGTATTAGCACTGATGACAATGCGGCATCCTCCTGAGAGTCGGGCAAAATGTTGAGTGGGGGCCATTCTTCTGACGTCAACTGTGTTTGGCAGATGGTGCTGTCATTTCAGGTCTTCGTTTATTCTTTCATGCATATGGCAGCATCTCCCCTTCGTTAAGGGAAAAAAAAAGGAAAAACAGCGAGCAAGCTCATGTATTATCTATGGGGCCAAAAAGCATGCAAACATAAGCAGGGATGTATCAAAGGAGCTTTAACTTCTGTAAACAACCACCGGTGGTTGTTGTAAATGTGATTTTACTTGCAGAAAAAGCAGAAACATATGGCCTCAGACAGGGAAGGGGCTGATACCTGGATGGGATGCTGTTCCACTGGGGTGCACGGCACCATGTTTGTGACAGGATGTCATGTATCAGTGAATAACATGACAAACACAGCCATTAAAAAAATAAAACACAATTGTTTATCAAGTTTTAACACATTCTTAACTATTCATATTTACAACCATGTATTGAAATGTAATGGAGTCAGTTTCAGTATACGTTTTTGCTTTATTAAACTGGAATCTCCTAACTATTATAGTATTCATAGATTCAGAGCCGTGAGAAAATGTTTGAGAATCTATGGAGTGGGCAAAGATGTTAGAATCATGAATATTCAAAAGGATGTCATAAAAATAACACAATAAAACAAAGATAGTGAGTAATCACTGTAAGCCATAAGCTAAGACAGATATCACAGATTTATTCAAATAATAAGGGGCAATTATAAAACAGAAATGCAAAATCATAGAGGTCAAAATAACAGTAAAACGCAAATATGTAACCAGAACTAACTGCTGTGGGTATTGGTGAATGCTCAGTGGCTAGATTTGATTTAAGATTTTATTTTTGATGTCTTTCTTCAAAGTATTACTAAATCAAAGTTTTTTTTCTCTCTCCTTTAATTTTTACCTATTAAAAAACACCTACCAAACAGTCTTTTTTCCAGAACCCAAATTTAAAGTACATTTACTTGTATTTGTGTTTATAGATCTGCCCATTTAATTTAATTTCACTATTTTTAATTCATCATTTTCTTAGACTTTATATATATATATATATGTGTGTGTGTGTGTGTGTGTGTGTGTGTGTGTGTGTGTGTGTGTGTGTGTGTGTGTGTGCCATTTTTCATCTAATTTACTCTTTCAGAGAAACCCTAATATGTACACAAGACATCTATTATGTGCACAAAACATTTGTTTAATATTAAATATATATTGTATAATATAAAAATATGCCTTAAATAGTGATGGATTAAGCAAAATTGTATTAAAAACATAAACAGAAATGGTGTCATTTTTACATTGCCACACACAAAATATGAGTGTCTCTTAGCAGGAGGATCAGAGAGAGGACAGATAGGGAGGGAAGAGAGACCCCAGTTAACTTGTGGAATGTTTAACAGCGAGGGGTCTCACTCCTGCTTTTCTCTGACATGAAGCCAGGCTGGATACGATCGACACCCCGGCTGAGCCAGAGGATGAGTGGAGATACGAGGGGTCCCTGTGGCGACCTACCAGGTGCCATAGCAACAGAGAGAGAGAGAGAGAGAGAGAGAGAGGACAGGCAGGGACACAGGAGAGGGAGAGGATATCCTGTTGAAAGGAGGAGCTGCTGCACCGGCAGCAAAATCACCTGTGACAGACCCAAACACAGGTCGGCAGCTTTCATGTTGGAGCCACCATCTAATCTTAGTGAAGAAGAGAGGTGAAGGGGAACTTAGAGGAGCTGAGACAGACAGACAGGGAGAAGATGTGAGAGAGCTACAAAGACAAAGATTGTCAATAATTAATCATCATATTGTTGGGTGTTACGGTTGTTGGTATGACAGCTGTTTTGATTGACTGATTTAGAGCATTTGATATGCACACCGTGGATCTCGGCGGGTAATCGCACTCTCTAGTCTTTTTTTCCCTTCTTTACTCTCGATTCACTCTTTTTGTTTTTTAAACTGCAAGCAGCAAAGCAGTTATTGCAGAGGAGTCAAAGCTGCAAAACAAAAACTGGAATTTTGCATACCAGGTTTTTCCTATATAGTTGTTGCAAAAGTACTTTGCTCTCTGAAAAAAACAAAAAAGGATTGACTATTAGTGCACAATTGTGACAAGATTTAACATTTACTCTAGAGATATAACTGAAGAATTATGAAGTTGAAACAGACAATAATTTATAGAATCAGAACATAAAATATTATTTGTAGAACTATCTTAAAAATTGGAGGAATAGATAATTATGTGTATTTCTATTCGTAACATTTGTAAATTTTTACAAAAATTGCTACAAAACTCCTTTAATCTACACATTAGGATCATAACTTCATGAACATGATTTCCTTTGAAATTTGATGTGATGTTTAATCAGTTTTTGATGATTTACCACATTAAAAAAGTTATTTCCACTTCGTAGTATTTGTGGATCATGGGAGTCCAATCACTCAGTGAGACAGTGAGTGTTCCCTGCTAAACAAGGCCTTCATTGACCTAATAACTGGCAGCCTGCTCAGTCACCAGCATGTTGAGTAGTATTCATTATTCATGCTCATTAAATTCTGGGCCTCATACGAGCAAAGACTGCCAGCTTTGCTGCCAAACTGTGTTGGTTTTGTGATGTGCCCACTTGAGACTTGGGGATTTAAAAACCAGGACACCACTTCTGAAAAAGCTGCACATAAATACACACAATTCAGTCTGCTTCCAGTTCAACATGATCACATTCGGCAAAACGCAAAATTATGCTCACCTCCATTCATTCGTCGCAAATGGGATTTGGAATTAATAAATGGTAGGAAAATGTGCACATTCTCCTCCGTGAAAAGAGATTTAGAATCAAATCTGGCGGTTTGAATATGCAGGTTCATAGCTGGTTTATCGTATTTACTCCCAAGGTCTGTTCCCCCCGTCATTTATGCTGTGAGAGAATCGAGCATGTCAACAAAACCTTTTTTATAGTGAAAAACGCCTTTGAAGTGTTTTCAACACTCTGTTGTTTTTAATGCTGGGGGGAACAAAAAAGAAAAATTGTCAGTTCTTCCATCTAGCTGCAACACATTTTTGATTTTGGAGTGAAAACAGCAGAAAACGCAGCATCTTAAGGCTCGGTACCTCATGTTAACTTGTTCTGTACATAATGTTGATCTTGAATAGGCATGTTTACTTTGTGCTCAATGCTGGTGCACTTTCAAAATGTGGATTTGTCACGATCTGCAGAATAGAATAAAACATTTAACATTAAACACGAAGAAGCTGAAATGGTGCAGTAAAAACACCTAAAACTACTATAAAAGATGCATGTGAGGAAAAGAGCGATAAGGGAACGGAGCTGTGTTTTACATGCATGCCACATACCGAGCAAAAGTAGCACATGTGCACTGCAATTAAGCAAGGTTTTTGTCATTTAACTAAGATATGAAAAGAGGTTATTGCAGATAGGAAACAATTATTTATCATGGCACACATCAACAAAGTAGCAGCAGCTGTCTGTATCATTTCCAGGACTGCATGGCCATTCATATTTGTCTCTCGTATACTCAAATCCCCAAGACAAACACCCGCAGTTCCAGCACAGCGAGTGGATTACTGCTTTCCCATATGTTGTCCTGTGCAGAAGCAGCCGTATCAATCTAAGCCCGGTCAGTCGCTCTTTCATATACTCCTAATGTACTGGAAAGCCCGCCACAGTTGGCTGCCCCTCACTGCTACTCCCGAAGACGTCTCAGTCCCAGGTTCCTCAACGGAGAACAAACAGGCTTTTCTGTTGGGTTGGGAAGAGAACAGGGAGGGTGTAGGCCCCTGGGGCCTGATTGCTGTCTGGTAGGGTTATGTTTTAATGCCGAAACACTCGGTTCACTGCAAGCTCTGGTTCTTTGTGAAGGATCTGTGTCCGAAACAAGAGGTCTAAATAAACAGTGAGGCCCAGCAGAGCCCTTCCATTCATCACCGCCGGCTGTGACAGCAGTGCTGAGGAATGATCTGGAATCATCTTCCATGTGCTCCAGGAACTGTGCGCTGTCTTTACTGTGACTCTGAAGCAAGGCCAGTGCTGCACACACACACACACACACACACACACACACACACACACACACACACACACACACACACACACACACACACACACACACACACACACACACACACAGTGTGTGCACTGATCACATTAGGTTATAGACACATAAATATCAAGCATCTCCGTCAGCCTGCACACAGACACGGTCATGTCGAACGTTACATGAGAACTCTTTCAGGCAGCGTTCTTTATGTTTGTAGAAGATCAGCAGTTATACCCTAAATCGCTCCATCGATCACAAGTAGATCCGAGCTGACAGCCCGTGTTTTATGAGTCACAAACTAACAATAGGCTCACTTGTGAGACATGAGCTCAAATATTAGTTCTTAGTCTGTTCTTTGAATTTCTGGGGTTAGTTTGGATTACTACCTTTAATCTGGGCACTAGTACGGTGGGGAATTTCCTGGTCTCAATGAGATGGGAGTGTTTCCGAACAAACACGACTTCAAAGGGTGTGTGCTCGACAGAAAGGTAAGGTTGAATGCAAGCATGTATTCATTTAACAATATTTGTTTTTTTTTTCTGCTGCCCTCAAAGCATCTTTCTGCATAGATCAAAAGCTTAACCTTTGACCTCAAAGAATTCCTTTGCTGTGTTTAAGTCTTTTTTTTTTTAAGAATTTTTGTTTCTTTTATTTTTTAATCAGAGAGCTTATTACCTCAGGGAAGACAGACTGCTGCCAGAAGAACACAGAAATACACATGGATGCTAACTTTTGCTCTACAGACAGATGGCACAAATTGTTATGTGTCTGCTGCAAATAGTGAGTGGAAACAATAAACAATAGATACTAGAAGTGGTGATTAATAGTTAATTTTTCCAAATTACAGTGCTGGGAAAAATATTTCACCATCTCCAGATATATTTGTGTTTTCTTGTTTAATACACACACACACACACACATAGATAGTGTGTATATACTGGTATGTGTACTTATGGTATATGAAGTCTTCAGAGTAGAATTGTTTTAATTCTGCTCCATTAAAGGATTTTCTGGCATAAATGACCTCTGTGACATTTTGCTTTTTCAGATTGTTTAGTCTTGTTCATATTGTGAGACAGGTTCTATTGAAGTGATTTCTTAATCCTACAGGTCTGGTAGTAATCAGGCCTTGGTGTGGCTAGAGTGAAACTGAAGTCAGCTTTCTAAATATTGTGGTTAAACATGGTTAATTCATGACTTAACAAGGGGAAAAATATTTTTTTTACATAGGGTTCATATTGGTTCCATTGGCTTTTTCTTTCATAAAAATGAAATAATTATTTGCAAAATGTATTTTGTACTCACTCAGGTTTTCTTTTATATCGAAAATAGTTTCTCGATATGAAACATCCAAGTGACAAAAAACAAAACAAAGATCAGACAAAATCTTTAACAGTAATTTTTTTCTTTGCACTGTTAGTGTATGAAAGTCCAACAATCAAAATATTTCTATAAATATTTTGAGCAAATAACTTGTTCAAAATATGTAATAAAGTGCATTTAGTTCCCTAACTCCTTGTTGTTCCAACTATTTCCCCTTTTTTTGGCTCAAAATTTAGATCATTGTAAGAGAAAAACTATTTGTGTAAACTGGTACTCCCTTCAAATGATGACATGGTAATGTATTTAAAACTACTTTTGGAAAAACCCATAATAACCTAATGACATCCCACACTACAGTCTTATGATCTCCAACAGTTCAGTTCTGTCTTTGTAAAAGATTATTTTCTATTATGCTGGATCTTTTTTAGCCAAATGTTGACATATTTTGGGTGGGCAAAGCTGCAAATCTGGGGGAGGTTCAGAGGAATGTTTAAGAAATAATTAAGAACAGATTTGGTACGCTAAGCTCTTCAATTTGAATTAATGGGATATAGACTAAAAAGGGAAAGATGGGGGGAAAAATGCCAAAAAAGATATTGAATTTGCTGTTCAATAAGCTTTTCAGCTGTAAAAAGAAGCAAAGAAAATAGCGTTCATCATACCATAACAGAAATGTCCTTCTCTCAAAATAATTATCATCACTTTGCACAGCTTGTGACTTTCTGTAAAAACCCAGAGATTAAAGTCTTTGTCAGAGAGGCGTTTTGTAACAATGTGTGATCCAAAAGAAATGCAAAACCTCAGTCTTACTCATGGCATAAAACCTGAAAAATAAAGATATTTTAAACAAGCCTTTAATCGTCGTTCCAGTGTGTGTTCCTGTAAACAGTGACAGCAGATCCGATTCAACCAAAAAAGCAACGCCTTTTGAGGAAAAGTGATGTAAATATCAGTTCAATATCATACACCGAGAGTTATCGCGCTTTCGTCCATATCCAGTGATCTAAGATGTCACAGGCAGCAGCGCTTTCACATGCCAGACAGCTGTGATCTGTGTCAGGCAGTTTCCGTCCCCAGGCGAGAGGTCATGATGGTTGACTTCATCTCCCTCCTCTGGCTTCCAATCACTCAAACATAAATCAATACTGTTAATAACTGTTTGAACGATGTCTAAATGGGATATCTTTGCTCCAAGCGTTATTAAAAGATATTCCCTTGCTGGTCTCTTCTCCAACTCGCTCTGTGGAAAGAGGAAAAGGAAAAAAACATCCTTGAAATGTGTGGGGTTTTTTGTTTTGTTTTGTTTTTGAGTTTATTTGTTTGTGTGCTGATTTAAATAAGATTACACCACAACGAGTAACTGAATTTCTAAATCATTTATTATACTTGTGTAACTACAAAGCTTCAAGAATGAATGCAATGTCCTGATATATTTTCAGGAATACTTTCAACTAAGTTTAGATACTTGAATTGGACTTTGTGAAAGGGTTATAATAAATAATAGATTGTTGTCCCCTAACCCTAACCCAGCTGTGCATGCTGGTTGTTTGATAAAACTACTAACAAGCTCAACTTTTTCAAAATGGAATGCAGCCCCTTTGCTTTCTAAACTTCACAAGTCAAAATGTCTGCCATAAAACAGGTCAAACATGCATCTTACGTGTTGTAAACTTGTATTTGTGTTGAATATGTTTGGAGAAATGGGGATTAGTTCTGACCTTACCGATGTGCTAGTGGCTAGTCTGAGCAGGGCCAGTTCAAAAGTGAGTTTCTGTTCTAATCTCCAAGATTTAAGCAGTTCTAGACTAAGGTTTGCTTTTCTGGTCTATACCAGAGTTCAGACACCAGTCAGAATCAGGTGGAGTATCTGTGGGCATGGACTCTGGTATGGACCAAAAATGAAATTCTTTGGTCATTGACAGTTGCTAAGCACTTCCAGTTCAGCATGTAACATAACCAGACATAATTCTATCATATTTCTGCTGGGATGATGATTTAACATGTGGTTTGCATTAAAATTTACCAATAGAGCAGAATTTATATGAATAATCCTCTTGATTCTTTCACTGGTAAAAGGCAACATGATGTGTGAGAAGTTATCACATTGCAAAGGTCAAAGGCTCTGACTGTTAGCGTGAGGCATCTTATAATTCAAATTATTCATTAATTAGCTTTCATACGATTATGGTAATAACCTACATGCTGTGGACATCGGCTAAGGCACATTAAGCGTTTTAAAAGGTGTTTCTGCAGTCATATGACCTCTATCTCATCTTGCTTTCATTTACTATTGGGGTATGCATCAGTAGGCTAAGTGTATTTACTCTGATAGTACTGTCACAATGGAATTATGTGAGGTTGTAAATAGAGTTAGCAGCCAATGGATCTTGGCTTTTCATCATCAGTTGGAGGGTTTGTGTGAGAGAACTGCAAACTGTTTTGCTTTATGATCCATTCTAAAACCTATTGAAGTGATGATTATAAAATACTGCCATTACTTTGTATGAAACCTTAGCGCGCTGTAATGCAGGGTGATCATCAACGCGATTTGTGGGTTAACACCGAGGTTACCATAGCATAGAGATGGCACAATGAGACATGAGAGCAATGTGATAATACAGTTTAATGTGACAGTCTTATACATATAGTGTGACAGGGCTGTGTGTTGGACAGAGCTGTGGTGAGCTCTTGTAGGAAGACAATTAACACGTGTGCTTTAGGTTTCTATGATAAATGATTACATTTGTATTTTCTTAATTTCAGTACCTTGTTGTGTGCTGAATGTTTACATGAAAGTACAATCGCGGATGATAGTTCTTTAGGAAATATTACTCAATTTACTGAAGTATGCTGGTAAAACTGGGTTCCAATGAAAATAAGCTGCAAGCTAATGCACCAACAGCACTTAAGTGAAAAAGGCTTTGTGTATGTCAATGACCCTGAGAGAGACACAGGGTGAGAGGCATGGGACACCCTGGACAGGATGCCAGTTCATCACAGGAACACACACATAAAAGGAGATACAAGACATTCATGCACTTACTCACATCTAGGGACAATTTAGAGTTAACAACCTAACATGCATGTTTTTGGTCTGTGGGAGGAAACCAAAAAAACTCGAAGGAAACCACACGTTTAAAGAAAAAATGAAAACCATGCCTCTCCACTCTCCATCACCTTCATGGCCTATTGGAAAGTAGCCTAATCGTGGCATATTTGTAAAACCTTCTTGAAGGCAGTTATCATGCAGCAATACTGTTACTACTCACCAAATAGCTTTTTTTCTGCAGTTTATTTTTTTACATCTCTGCTGCACGTCACCACACCTCAGCAGCAAATCCCCATGATGATCTTAGGCTACTTCCTCTCCTGGTCTAATCTCTTGGATGATGTCATAATGGAGCTCTGTGTTAGAAAATCATGCTATGCTAGCACAAATTAACCACATGATGAGTTTGTAGCCCATGCATGAGGTAAGCGTGGTCAGTCCTGCTTTGAATTCTTAACGAACAAACCACTAGTGCACACCAGACCTCATGTCATAAATACGCTGCCATCACTGCCACTATGCTCCTCCAAGGACCCCAGTAACACAGCTACTACAATAAGGGGGTGACCATGTCTCAGGGGAAGAGAGGCTGTCTACCATGTGGGAGACTGGGTTCAATCCCCAGCCATGTGTTGAAGAATCCTCAGGCAAAATACTGAACCCCAACTGCCTTCGGGTCTCACTTGGAAAAGATGTTCTCAATCTCAACGGGACATATAAAATAAAAGCACGCCACAACCTGACTAGCAGTTTCTTTTGCATCCTAAAAACCCTCTATAATACGATTATAGTGAGCCCACTGCATTTTTATTGCACTGTCAAAAACCCTAAAAAGACAATCCGCAACCTTGCAGATGAGTACCATTGTAGCAGAGTCTGTATCTAGTTTGAAGAGGGCCAGATTCTTCAGAAAAATGCAATAATAGTGAGTACAACTTGTAAAACAATGCTGTCTACATTAATGCTACAGGTTTGGCATGTAGAAAAACAGAACATTTTTTTTATGAAGGCAAAAAGGTACACAGAAGTGGTGCATGTGTTTGGGTAGTTTGTAAAACTTATTGTATTCAGTTATTCAGTCTGTCAACTTGGTGGTACCAACAAAATGACAAGTTACAGCTGCCTTATAGGTACATCTTTAAAAGAAAAATATCCACCAGGAGTTAAATTTAGTAAAAGTTGGTTTGTATATACCTGCAGACACCAGCCATCTAATGAACAGTCACAATGGTCAAAGTGAAGAGACTTGCAAAATAAGTGGCCTGCTGCTCTCTAAATACCCTTAACTGGATTTAAGTTTGAGAAGTCCCTCCTCCAAAGAGAAAAAAAGAAAAAAAAAATCAGTCTTGAGCGCATCTATCAATTTGCAAACAGACTTAAAAGTGTCAACATTGGCACACAGACCATAAGAAAGATTCTGCTTATCCTACACCAATGTACCCCTTCATGTGATGTAATTTCATTCTCTACAAGATTCTCTCTTCTTCCCCCTCTTCTTCTGTCTTCTTCTGTCAGTGCTGCACAGAGGGGAACAGAGAGGAAGCCAGTTCCAACAGTGACAGAAAACTGCCCACTCTTCCCCCATAAAATTAGAAAAGCTGTTCGTGTTTTTTTTATCTTTCAGATTTCCTGGGTTTTATGGCTAAATACTAAAGCACTGGAGGCTGGTCATGCTTTAAGCTACTAGAAAAAAAAAGTTAAGCTTCAGCGTTGGGCAGCAGAGATATGGACTTTAAGCTGACAAGTAATTAAACCGGCATATCTGTAACAACTGTCATCTCTTATTTCTCCTCAGCCTGGATGTAAACCAAAGGCAAGAAAACTGAAAAGGATGGAGTTTTTAAAAAAGCAAGAAGGGACAGAGAGGGACTGAGAGAAAGTCTTTACATTGCTGGGCAACTGCAGGGTATATCTCCTGCTGAACAGTTTAGCAGACTTGGGCATTTAGGGGATTGTGGAGGAGATCAAAAGGGTCAGGGATCCTTTTACCAATTAACAGCAGGGAGACGGACATCAAATAAGGTGTAAATTTCAGCTCTGCACTTTTCAGTAAGCCAAGCATGAAATGCATTCTAATGCTCTTTTTGGTTTAGAGAAGGCTTTTGAACCACCAATGATGTCGCTGTGGCTCTCCCAAAGACCGGCTTAATCGCTTCTCTGAATTGTGTGTAGCCAACTTGTCCAGTGTGTTTGTGTCAAAGGGAGCGTCGAGTCAGTCATTGATAATGGCAGGACATTGTTGCTGCAGACTTATAAAAACTGGAGAGGAGACAATAAGCTTGCAGTGACAGGGGTTTGACTCCCTTGGCTTGTGCAGCACTATTTGGCTTTATTGATAATTCTGCAAGCTTAGTAAACGAGTGATTACCTGAGTGATTTGTGAATTGAAATGTTTGGTTTGACGCTGAAAACGTCTGTTATTGGATTTTCACACCGCGTTGTTGGGATGCTTGGATACACATTTTCCAGATTTCCAGAATGTGGAATAAAATGTTTCCAGAGCAAACTATCACATGATTCAGTTAGAGTTTGTCACCTTTCAGTAGAGGATGTCAAGCTCACTGTATGCATGAATTATAGTATTTTGATTGGTATATCTCTTTAAACCAAAACCTAATTAAATGTTTTATCAGCATATGTGTGAAAGAAGACCTTATTGACAACCTGACATATGTAGTTAATTATATTAAAATCTATCAAAACATTTGTTTAAAAAATGCTTTTTCCAAAAATCTAAGGATTTCGCTGCTGCTGATCAAAAATGAAAAATATACTAGCTGACAGCAATCTGATACCACAAGCAACTTTTTGAAATTTGGTCTTGACTAATATCTGACTAGCTTTAGTGTTGTGCAACTTGTGAAAGAGTAAATAACAGCTCAGGCAGCTTGTAATCAGATCAATTCATTTATTTTTTTATTATTATTTTTTTAATTGGCTGCAAAGTTGTTTTGTCTTTCAGCAGAACTTTCTCCCGTTGTTTTTGCAATCCTTTTTAATAATTATTTTACATTACTGAAATGTTGTTTATTACTATATCAGTGTATATGTGTGTTATTGATTATCTGTTTTCACAGTAGTAAGGGAAAACATGATTTTTTTTCTTGGCTAATTAGAATGACTCAAAACTGTATCAAACTGCTCTTTTTTATATAGGTTCACAGTATCGTTTATGCTGGCCTACAGTAATCACTGTAAAACAAAAGCATTGTGTTTAGTTTTGGTATGATAATTTAGTGGCAATTTATAAACCCAATTCCACAAATGTAGACTTTTTAATTACTTTTTGTTTCCATCTGTATCACAGAATCAATCTTTGTTTTTACAAACCAGGGTCACCGCCATCTCTTGACAAAGTGGTAATTGTTAGTAAAGTTGAAAGTTTCGAAGAGTTATTTTATGTTAAATACTGCTCTTTCATCATAACGTTTCTGAACCTATATTTTTAGAATTAACTAAACCAGACAATAAGAATTTGATTAAAAGAAGCATAAGGAGGATTTCATAAGGATCTCATACTCAAATAAGTAAATTAGCATAAAGTGCACGGAAAAACAAAACAAAACAAAAAGGAGGATTTTTGGTTTTAACATTTATGCATGTGTTCAAACTAAAATCAAGACAGGATATATATATATATATATATATAAAATATTATATATATATATATAATATATATATACGTGTATATATATATTATTGTATATATTACTTAGATTTCATAGCAGTTATTTTCAGTTTACATAAGCTTAAATATTCTTGTTACCCAGGATCCCACAGAACTCATCACAGTTAGTAATGAAAGCCATATCAGTACTAAGATATTATGTCATTTGCAATATGGAAAATGTTCTGCTGCATATAATTACTCACACTTTCTGGCAGTTTACCCACCAGTAATCTCAGGTAGCATCATTAAAATCACAACTTGTATCCAGATGAACAGGCCTAACTGTTCACAACGCTCACTGTCACAATCACTGGAACCTCTGCTCAGTCTTCTTCTCTTTCATTATGTATGCACTGGGTAGGAGTAAGGAAAATAATCGTTTGTAATTCAATTGAGCCTTCTTAACTCATTTAGTTGTGCTAAAGGCTGAGTGAGGGAAATACAAAGAGCCTCAACATTTTGCCACCATGCTCATTATGCGTATTTTAAAACAATTTGCAATTCAAGGCCACATGAAGTGGTAGGGAGAGGGAGAGAGAGGGAGGTAGGTGCCCGGGCTTCAAAGTCTGCTGCTGGAGACTGACCTCCTACTCCACTTTCTGAGGTCGCCACCCCTGATGAGAGCTGGGAAGATGCAATTAAAAAATGTAAAAACAATGTGTAACCAGAGATTGTGGTGCTTGTTATTCTATGGTACCCTGCAATATCAGTGACCTTAGCTTTCTTCCCCCCATATCATCCTCTCTGTTAAAATATCACTGACTGGCATTAGAGCAGTATTCTCCAAATGTACTTTTGCTGTTTTTATTAATTGTGCAGGTCATTGAATCAAACACTTTCTATTTTAGTCAAATGTGTATGTGCAAATATTACTCTACTGTGACAGATTCATTAATTCATAACAGAATGTTGAATTACAAGAACAATTTTACAGAAGCGTGAAAGGGTTTATTCATGAATTATTTTTAT
The DNA here is from genome assembly GCA_006937965.1 of Callopanchax toddi. Taxonomy (NCBI): domain Eukaryota; kingdom Metazoa; phylum Chordata; class Actinopteri; order Cyprinodontiformes; family Nothobranchiidae; genus Callopanchax; species Callopanchax toddi. Next base: position 422,834 of record SSNR01000335.1, read on the forward strand.
GGTTTTTTTTTATAATATTTAATTTTTGAATTTTGGATTTATAAGTCTGTGCAATGTCTCTTAAAATTCATGAGTTCACAGTTAAGCTACTTCACTGGGATGTGATGAGTTAGAAACAGAAATTGTAAGGAAAATTTGCAGACATTCTCTTTTTAATCCTAACTGTGTCTTTATCTGTTTACACCTTACACCTTGTTTACTTGGTCTGCAACCCATACCGATGATGTCTCATTTTTCTTGCATGTTTTGACTCAAAGAAATAAAAATGTAAAGGGTTTCAGATCAGTTTTAGAGGATGAAGTTGTGACTATTGCAAGAGAAAATGTGTCATGCTTTTTTTTAAACTTTTCTAATTTTTGGTAAGGCTCCGTGACTTATGTGAGGAACATAGAACATTTGTGATTGTCATTTAACTAACTTGCTGATGCCTACCATTCACAATTTGTTGCTAAGAGTCACAGCTCTGTGACATGCTGGCTTTATGATCTGGCAAAAATAATGTATTTAAACAGTTATCTTCTTTAATTTCCATTTTTCTACCCATAACAGCATGCCATATTTGCACAACCAGTGGTTATAAAATTATAAATTTCTGAAAAACCTATTATTTCCATCCTCATATTAACTGTAATTTGTGTCTTTACATCTTATGTCAGAGAGAATTTGGCAGGACATTGATGTATTTATTTTTAAGGGATTTGATCCTTTCTCTGTCTCTCATTCAGATATTGCTGAAACAAACACAATCAAAATGGCATTGCAGGAATGAAAAGGAGCTGTTTAAAAATGCATCAGGAACCCGCCACAGAGGCTTCATTAATTCTGTTCAGGCGATGTTGCACAGCCGCGCTGAAAACAACTCTCCAAGACCCTAAACATCCTCTGACACTCCCTTATCTTTATGGTGTAATTTCCCATTTAGCAAGTTAACACCTAGGGAGAGCACAGTACTCCTAGTCTAATTGGGTAAATGTGAACACAACCAGCAAACTGACTTGCTTTGTTTACAAAGGTCTGTGCATTTCAGTTCATGTGGCAAAGCTGAATTACTGAGGACTTAATAGGAGGCTATGTATATGTATCTACTAGAACATAATGATTTAAATATTCCTGCCACTGTAAAACTTTCTCTTTAAGGAAGCAACCTAGACACCAGCTAGACTTGGAGGAGCAGAAGCTTAATGAGTAAAGAATTGCCTTGCAATTGGAGGGTTGTTGGTTTGAGCCCCTCTGCGACTGAGTCACTTTGTCATTTATTTGGACAAGACACTTCACCTACATTGCCTGTTGGTGGTGATCAGGTGGCACCTGTGTCTAATCGCCTCACTTCTATGGCTACAATGTTCTTCCATATGTTTTAAACTTCATCTTAGTTTCTTTTATCTGCTTTTAAAAGCCCATCTAGGGACAAATGCTGCAAATTCGCTGAGGCTTAAAGCATCTTGTTACAAACATGGGGCTGCAGTTTTTACAGTTTGCCTATGTTCTCGTATTTGTACCTATTAAATAAATGAATTAAATTAAATGTAAAGTGCTTTGTAGTCCATGACTTAGAAAAGCACTATACAAATGTAGAATTTAAAATTTTAGATGTAGGAAAGCAATGTGACAGTTGTGTCCACAGAAGACCTCTGGCTGGCTCCCGTTTAAAGTCCAGCCCCTCACATCCTAAGTGGTGTTCGAAATTAAGCAGGGGTGCACATAATTTTTCCAACGAGGGAGAATCTGGTGCTGATGACTACAGAAGGATGTGAAGTTTGTCAGTGTCTGACACTTTATTCAAGTGATGTTCAAAAAGCACTACACAGAGCTGTTCCCTATCTTCTATAGGGTACTATATAGTGATGAAAATGTAGTGTGTGAGTGAGAAAATAAAAGATAATTTTCAATAGAAAAACATGGCGGTTCTTGTAAACGAGAAGTAGGGTGGAGACACAGCGAAACAATGCACCTTCCATTACCTGATGGGTAATGGATGTGATATGATTACTTTGTCAGACCAATCCTGAAAGGCAGATGAATAGTTTGAAGAAACTAGTCATAACAATAACAGAATAGATTTAACTGCAGCCACATTTTCTCATCCTCACTATCAAATCATTAAAGTGATAAAAGCAGGATTAGCATACGCGCCATCAATAACCAAACCTGGGGTGTCGCTTCCTGTGATGGATATCAAATGACAGGTGCTAAGCTCCTGCAGGTACTTGATTCAAAAAGTTGTTCCAGAGAGCTCTAAGTGAGGAGACACACAATATCCATATAGGCAGTTTTTCTTACAGTGCATGCAGAAACAACTACAAAAACTAAACCAACTATGAAACACAGGGTTAAAACTGTCCTAATACCCAAAATGTAAAGAAAAAAAACACAATGTAACTAACAGGTTGTGTAAAAGGGTAAAACAGGAGAGATGCAAAGTGGGGTTAGGAAGGTCTGCTGCTTATCATCACCCAGCTGATTCCAACTGCTCTGACTCTGACACAAGCAATCCATCATGTCATCATTTTCCACTGAAGACTCTACATGTGATGTCTCAGTGTCTGTGTGTGTGATCAGGTTGTAGCTTGCATGTTCTTCTGCACATATTCTCAGTTTTGAATGAGGCTCATAGGTGGGAAGTGATTTAATTGGGTGTATGTGTGTGTAAGATTGCAGGATAAAAACTCACAAAAGACATAAAAACTATTCTAGCAGATATCATTTAGCTCTCAGCTCGGCTCCTACCAGAGGGCTCGGCCGATCAGTCAGTCCCGGCCTGTGCATGGCCAAGTGACAGCAAATCCATAGTAAGTCTCACAATCTAACATCGCGTCTGTTTCACCAACGCTGTAGTTCCACGGCCTTCAATACCAGGTGTAAAGAAGCAGCGTGTCAGGATATAGTCACTAGATCCAGCTGTCAAGAGTGTGAAATGTTTCTGTGAAGCCCCAAAATGTCCAGAAGGTGCACATTTTTTCTAATAAGTATAAACATGTAAAAACACATAAAAATGTTTCATTGATAAGAAATCTCACAAAAACACACCTGCCTTCATCTATGAATAATTATAGTTATCAGATTAAGCTTTTTGTGAAATGTTTTGTTCTACTGGAAACTAATCTAGAATCCTATTTTTCAGCATTTTTCTACCTAAAATGTATTTAACTTTTTAGCAAGTCTCAACATATTAAGCTATGATATATATATATATATATATATATATATATATATATATATATATATATATATATATATATATATATATATGATATATTAAAAATGTATTTCACCAAAATTGCAAAATCCCAATTTAAGTTTCATGAACATTTATGAAGATTCAACTTTCCCACATTCTGGTGATGCCATCACTCCACTCAAATTGTACTTTTCTTTTTTTCAGATATTTTGCAAACAAACTACTCCCAAACTTTAAGTAGAACAGAATTATACATCAAAACTTAATGATTTTTTTTCTTCTTAAAAGAAATGTGCCCTTATCACTGTAGGTACTCTGGTTTCTTCACAATCTACCTCAGAAGGGAGAGTTGTCAGAGATTTCTCTGCACGGGACCCCATTATCAATCAGAGGAGGATTCACTCAACACTTTTCCTCAACAGCTGTGATCATATCCATATTTATTCTACATAAATAATTGAAGACAGCTTTTTTCAATAGGCCTTATACTGTAATTTTTTACTGTGTCTAATTGCTGAAACAGCCTGTTCATATTTGCCAGTTTTAGGGATGAAAAAAAGCTGTGACAATGTGTGCAGTGAGACCAGAGAGTGAAGCATGACTAGGAGATCCAAATTCAAGGATTCCAGCCACATTTTAGAAGGTCATGTAGGTCACTGGCGAGTGAAGCAAAGCCCTCATCCTAAGCCTTATTGGCACCTTTTTGGTATGTTTGCCACAGAAAGGTACTGTTACATAAATGCACTGATTTAAGCAACAAAACCATGCAACTTTGCAAATACTATCTGTAAAGATTGAACATTCTGATTTGTTTTGAGTGTGTGACTGTTTGCGAGTCAAAAAATAAGACATCTTGTCAGGTTTCGGGGGGTTGAAGGAGGATCCAGGCGCAGATGTAAGAAAAAAATAGGTATTTATTGAACAACAAAACAGACTAGGGCAGGGGACGAGAAGACGAAGATCTGACAACACCCAGACGAGACAAACACACTGATATACTGGGTGGTGATGATGAGACAAGACACAGGTGAGAGGATAACAATTGGATTCACCTGTGGGAGACAAAAAGGCAGAGGGCTAAACAAAGCACAAGACAGGACACTAGAGGGAGACATATGACACAAGTGAGGTGACATATGACAGAGCCCCCCCTCTAACGGCGGACTCCGGACGCCAGGCAGAGACACCAGAAGGGGGGGCGGGAGGGAACCAGGACGGAGGACTAGACAAGGAGAAAAACGGTCAGGAGGCACAGTTCAGGAGGACCCTGGCCCGGGTCCGGATCTGGTTCTGGAGGGCCCGGGTCCGGATCTGGTTCTGGAGGGCCCGGGTCCGAATCTGGTTCTGGAGGGCCCGGGTCCGGATCAGGTTCTGGAGGGCCCGGGTCCGGATCAGGTTCTGGAGGGCCCGGGTCCGGATCAGGTTCTGGAGGGCCCGGGTCCGGATCAGGTTCAGGGAGGCCCACCTCGGGCTCTGGAACTGGGAGGCCCACCGCGGGCTCTGGAACTGGGAGGCCCACCGCGGGCTCTGGAACTGGGAGGCCCACCGCGGGCTCTGGAACTGGGAGGCCCACCGCAGGCTCTGGAACTGGGAGGCCCACCGCGGGCTCTGGAACGAAGACGCCCGGGGCTGCAGCGGCACAGGAGGGTCCCGGGGCTGCAGCGGCACAGGAGGGTCCCGGGGCTGCAGCGGCACAGGAGGGTCCCGGGGCTGCAGCGGCACAGGAGGGTCCCGGGGCTGCAGCGGCAGGAACTGGAACGGGTCCCGGGGCTGCAGCGTCAGGAACTGGAACGGGTCCCGGGGCTGCAGCGTCAGGAACTGGAACGGGTCCCGCGGCTGCAGCGGCACAGGAGGGTCCCGGGGCTGCAGCGGCACAGGAGGGTCCCGGGGCTGCAGCGGCACAGGAGGGTCCAGGGGCTGCAGCGGCACAGGAGGGTCCAGGGGCTGCAGCGGCACAGGAGGGTCCAGGGGCTGCAGCGGCACAGGAGGGTCCAGGGGCCGCAGGTTCAGGAACCGGAACGGGTTCGGGAGCTGCAACCGGGACTGGACTAGGAGGAGGACCAACATTCAAACAGCAGGTGAGGCTTCCTGACCCCACCAAGCATCGTCGGGGGTAGCGCATGGCGACGGCGCGCTTATAATGCTCCCGGATCTCTGGGTAGGTTGAGAGGTCAGGATTGGTCTCGTAGAACGTGACTAGAAAGTCCAATAGAGACAGCTGTATGTGCGGGCAGAGGTTGTATTCATCGACAGCATGGAATGTGTCCTCATAAGAACGACATACCCTCTGAATGTGGTCGACCGGATACTGGGGAGCAGCGGGAGGCTGCTGTGGCTGTAGCGGCTCAGCTCGGGTCCGACGGGACTTCTGTAGTCCAGGGAAAGCCCGTCGGTGCTGTAGCGGCACGGCTGGGGTTCGTCGAGGCTGCCGCGGCAAAGCAGGTGGGCCGACGTGGACCTGGAGGACTCCCGACCTGATGGTGTTAGGTGGCATTGGTGCGGACGTCCAGGTGAGGCACCGTAGCGGCTTCGGACCCGGCGGCGTCCTGTAGGCCAGCCGGGTCCCCAGGTAGGGTGAAGTGTGCTCCAGGTGGTCATCTGCTGGATCCATGGTGGTCAGATCTTCTGTCAGGTTTCGGGGGGTTGAAGGAGGATCCAGGCGCAGATGTAAGAAAAAATAGGTATTTATTGAACAACAAAACAGACTAGGGCAGGGGACGAGAAGACGAATATCTGACAACACCCAGACGAGACAAACACACTGATATACTGGGTGGTGATGACGAGACGAGACACAGGTGAGAGGATAACAATGGGATTCACCTGTGGGAGACAAAAAGGCAGAGGGCTAAACAAAGCACAAGACAGGACACTAGAGGGAGACATATGACACAAGTGAGGTGACATATGACACATCTTTGTTCATAAGTGCAGTTTAAAAAGACTTCTATGGATTCACTGGATACACACATCAACATGCAGCAAACACACATAATATAACGTTGTGATGCCTCCTGCTCTCTGCTTCAGACATTTAAGGAAACAAATGTGGCCTTATGCTAACACACACAGGGCCCAGCTGTGGCTGCATGGTAGATGCTATCAAGTGAACGCCTGCTCTTTTTTTTCCATTTGATAGAAAAAAAGAGTCATATAAAAAGGAAAAAACTGCTGTATGTGTTTGTGTGTAAAATGTGGCAGGCTGTTTTTGAGGTTAGTGTCAGTAACGAACAAGTCAAACGCAGCGTGTGGTAGATGTTATCACTGAAAGCAGGCAGTGTAAAGTGGAAGAATAATACGCCTTCTATTGTTTGGCGACTCGCTGAGGTTTTGTATCAGATACATAACAGTCAGAAGCTGCTAGCCACATGCTGGACATGAAGCATGCAACAAGCATGAATCAAGAGTCACAAACAGACATATTTGTTAAACTGTAATACTATTTGAAGTAGCATGAAACTAACACAAGTTCAATGGCATCCCTTATGGTTTATTCCATATTTATCATAAATCAATCCTTGCTTTTAACTATTGATTTAGTTGAATGTTTTATATAATACAACAAAAATCATGAAGGGCATCTCCACACTGCAGATATCAGATATCTTTCCACAGATGTTCAATAGGATTAAGATCCAAGCTCATGAAGGGTGTAGTTAAAGTAGATGAGCTTTCTGACACCGGGGGGCAGTTTGCTTCTGTCCAGGATGCCTTGATGGTCTTGAGACTTCATTCTCTCCTGCACAGACTTAAGGTTCTCCAAACCAGATGCATCAAAGCAGAGCCCCAAAAAACACCCTCCTCCTTGTTTCACAGTTGGTACAGTGTTAGTTTTTTATGCTTTTAAAATAATTTTTACTACTGAAAATATAGAGCTGATGTGACTTGCCAAAACAGTCCAGGTTGGTCACATTTGTCCAAAGGACAACTTACTGCAAACAATTGGCTTGACTCTGGATGAGAAATGAATTGCACTAGTTGCTTTTTTATGGTGTGTTTTGAGATCACTTTGTTGAATAAATTAAATTGATCTGGATATATTCTCAAATGCTTTGGAGTTTGTCAAAATGCATGATGACAAACATCAATCTGGCCTTTTTTTTTTCTTTTTAGTCTTTCTGTCTCTCTGTGTCTTCTTTCATGTGTTGAACATGTAACAGATGGTGTAATCAGAAAGTGATGCACCTTGACCTTGGAGTTCAGCTTGAATGATTTTGGATTGTTTCCTTGGCTCTTTTTCTACCATCCACTCTATGTGTCTGATCAACCTGGGGTTGCATTTCCTCTTATGTCCACATCCTGGGAGGTTGGCCACAGTCTCATGAACCTTATATTTTTTAAATAATATTATACTTTTAATCACAGGAACATCAAGCTGCTTGGAGATGGTGTTGTACCCTTTACATTTAACAAGAGCTTCCATAATCCTCTTTCTAAGCAACCTCTCTTTCCTTCAATGTGTATTTTGACAGCTATTTTGTTTACTCTATCACATACTACATATAAGCAGGCAAATGTCAAACAATTGTTTTGATTAAATCAGTTTTTAGGAGAAATGAAGCATCGTTTGAATGAGTTGTAAGGTTACAGACAGTTCTTTCCTGGCTGTAGTATCAGGATAAAATGTTAGCCTGTTGAGGCAACAGCATATTTCTGCTGTTAAACAGGTCTGCCTTAGCTAATATTACAGGAGTAAAAGCTGTTTATTATGAAAAGATGTCTCATATTTGTGATCCAAATGTGCTCTGATTCCAACTCAAGAGAAATGTTGGTCTATTTAAAGATCAAATAAGTTTTTTTTTCCACATGACACACTTTCTACACGGAGAAGAAAACACACAAAATCAAAGAAGAAATAAACAAAACTGAGACAAAATCCAAACAAATTCATTTTTGCGTGGTGAAAATAAACATAGACGTCTTTAATTATTAAAAGCTCTTTGCATATTCAGGACGGTACTGCTGAGAGTAATACAGTGTGAATCTCAATAACAAAATGAGCGTAAAGTGAATTATGTATAATAAAAGTTGTTTTTGTATAACAAATGAACAACATTCCTCTATTTCTGTCCCACCATCACATTCAATTAGTGACAGAATGTGATCTTCACAAGTTTTGTTTCGGGTAAGCATTGTTGTGTCTGCTGTGTTGTTCTCTCTCTATGAAGAGATCTGTCACACAGATTTGCATGACAAGTTTCTCAGTGCAACGCTTTGAGCCAAAACTGATGCTGCTCTTTTTAATTGTGAGTGCACCATTTTTGTGTGTGATCAAACAAAATGTCTTCAGTAAAATGTATTTGTTGATTTTTCCCTTTTCTACATAAAATTAGTTCCTGAATGTTTTATATTTTTGCAAAATTATGACATTATTTTAGAATTGTATTATTTTACCTCGTATACACGCAAGAGCATTTTCTATTAGCTTTATTCTCCTTATTTTAATTATTGGTTTTAATAAGTTGATCTATAAGGAAACATTTTATATCTAGTGAACTACTCTATGGTCTCTGGAAAAATAAAGTCTAGGTTTGATCTGGTCTGGTATTAAATGTTCTAAGTTCTAACCTTAAGTATACAAAAACATACAACAGATTCTACCTCATTGGTTAAACAGAACTGAAACAAAGCAGAAAATGATATGAGTACCAATGGAAAACAACTGTTGCTGCCTGTCAGTCTGGGATAGGGTAGAAGACCATTTCTGGACAACTTGGAGTTCATCATTCTACAGTGAGAAAACATATTCACAAGTGGAAAACATTTAAGACAGCTGCCAATCTTTCCAGGAAAGAAACACCCCCAAATTTCACCCTAAGGTCAGAGATCAGTGCTTGGACAAATTGTAAAAACACCACATAAATCAATTTAAGACTACAGGCCTCAGTTAACACTAAATCTAAAAGTTTATGACAATAACGTAAAGTTACTCAATTTGACAGACTGACCAAGTCATACAGAAACTGCTTCAGCATAGCGACGTAGCTTTTTATGCACTAACAAACCAAATAAATTAGTGTGTGTTTTGGGACATTTAAGGACAGAACTAAAATTTACAACCTGGTAAATTTCAGATTTTTTTCATTATGTACTGATGTGAAACTTTCACATTCAAAAAGCGTGGACTTTTTAACCCACATTTGATGAATGAAAACAATCATGTTTGTTGCCACATTCATGAGCTGAAAGTTTACAGATGCTCGAGCAGAATGTATTTTGGGTTGATGTCCAAAACGGCACGCATGCCAACTCCTGCAGGTTGTTATTTCTGGTGAGTATAACTGTAAAAATAATAGCCTACTGTGAACTCTTGTCTTCTGCAGCTATTTCCCACTGTTAACCTAATCTTTATGATTATTGCCATGGCTTTAGCAGCAGGTCGTGTCTGTCAGCAGACAGCAGCTCTCGCTGTAGGGGATACTCTATACACACACTCACTTAGCCTTCAATCAATGGGAAGACAGACAATTAGTGCAGTTTTCCATATCTTGCATGGCAGTTTTGCCTCATTAGATTGTTTACAGTGTTTACAACAAGCAAACAGAGGAGGCAGGTGAAAGGCTGAGAGAAGCAGTGGGTCAGGGGCTGACACATAGTCAGCTTGTTAAAAATAACACAAGACATTTTATGCAAAAACAATTCCTCCAATCTAATAAAAAGAGATCTAAAGCTGTACAGAATAAAATACCACCATCATAGCTGAGTAAAGACCTTTTGTTTTTGTTAATTTAAGTAACTCATGTTGCAACAGATAACCAACATAGAATAGTCAAATTTACATTTATTACATGAAGTAATTAAATTAACACTCAAAGTCAATTTCATCCCGTTCTCAAACATCAATACAGACAATAATATTTTGGTTTTGAGATCTGTTTGTTCTTACTAATTATGTTCAGCAGTGGGTCTGGATCTCTGTTTGCTTATCTCACAGAGTACCACATGAGGTGTCACGCAGAAAGAATTTCTGCCCAGGGCCTGTGACCTCCGAGACCCTGCAGCGTACCAGTCAACACTGCGTGAAATCACTAAAGACGCCTCCTGCAGCATTCAGCGAGATAATTCAGTCATTAAAAAATCTTTAACAACAAACAGGAGGCTGAACTTCAACTAAAAGATGACTGATAAGGTTATTAGCAGCTCTCACTAGGAACAAAGGTGGACACACACAGCTCTGATCAACAGCAGATGTTAGCAGGTAGTCCAAAATACTTTAATATTACAGTTTTACACATTAATGCAAAACAAATTGTGTTAACAGCTCCAACGTGTTTGTTTGTTTGTTTAACCCCTGTTGAGGAATTTGACAGAACTTAAAATTACTGAGGGAAAACCCAAAGGAAGTTTGCATCCAAATCACTGACTATAATCATATTTATTTGAGTGTGTGTGTTGTGTAATGTGCAAGTTTTCTGCACATCATCAGTAGCTTTTCATTGACAGCACTTAGTGGTGCATTTGCTCGCATTAACCAAAGTTTAACTTGACTCAAAAACACGCGGCGACCTACTGAGAAAGTACACGAGTAAATGTGTAGCAATACAATGCTTATTACTGTTCCCCCCTCAGGCAAATACCTTCAGCTTAAGCCCCACGCATGGGAACATTTTGTTTTATTACCTTGCAAGATAAGTTGTGAGTGAAGACAGAAAGAAGGGAGGTGGAGGAGGTGTGGAGAGGAGTGCAAAAAAAGAGAGGGAGAGAGAGGTGGAGGGGGGGGGTTTCTTAAGTACCTGGGGAATTAAAATATCTCGGCTCATCATATCAGTGTCTTGGCTTTCATGTGGGGGGCAACTAATTATTAGAGTGTTTTAAAATTGAGGCAAGAAGAAAGATGGGTTTAAGTGCAAATTAATTTCAGATTAACACAACAAAGACAATAAATTCTCAGTGAGGACACTAGCAAAACGCTCTCAAAAAATCTCAAGGTCTCACACACACACACACACACACACACACACACATCTAACAATTTGCTGTACTGAAATTACACTCAAGATCTAAAGCAATAGTCTACCTGTCCTCTTCTCCTCCTGTTCACCCCCAACCATTCCTCTATAGCCATGTATCTTATTTACCACACGGCTTCATGAAGCATGATGATTCTTCTAAGTTAAAAATGTTAAAGTAAATCATTCCCAACCACTTCAACCAGTGTTGGTTTGTTAATGCAGGAGGGATACATTATTATTCATTGCAAAATTAGCAGAAAAAAGTTTACATTTGATCTAAAATATTTTGCATCCGGTTATGTTTCTTTTAGGGCTGTTTTTCCAAAAACAAATACGTCTAGTTGCATTGATAAATTGCAACACTGAAAAAAAATATCTAAATCTAATAATTGATATTGATGATAAAAATATTATTTACTGTATTTATTTGTCATGTTGTCCAAACCCTACATTAAAGTTGAAAAAAGAAGAAAAAGCAGCAAATAGAAACATTCTTGAGAATTCTAAAGATGCTATAGAATAGTCACATATTTTTTTTATCTTTATTTAACCAGGAGATTAACCCATTGAAATTAAAAACCTATTTCACAAGGGAGTCCTGGCCAAGAGGCAGCAAAATTCCACATAGAGTTACAACATAAACAATGATATAATAGATCATTAAAAACAATTACAAATTATGGAGGCAATCTCTGATGCTTTAAGTTTACTTTAGAAGGCATTTAAGGAAACCAGCTCAGTTAGTTTCTGCAGCAGGTTCCAGTCAGAAGGAGCTGCATAGGCAACGGCTTTCATCCCCAGCTCTGTTCAAGCAAACGGTACAGAGAGCAACAGCTGATCATTGGATCATAAAGAATAGGAGTCAACACTTTTCTGTCTGATTAAAGTGCAAATATAGAAAGGCAATAATCCAAGCATTGCCTTTTAAGTAAAAACATACCAATGACCCTGCCTTCTAGTGGCCAATGATGGCCATCCCACTCATGAGTACAAATCACAGTGATGTGTCATCATGACTCTATAGTTGGTAATAAACTTCAAAGAAGCATGAGCATGATAAACTGAGTCCACCTTTTGAAGAGCAGTAAAAGAAGCATTCATTTAAAAAAACTCACCATAATCTAACACAGATAAAAACGTAGCAGTGACATGTCAAGACAAAAGAAAAATGCAACTTTTTACGAAAGAAGAAACCCAGCTTAAGGTTTAGCTTCTTCATAAGTTTTTCTATGTGTAGTTTAAAACCAAGGGAGTCATCAATCAAGACACCCAGGTGCTTGTATTCATGAACCACCTCTATGACCTTCCCTTCCAGAGTGGTCACTACTGGAATACACACATGGTCAAAATCTTTGTAAAACATCATCGCCTGTCTGAAGACATGACACATATCATCAGCAGTGAGGTGTAGCTTCAGATACACAGCAGCTTAACTAACACATTAACACTCAGTATAGATAATATCAATTAAAAACACTCTACACTCTAATATCCAGGGTGCAGAGACTCTTCTTTATAGTAACTTGTCCTGGATTACACCATCTGCTGTTAACAACCACAGTAATCCTCCAGGTATTACTCTTACAGATCTGTATTTGGGTGTTACTTTGCCTGCAAAGAAGCATTAAAGTTGGAAGTGTAACTTCCTCCCACCATGTCTCATTGAAACCCTTTAAACAAAACAAACAACAACAAGAAAAATCCACAAAACCTACTCTGTGCTCTTGTTGTTCAGCTGCAAAGTTCATGCACATTTTCCAAACTCCTAGCAAGCTCGTCAGCCTGATCTTGCCCATCAGGTCTGCTACCTTTCCTTTTTCCTCTCTCCCTGCAGTCTTTCCTTCCTACTTCATTCCAGTCTCACACATTGACCCCTCACATCTCTTTACCTTCTTTTTTTCCTCTCTCACACCCTCTGGCCTCCATCCATCCATCAACACACCCTGAGCAGAAATGCCTAATCATTCAGGGAACCTGTTGAAGAGTTGAGGGGGCGTGGGAGTCAAGCCTCATTAGTATGAAAGTTAGTTTTACATAATTTAATCACAGCTACTGTCTGTTCTGGGAATTAACAGAAAAAGAAAGATTTACCCAGTCTGTGGAAATAAAGTTATACTTCCACTCTACTTGTAGAATAATCACTTTCTTAAAGTTAAACATCCCTCAAGTTTTTTGCCTCCAAGTCATTTTTTAAATTCAAAATAAGGTGTCACATTGAATAACACATATGCACTTTCTAGAGGAGTAAGTCTACTGTATGGTTGAACTCTTCTCTGGACAATCTGCAACTTTCTTCAGAAGAAACCTATTATTTTTGACCTAAGTTGTTGATTTTTGTGTAAAAAAAGTGCAAAACTACACACATCAGCAAAATTCCCCCAAATTAAACCAGTTGTTACCCATGTTTATAGTTGATTTTTGCAGAAAAAACAAAAAATATAATTTTAACTTCTTGTACTTAATTTAGTGAAAACATTACTGAGCATTAGTGTTGAAAGAATAAAAGCTTTTATCCAGTAAAAATCACAAAAGTACAGTATTTGTCATAAACTAGGCAGGTGTGACCCAAGAAGCAGGAGGAGATGGAGTTAAGCTCACCAAAAGTATTTATTAACAGAAACAGGACTCTCAAACAGCAACAGGAATTCAGGAACCAAAAACAGATGAACCGACAACTGTGACAAAAACAGACAGGACTTAAATACACTGACAAACGAGCAGCACACAAGGGACAGGTGAGGCTATTAAACACATGAGGAACACCTGGGGCAACTGAACAGGGAATCATGACATGCAGCTGAGATCTTGAGATGGTAAATAGGGTTTCTTTTCTCTTTTCCCTTTTTATTTGCACAAACTAAAGCAAATGTAGGTCAAATATATAAAATAAATGCTAAAAAATTTAAACAGACAAATGTCCTTTTGTGGGAGCTTTACAAAACCAAAAAAGTCTGTAGGCAAAGCGATGTCTCACCTCGCCTCGCTTTCTTCCACTCATTAATTTCGAGTTGCAGGGGCAGCATCCTGAGTAGGGAATCCCAGACTGTCCTCTACCCAGTCATCTCTACCAGCTTCTCCTGTGGGATCCCAAGGGGTTCACCTTTCTTAAAAATGGGGACAGGACAGTCCATCCCCATGTTTCTCATCTCATTCCTCATCGAAATACACGTTGGTGGGATTGAGGAGCTGCTGAAAGTATTCCGTCCACCACCTGACCATATGCCCAGTTGACATCAGCAACTCCCCATCCCCACTGTTAACAGTGTAAACGAGTTGCTGCCTGAGTCCCCAGATGGTTTGCCAGAACCTCTTTGGAGCCAATTCAAAGTCTCCATAGCTTCACAAAACTCCTTCCATGCCCAAGTTGCCTTTGCAAGTGCTACTGTTGCACCCAACTTGGCCCTCTGGTACCTGTCTGCAGCTGCTAGAGACCCACAGACCAGCCATGCTTTGTGGACCTTTTTCTTCAGACTTAGAGCTACCCTAACCTCTGGTGTCCACCAGCTGATATGGGGGTAACCACCACAACTGGCACCGGCCACCTTGCAACCGCAACAACCAACTGTCACCTTGACAATAGCAGAGAAAAACAAAATGCTAAATGGCCTGTATTTATAGCACTTTGAGGAGTTCTCCACTCCCCAAAGCACTGTACAACAGAACAGACATTCACCCATTCACATATACACATTCACACACTGGTGGTGATACGCTACATTGTAGCCATAGCTGCCCTGGGGCACACTGACGGAGGTGGGGATGCCATGCACCAGCACCTGCCAGGTCCCTCCGACCACCACGAGTTGGCAAGGTGGGTGAAGTATCTTGCCCAAAGACAACGACAAAGTAACCCAGTCAGAACTGGGATCAAACTGGTGACTCTTCAGTTGTCAGGCCAGCCACTCTACCTACTAAGCTACATGACGCCCCAAGAAACAAGGCCCATTCAAACTCTATGTCCATCACTGCTTTTGGGATGCGGCCAAATCTCTGTCGGAGATGGTAGTTGAAAACCATCTTGACACGTTTTGCAGGGCTGGACAAAAGAATCAGCCCTGACATTTTGCACCAGACTGGTCCACGACATTCAATGAATGACACCTTTTAGGACTTTTGAATGTGTATTACAACTATGCAACTCTTTAAAACTATGTACCTTAAATCATGCAACGAGGTAATGTGAATCAGTGATAATGGACACAATAAACACTTGTAAGTCCCATCTCAAAGACTTGGGTTCCAGAACCAATGTGTGAAGGTGAGTCTGACTATAGATGATACTGCTCAGCCTCTTACACAAGCTCCAGCTACTTCCCCACCAGAAAGGTAACGTTCCATACCCCAATAAACCAGTTTCAAGTCGAGGGATTGGACCACCAAAGCTCCCACCTCGGTCTGCTATCCAATCCACAATGCATCAGACCCTTTATTGTCCTGCAGGTTGAACATTTAATTTGGGCTTTGTTTCTTTTATCTTTCAAAAAAATCGGGTCACATTTTTTCAAAAAAGTATTTTTAAATTCCACTGTCAAAACTTTAAATAGGTAAAATATGACCTCATGTCAAATGTTCATTTTCCTTTATTCATTTTTTATCTAAAAACACAGCTCAGGTCACAAGAACACAGAATGAATTTGTCTCATTTGCAATTTGTCTTTGTGAGCGGTATGATCCTGATCACTTCCATATGTTGAGGGTCACACCTAAATGTGCTGTCTTCTTGTTACTGCTTTTGTTGCTAAAAATATTGTTTTTCTGGGAAATAAAAAACACAAACCAAGTGTTGGCCTTACTTTTGCACATTTTAAAGCAAAACATAGTTAACAAAAACATAAAAAATATATATTCTTCCTTCTTTATATCTCTGGAATTTTTGTTCTTTTTTATTTGACTGCATTCTCAGTGTTTGATAAAAAGTAGGAGATGAGTCTAACCTCCACATTAATATCAGTGCCTGGAACCCAGCGAACCACAGCCTATCTGGGAACAAATGAAGAGAGAAAACCCAGTGATTAATGAAGTAGCCCACGATAGTAAACTGTCTCTGATAACAGTTTCTCTTGCAAATAATAAATTACAAAATCTAAAATTCTTCAAGGAAAAATGGAAGGAGGGGTATGAGGGTATGTGAGTATAATCATAGACAAACAGACTAGGAGACTGGGGCTAGGAGGTAGGAGGAAGACATGATGTGAAAAAAAATCTAATGGAGAGTAATAGAGCTGAATAGCTAAATATTACAAGTAGTAGAAACATGCATATCAAAAGTGCCACGTCTCCTTATTTAAGGCTAAAAATATTTAAATTACACACACATCTAAGCGAAGTTATTCTTAAAAATCTGCCAAATATTTGCCTTTTGATCATCATCAACTTATGATTAGAGAAATGGGAAACAGACAAAGTCTAGTCTCCCTGAAATGAGTGAAATATTGATTATCTCTAAGATAATAATATATTGAAAGACCTAGTATTATCTTTGAATAAATGCACATCACCTTTCCATGCCATAGTCTTAAACTAAGATCATCTTATGTTGAAAATGATGGTGTTTCATAACCATTTTGGTCAAATGTTCACAATGACGTATCTCAGATGACAATACCAGATCTCAAGCATTCCATTAACACTTGGGTGTTAATGACTATCAGTCACTACCACATGAAAGGAGCTCAATATCTGTAAAACTGAGTAAGTTTAAGACTATTTTCTGTTTGCAATGTTTTAGATAAAAATCTAATGATTAGTTTCTGTGAGTTCAAAATAATAATTGGAAAACTGCACTGCAAAAACTGATTTCAAATAAAGT
The DNA here is from genome assembly GCA_006937965.1 of Callopanchax toddi. Taxonomy (NCBI): domain Eukaryota; kingdom Metazoa; phylum Chordata; class Actinopteri; order Cyprinodontiformes; family Nothobranchiidae; genus Callopanchax; species Callopanchax toddi. Next base: position 439,773 of record SSNR01000335.1, read on the forward strand.
TTAAAAGAATTGTGTTTTTAGACATTAATTAATTTTATTCTGAAAAGAAAATATACTCTTACGGCCCTGCTTGAAATAAGCCTAATTTGCTATTTTTAAGGAATCTAGCCAAGAAACTTTTGATTACCCCATTGGCAGATTTTTTGCTCAAATCTATGAAAATTGACCATATTTAAGAAGATTCTGCTTTTTTCAATAGGGCTTTAAGAGTATATTTTCTTTTCAGACAAAGTAAGTTAAATTGTCTAAAAACAAGGCTTTTAAAAACTTTCTTAGAAGTCAGTTGAATGGGGTTGAAAGTTCAAGTAAAACATGCCAGACTTTGTTATGAACAGAGTTAACTTCAGTTAATGACAGAGTTTTAAACCAAGATCTCCTGAAATTGTCTCTCAGAGAAAATAATGGGATGACACTCTTCTACTATCTCACTAAATTTTAGCCTAATATGTATGAAGATGACTGAGTTTGAGTCCTTTTTGTGTTTGCTAATGTCAATTAGTTGTGGCGACCACCTTCAAAGGAAGTTATACTAACAATCAACCATCTAGTAATTCATAAAAAAATGTTTCAGCACTACATCCACATCAACATGTCTACAGAAACACCTGCCTCTCACCTTTTGGCATTAGGTAATAATGTTAGGGCTGTATATACTGTAGGTGCAGGCGGTTAGCCCTGTTTCCCAGCAGTAGGGAGGTTAGTGGTTCAGTTCCCAGCTGAAGTCTTGAGGATGATGTTTGCTTGTCCTCCCTGTGCCTCAGTTGTTTTCTCCAGTTTCTGTTTCTCCTTGAGGCTTGTGAGAATCTGACATTCTATCAAGGCACCGATGTTTAAAGTTTGTTACATTTGTATTCACTCTATCTCTGATTATTGACATACGATATCATAAGATGTGAATTTAAATCTTAAGTCAGCTTATTTTTGCTCTAAACAGGTCATTGATGACTCCTTTACATTTTATATTTTACAAATAGAATGAATTTTCTCAGAGCAGAGGCTTGTCTGAATGACTGCCTGTTGTAGTGTCAGCGTGCTAAACTAAGGCTGGTGAAGAAAAAATATAGATAATAAAAAAATAGGGAAACTGGTGGTGAGTTAGACAGGAAGATGAACAGAGAAAAGCAAATAAAGACAGATTTTTTACTGTGATTTGAAAAAAAAAGAAGTATCTGTGACAGCATCACCTCAGGCCCAGGACCCCGGGCCGCTGCAGCACATAACACCACAGTAAGCAGAGGAAGTTGCCAGGCCCACAGAAGCCTTGGAGGTAATTAATCATTTTAACCTGAAGCCTGTCAAGATATGGCTCACTCAGTCTCACTCCCTTTGCTGATCTGCCTGTCAATTATATGTGCAGATGATTCGACAACCTCTCAGTCTGTCTTTCGGCCTCCCTCTCACTCCAAACTGCCATCTGTAATTGTTTAAAAGATCTGCTTTGAACCTTCCACGGCTCAGCATTCTTGACTGGTGACTGTTTTACTTAGTTTCAGATTGCCATTCTGGTAAAAAAAAAAAAAAAAAAAAGGTGCATAGAAGATAATTTTGTTCTGATACAAACAGAAAATAAGGATGAGATTGATAGGCTACATGTTTGGGACAACCAGACTAAAAAAAGCCTGTAGTGTCTTGTTAAATTCTGACATTTTCTGAGAGGCATGTGTCTGCTGAGTAAAGCTGAGGTTAGACAGACATACCAAGTAGTTTTTAGAGTGCTGTGTGTTCTGTCTTATAATAGTTCCAGTGAGGAGTTGAGTGTCACATGCTATTAATGTTAATTTCAACTCCACTCGTCTACCTGAAACATTTTCTCTGGAAAACTGCACAAATCTCAATCATCCCAATGCTTGTAACCCCTGTTCTTGGCCCTGACAGCCTGCCCAGTGCTGCTGTGAGACCTCGAGGGCTGGTCCCATGTGGTAATCCCCCTCTCCCAATTACCGCTAACAGACTTACTCAAAACCTGCCTCACTACTACCATATTGCTCTCTTTCAGCCTCCACTGCTGTGCAGCTCTGTGTGCAGTTTTTTTCTTTCGTTACCCTTTTCACTCTCTTTTACTTTGTTTTCTCTCCATCTTCCCTTCCCTGCCTACATCCCTTCTTGTCCTCCAGGGAGCGGGTGCAGCACTAGCGCTGCTGCTTTGCCTGCCAAGAACAGATGTCCAAGAAATACCCGTCCAGTGAGAGAAAAAGAGGGGAAGCACATGGAGGCAGATTAGGTGAACCGTAGGATCTGCTTGTGCCGTCTGGAAATGTGGGATTCCGTTCAGAGATTTGAAAACCTGTGTTGCTAAGCTTATGGTTTTTGTGTTCCTACAACATGTGGGATTATTATTATTAATAATTTAATTTAACAAAGTTTTGAAATAAAACAAGATTATTGAAAGAAGTTAGTTCTTATCAGATAGCCCCCTTAAAAAAAACAGGTAAGACAAAGACAAGCTTTAAAGTCTGAATAAATGATCTTGAATCAGGCAGTGAGTATTTTTTCCTACAGGATTTCAGTTTCACGTTATTTAAAATGAATTTTGGTCACATAGATTTAAATTTGCTAGGTATACCAATGCCCAAGTTTTGCAATCTCTCAAAATTACAGTTCGTTTTAATATACTTTGGACTCACTGTTGGTTCATTTATCCAACTGCAGATTTTTAGTGGCTAATATAAAGAATGTATGTGTAGGTAGGATTTTCTCAGAATTTATTACAGTATAACCTAGTATTTTATTTTCAATCTTGTCCCTTGAGTTGCTTTGTAGAACCTGATTTGGGAATATACATAGGGTTACCTTTTGTTTGTAGGCACAACAAGTAATGAAGGTTTTCTGGTTTTGTCGAGCGTTGGATTTGAACTTGAATTTGCAGATGGTGTGATCCTGTTGGCCTGACCGAAAAATCAGTTAAACCTCATTTCCATTGCAGGGTCCGGTACGGGTCAGGTTGCTATTTTGTATGTCCTTATAGTTAAACTGTTCCATACAACCAACCCAGACAATGCCACTCATGGGTCATGAATGGCCCTCTTCATTTGTCAGTCCATAGGAGGATGGAGACGTACGGTTAGGGGGGAGCTGTGGCGTCAAAACAACACATGCAGTCCACTGATAAGGAGACAGATAAATATCACTGCTTTTAACAAACAAAACAAACCACAGAGTGCCATTATTTTATTACTTTATTACTATAGTAAGAAGTTATTTTATTAATTGTTAGTTGTACACGGATGTGATAAAATGCCAGCAAGTAGCAGCGAGGTTTGGTCAGCTTCAGAGCTCCAAACATTCGGGCGATCAGCCACGTTCAGGATGAGCTAGATGGATTGGTAAGGAACGAAAATGTTTTTAAAGATGTTTTACAGTGGATGGATTCAAATGGACAGCGGAACAGTGTCGTGCCAAGTTGAAGAAATTAAAAGTCTAATATAGAAAAGATAAGGACAGCGCTGGTATGAGGCGACGGTAAGCATTTACGTTTAACTCCGCCTGCCAAATGAGAGTCCAACTTCCGATTGAAACGCTCTGCTGAAATTGTGGACATGTACCAATCCGTACCAGCCGACAATGACCCGCCCCGCCCCATACTGGACCCCACAATGGAAACAAGGCTTTATTTTTCACCCATGATTGCAGTTAGCACATCAAATCTCAGGGCATGGTCCTTATTGGAAAAGGTGGATTTCCTTCTCCAGGTTGGGAGTGAACTGTTGTATAGAACAGAATTTTGTATTGATAGACAAATTCAGATAACTTCTGCCACAGGTTTTATAGTCAATCTTGTTGAAAAGAAAAAGTCTAAGCCTTAATTTACTGGCCTATCTGGCCATAAATGGCCTTGTGCTATAATGATCAAAAGTGCTTGCTCCTAGGAGTAGTTGGACTTCCTATAAAACAGGGTGAGGAGTACAGGACAACAAGTTCACTGAGGTGGTTAGGCCATCTGGTAAGGATGCCTTTTACTGTAGATATCTTCCAAGGTGTTTTGGATGTATTCATAGTAGGATGTCTTAGGACAGAACCAAGACTCAGTGCTATTGTGATTCCAGGTTTGGGAATGCAAGATGCATGGATGGATGGATGGATGGATGGATGGATGGATGGATGTGGCTCAGAAGTTTATAAAAACATTTACTTTATTTTCAGAGCTTAACACTATACCACATGGTTCTATTTGTCAAAGAGAATTTTTTTGTTGCTTAAGAACCAAAATCATATCCTTCACTATAAAATCCACACTGTGATCCTGAAACATGATTTCAAAATCCTTTTGTCCTCATTTAAAAATATGTGTGCTCTGCAGACCCACGTCTGTATATAATTGCCGTATATTCACCTTTGCAAAACACTTACACACAAGGGTAAGAAAATGTAAATTACAAAGAAAAAAAACTGGTTAAAATCTCAAATGTGCAGAAAAAAGGGGAAGAAACGAATGAGGGAGAAAACACATGGAGAAAAATGAGTGTCTGTTTTGGAACAAACCAGTGACCCAAGTAACCTGAGTTCCTCCCAGCAGATTATCATGGGCAATGTGTGATTAAGGCTAGCCTCATTAGCATAATGATTCCCCATCCTCCCCATTCTCTCTCTCTTCATACTGCCATCCATCCCTCCCTCCCTCCCTTCCTCTCTTTTTGGGCCTTGTGTTGTTAGCCACCAGCTCCCAGTGCTCCTCAAGTACTTTAAGCTTGTTAATAATCATTATGGGTGTGCAGTGAAGTGGAGGAAAGGAATAATTACCTCACCTGAGCCAAACCAAATTAACCCCTTTTTATTTTTTTATTCCCTTTTCTTGTTGTTGGTTACCCATTCCATATTCCCACCCACCCACACACACACACACACACACACACACACACACACACACACACACACACACACACACACACACACACACACACACAATCAGACATGGCATTCACCTGGGACCTATTAGGGCTGTCTGTTATTAAGTGTTGAAATAATAAATGCTCACACACACCATTTGCTTTTTTGAAACAGCTCAGATGAAAGGTAAGAGGGTTCAGCTTCACAAAGACTGAGATAGAACATCAGCCTAAATGTATCTGGATGTGACATTTGCACACGATTTTCAGACAGACTGACAACAAACATTAAATTGATGTTTTTGTAGCTTAAATATGTAATAAAATATGAGGTTTGTGGTGACCATAATAACGAAGTATAGACTTCTTACACAGCAACATCTTAGTGTAAATAATTAAATAGTAAAATTTAAATAATTTACAAACTTTTTTTGTTCATTTTGATGGTCATCTTAGTTAATTTTTTTTAAAATGACCAATTTCTTGTTTGAAATAATATTTTATTCTGGTGTTTATAATTCCTGACTAAAGTGATTTTCGTGGGATCTGTTAATCACATTTTTCCACTTTTGTCTGGCTCCCTTAAATATTTTTTGGACACACAACCACTACAACAATATGTGACTCTGGCCATAGACATATCCTTTAGCAGCCAAAACACTTACAGTATGACAACTGGTAACTAGTGAACAAATCTTTACACGTTTCTGGTGAACATTTGATTCCCTTCAGTATTTTCTTCACCATAAATCCAATTTCCCCCTTTCAGCAGAGGGTAGATTGAAGACACATGTCTGTAATATAATAACCTGATGCTCCAATTGAGATGGATTACAGGACATAAGAAATGAAAAATGTTTAAACTGTTATGGGAGAATACTGATATTTTCCATATTTCACTGTGTGCATTTCAAAATGACATTATCTTTAATGGGAGGAAACAGAAGCAAACACTCTACATATTTCTCTTTTGAGTCAGCTGAGAAGTCAAGACGTAATATAAAGCTGCTTTAACACTATTAGGAATGTAAATATAAAACAGATGCTTACATATCAAAATGGGAAATTCACTGACAGGCTGTGGTGTTAAACTCTGATTTGTTACAATAACAAATCAGAAAAGCTAATGTTGCTTATGATTATCAGAGTATCTAGAAAGTGACCTGGTTTGCAACTTTTACCTCAAAATGTTCAAAGAATGTTTCTTGTACAATAATAATCTTATAGTAAAAGTTTCATTTTATTCTTTTAGTTTTAATTTTACAACTAAGTATTAGTTTTAGTCATTAGACTGGGAGGATTGTGCTACAAACATTTTAAAATGAAAAAGAAATAAAATGAAAGGAGTAGTATTTTTTGTACCAGTTAGTCTATTCTGCTAGCAGCACTGAGGCGTCTGTTAGCAGTAGCACTCTTATGTAAGAATGCTACTGCTAACAGTGCATTCATCATTGGAAGTTGTACCTCTTACAGAGGGCAAATATAAAAAACCCATCACCATTTAGAATCTAGACCTATAGGAACATAACCCAAGAATAGATACAGTAGATATAATACAAATCTACAACAAACTCTCAACCTAGTGGTTGGTTCCAGTATCATTATAAGTCCTGCCCACTTAATCGTATCTAAAGAGATAATGTACTGATTATAGACATACAAATACACCTCAGATTATTTTTTTTCAAAGTTTTCACTGTTGTGTAATCACAAAGTCCATGCCTTTAAAAAGCATCATGTGTTCAGGTCAGTAGTCGAGACTTTCAACCCCACACTCCGATTGCACGGAATCACAACATGGCAGTGTCTGGGATATTCTGGCTTCACTTTTCAACAATGAGATGCCTGATTTGGTATGTCAATACTAATAAAGTGAACCTGAACCTTCAAATGTATGTTCTGTTATTGTGAGCCAGCATTGTAGACAAACTGCAAACTGGAAAAAAAATTCAACACTCCAACTTGTTCCAACACAGACTATATTTCAATATTGCTGGCTAAATAATAAAAAGAGTGTGTTACTTAGGGTCTGACACTGGTGTTTCTCAGAACCTTGTTCTAAATTTAGCAATTAACAGACATGACAAAAGTTCCTCTGGCATCGCTAAGTGATATGAAACGTGCTGGTTTCACACAGAATAAAGCATAAAGTTATATTTTCTAGTGATAACCAATATATATATATATATATATATATATATATATATATATATGTTGTTTGTGTCTGAAACAGATTGCTTGAAAGCATTATGTATGTCACAAGTGTTTTGTCTTAGTGTCAGCACCCCACTACATTTAGGGTGCTTTCACATCACAATAGGCCAGGGTTTGTGGTTTGATTGGGCAAGAAATGCAAAAACTGTTCACCCTTTTTCATCAGTTCACCAGTTTGGTTCCCTTTCCCACTGCACTCTTAAGACTCAAGCAAAGTGCCTGGACATTGTCGCACAGTTACAACAGCTGCTCGTTTGGGGCGGTGGTTCTTGAAATATTCCTGACCATAAAAGAAAAATGTATAAAGCAGGAGAAAGAGAAATTGGGCTCAGTGATTGGCCAAGACCAAAAACAGAACTTCATTCCCTTCAGCCAACTTGTTCACAACATCAACAAACTTTGGTAGCCACAAGGAACTGTGATATCTAGTCCTCTGACCAGATAAGTACCTGCACCTCCTCACATTTCAACATCTGCTCATGTTCACCTTTGCATATTCAGATTTTAGCTGTTGGCTTTGAATTTTAAAAGTGCTCAATTTAACCTTTTCTCTTTGTTTGACTTCCTTCTTTTGGTTTGATTGATAGTCCATTTGCTTTTAACTCTGTTGGAGGATTGCAGGGTTTACCTGCAAGTGTCCACAAACCCACATTTTACAGTGGAAAGAGTTCACATGAGTTTTCACACTTGCTCAAAGTATCTGAGGAAACAAGCTAAAATGGACCAAAAAGCTCTGGTGTGAAAGTCTCCTTAGTCATGTTTTGTCATCTCCATGTATTTAGTCGCAGTTCTGAGTATCTGACAAGTAAGGTTTTTGTTTTATGATGTGTTCAAAAGGTTGGAAGTGTTACTGCAACTGGAAATGTTTGATTTGATGAGGAAGGAAAAAGAAAAAGTTCTGAACCTTCAACCCTAAATGATGCTAGATTGCTTTTTAAAACTGAGTGGACCTTAAGAACTGAGTATATGATCCCCCACCCCCTAAAAATTAAAAATAAAAACACAACTTTTTGACCTATCTCTATATAATAATATTTTTGTAAATTATTTAATTTGCAATAACTTTTGATCATTTTCTGAAATAAAAATCCAGATAGGGTGGATGTATGAGGCAACACATAACAAAATAAAACTCAGTATATTGTATCTACTCTTATGCTCCCTGCCAGGATACTTGCTTTCTAAACACAAGCTATTACAGAGTTTGAAAACTCCCTGGAGCCCCGTCACTGCTCATCTTTGCAAGACAAGACAGCAGCTCATAAAGTGATCTCCTCTAAATGCCTATAAGCAAATTAAACATGGGTGTTTCCACTGGCCATCAATGACAGCATTCATGGGAGGGGAATGTAATGAAAGACTTGGAGTACAGAGGGATAATGCTACAAGCACAGCCATCATCACTCAGGTGTGTGGCTGAGACGAAGGATCAAAGCCCGACTCTGCCAATGGCATGCCTCTGCTGCGCTGCTGGTCCTGCTGCCAAAAAATCACTATCAGAGAGGATAAAGTCAGGATTAAGAATAAACAAATGCTTGAACTCACAACATCATTTACACAAGAAACAACAAGCTGAAGATGTGGGAGGCCTTGTGCTCCTCAGTTTGAGATGCTCGGCAGGAAAAAGCCCAGACTGCTTCTGAACTTCAGTTTATGTGCAAACACAGGGAAGTGCAAGTGTTCTAGACAGTTTCCTGGTTGAAATGCAGCCTTTATTAGGTTTCCTGAAGTCGCTTAACACGACTCATCCACACTTCTTCCTTCCATATCTTCCTCCGAGCTCGTTGTTTCACAGCCCGTGTTTTGTTTTGTTTTCTCTTCTCTTTGTTTTTAATTGCTACCATGGAGGTCAATTAATTTCGCCACCCCCCCCCCTCCCCTCCACAAACCCCACCCCCTCCGTGCTCTATCTGCAGCCCACACAGCTGTGGCACTGTGTGTTTGTAAGCCCATCTCCTTCCAAGCCCTAATGCCACATCACTTCAAATGGATTAATCGAGCCACTTTGTTGTTTAATCTCGCCTCGGCAGAACTAGTGGGTGGGTGGGTGTGGGAGGGGTGTATGATCAGAGATGCACAAGCTTGTCTGTTTTTGTCATAGACAGACGGACTGACAGGCAGACAAACGTATATATGCACACAGATGCACACACACTCGCGTACGAATGTACATTTATAATTATATATACACACATACATTTTTTATATACAGTATGTACAGGCAGATTGATGGGGGACAAGAGGACAGAACAGTTGGCAAAAAATAGCTGGAATGAAGAAAAGCAGCTTGAAACCAGACAAGTTGGCAATGAGTGACAGACACACAGAGAAAAATAATACTAATGGCTGAAAACATGTCACTTAATGTCTGAATAAGTCCTGAATGTGTAGAGATATGTGTCAGGTTAGCCACTCAGTGCCTTGTTACTGTAAATCCACATTTGATAAATGCTCAGTTGTGTGTGTATGTCCCTTTTTTCCTCATACATTTGACGACAGATCAACCATATTATTACTGTAATAAAAACATGCCTTAACTTAGTGTTCACATGCACAATATGCACTAATGATTTGAGTAATCACATAAAATTACACAAGCCTGAGTTGCAAATGCCAAACAAAGACTACCAACAAGGATGTGTGCAAGATCCTCTCCTCCAGACACACTTACTTATAAACACACACACACACTCCCAATTAAAGGTCCTGTTTGATGTTCTGATGCTTTTATGTTATGGTGACAATTTCATCAGGATCCATGGAGGCTAAACGGCTCCAACCTTACAGCTAAAGCAGCATTCACAACAACAAAAACATGCTGTCACCCTGACCCTACCTACAGGCCAACATAAACACACACAAACCACATGAACATACATGTACACAGAACGATTCTGAGCTAATAGAGGTGCTTTCTCTCTCTCTCTCTCTCTCTCTCTCTCGCTCTTCTGATCTGCTGAGTCAGCTTAAACCCCTTAATACTTCTTGCTTCTCCTTTACAACTTATCAGAGACAGAGAGAGTGTGGAAGAAGAGAGTATGATTGTAGAGGATAAAAAACAAACATGATGAAGAGCAGGTTTTACTTTGGGGCAAAACCACAGACCTTTAAAAATGTCACTGGTGAGAAATCTCTTGAATTGGAAAGACATTTTTTTGCAGTTACTTATCTGACATTTGATTTATTATGTTTTACTTCTCAATTTATTATTTTAGTTTGACGTTTAACCAAATGAGTTGTGCAGGAGAGAAATGGTATCTACAATATAGAATTTGAGAAGTTAATCACACAGCAACAATTCTGGTTCTGTTATCATTTTGATGACTTTTTGAATGAATTGTTTTTGGTTAATGGTTGAAAAAAATCTTAACAAGATCAACATTGTTTATACACTCACTGGCCACTTTATTGGGTGCACATGTCCAACTGCTCGTTAATGCAAATTACTAATCAGTCAAACACATGGTGGCAATTCAATGCATTTAGGCATTTAGACATTGTCAAGACGCTTCGCTGCTGTACAAACCGAGCTTCAGGATGGGGAAGAGAGGTGATTGATGTGACTTTGAATGTGGCATGGTTGTTGGTGCCAGACAAGCTGGTCTGAGTATTTCAGAAAGTGCTGATCTTCTGGGATTGTCACGCACAACCATTTCTAGGGTTTACAGAGTATGGTCCGAAAAAGGGAAAACATCCAGTGAGCGGCAGTTCTGTGGGCCAAAATGTATACAGGTTAAATATATATATTTTATGGTCAGCTACCAAATTGTTGTTAGTGAGCAAAATCAGTTTTATAAAACAATAAAAACTGCTACATATATTATTTTATATGAGTGTGTGTTTAAAGAGTATTTTATGAAAAATTGGTTCAAAAACAATTTAAAGTATTGACCCCAGAAGGCTGAAGAGAATACAAGTTTGTGGCTTCACATTGTAAACAGTATGTGTGTTGATGTGCACGTGGAAGCGCAGATGAGACAGAGGAAGACAGACACGACACAGTGTGGTTTCCTCTGCTCTAATAGCAGGGCTTTGGGTGAAGCAGTGAATAAACGGTTTTCAGTTAGCCCCAAATGGGAAGTTCCTTTACAGATAAGAAGAGCCAGCAAGCTGACAAAGAGGGCAGGTGAGAGGGAGAGAATTGACTTGGAGGGGCCGCTGTGGGTTTTCACTAAGGTGGCAGTTGAATAATACCAGTGTTGCTATTACAAGAATCAACACCACCAACACCAAGAATCAGGTCACAAATGTGTTTCTAGTCACAGGTAACTATGAAAACAATACTATCCTTTATTTTAAATGTTTTATTATTTTTTGTACCACTGTTTAAATCATTTGCTGTTACAATTTTCCATACCAAGCACAAGCAACCTACAAATCTTGTCCATTTTTACATGTGAAATTTTTATCATGTCAAAAACAAGACACTAAAAATGCAAAAAAGGAAAATGCAGGGAAAAAAAAGAATCAATTAAAAATCTGAAATAGAAAACCTCAAGCTGTATTACATGGAAGGGTAATCCATTATTATACAACGAAAACAGTGCTCAAATTACCAAATAACCTCCTATAAAGCACCGTAACTTTCTAATCTGTTTATAATTAGCATTTCAATGATCCTACACATTAAAGTCCGACCTTCAAGAACTCTGACCCGCCTCTAATTGGTGCTAATATCCACTCATTGCGCTATATGAAACTAGCCATGACCAAACAAATGGACCTCAGGTACAGCTAATTTCTGGAGCAATTAGCCTCTCGTGTTGAGAGATTTAACTGATTATCTGCACAATTTCACACAGCTTTCCCCCCTCTCAGTGTGATCCTAAATGGCGTTACATTATCAGAGTATTTTTAATCGCTTTTCAAAGACTACATAGAGCTCACTCTGATGATAGACCTCCTAAAGCCTGATCATGTGGAAATGTGCTAAATGACAACACAATATGTTTATTTTTTTTGCTAGTTTTGCTTTAAAGAATACTTTTTCGAAGTGGGTTTCTTTACAGAAAATACGAACAATAGGTTATGTATCATTTCGTTGTAGATAGCTCTTTGTATGGACACAATTTAGAAGTTATCTCTAACCATATTGACTAACAGTTAGCTTGGGTGGGAACAGTTGAAAAGTGGATTACACTTGTTAAATTTCTAAAAGTACGTAGCTGTTTGTGAAGACAATTTTATAAACCTTCACATGGCCATCAGTCTTGCCTTATGGTTGTTCCAGCAGCTACATTGTGACATTTTGAAATAAAAAAAGGTGAACTCTGAACTGCAAATGCTACAGCTAGCTACTGCTGCTATTAGCGCTTGCAAACAACAAAATTATTTGAAAATGTCTTATATTTTATTGTGAGTATACAGTTTGATAAAACTGCATTTGCATGAACCACTATAAAAATGTGGGGCTTAGAGTTGTGTTAAGCTAGCAGGTTTGGAACAGGCACCATTCAGACGAGCCATTAGCTCATCAACCCGGTCAGTACTAATCTTTGTTTCTCCAAACCAGAATGATCTAAAGGTAATATTTCATAACAATTCCACAAAAAGGACAACTTCAAAAGGCTCTAACTATCTCTTTTAAATCCAAACCACTGTATGTTTTGGAGTCTGGCTGCTGTCTCAGTGAAGTGAGTCTGAAAACATCAATAATACAGATGTGAAACAGTTTGTTTTCAAGCTCAAAAGGTGGCCGAATGCTATAATTAAACTCAATGTACATAAAGTCAAAAACTGCCTTTTGGTAAGTGACTGAAAACAATGATTGTGAGGTAAGTGAGCAAGAAAATTACTGTAGCATATAGGAAGCTACTTGTGTGGTCTAAAGTCACTGTGTAATGCCCCTATTAAACCCTGGTTACAAAAAGCACAATGATGGTCTTGAAAGTAGGTATAAACAGTGATTAGATTCAGGTGTGACTGTTCTTCACACCTAAATCAAAGCAGTAAAATGAAAAACAAAAGATGTGTTATACAGCTTAAATATAAACTGGTTTAGACAACAGTCTCCATACCGTATGCAGAGGTATTGCTCTCCAGCCTCACCCAATGCTGTGTGCGCCTTTATGCTACCAGATATGTGTAAATGCAGGAGTGTGATTTTCCCCTCTTGAAATGCATTTTAATTCACAGATTTTTAATAATGAGAACATTAATTGTAGCTCTTTGAAACACTAATGCTTTTGATGGCTAATCTTATCAGTCCTGTACAACACAGGGTTGATCAAATGAACACATTTCCTGTGGTGGGTCTGGGAATTAAAAAAAGAAAAAGGGTTTAACGGGTTTTGTACTATTAAAGAGTATCAGGAAAATGTGCATGTTAACTGGAAAATTACAGAGCTAAAGAAAAAACGTTCAAAAAGGGGACCGAAAATAACAAGAACTGGACAAAATTTCGCATTTCTCTGTATCAAAAGCATGCATAAAACAATAATAACATTTTTTTCCACCGAAAGTTGATTCAGTGAATAGCAAGGCTCCAATACAGCCAAGATTTTGTCAACACAAATATTGTATACCAACAGAAGCCTATAGTGGACTAAAATGGCAGTGCTGCATATTTGGCGAGTCTTCTGGCCTCATAGGACACGTTCCTGAAGCGAAACGCCGTTGAACACAATTTGCAAAAATATAGTCACAATATCTCGCTGGAAATGAAAACAGGAAGTATGAAGTGTATCTTTTGGTCTGTATGTGGTCAGAACTCCATTATGTCTTGTGGGACTTATCTTTTAATTCTTTAACAATGAGTAAGTGAACTGTTTATTGGAATAGTTTGTTTCTAAAAGCTCAGTTACGTAAATGAAACGCTCCTCGTCCATGTGGTTGTTTATGTTTGTACTAGTTACGGTTCAGCATATTGTCGTACTGTCTGTGTCATAAAGTACTCCACAATGTCGTGACACATACGTCTCAGCCACGCCACGCCACTGAAATAAAATTCTCCTGTGTGCCCCAGCCTAAAATGTAAAATTGATTTTTTTTAAATGGAAGACAATTCAAGTCCCTGTGCAAGTTTTTTTGTTGTATGCTGATTATGCAGTTGTGTCTGTGGCTGGAAAGGACATCTCAGGTCAGTCTCAGCATAGCTGAGCACCATGACTTCCTTTAATAAACACAGTAAGAAGTTAAGTGAATTAGTCATAAGAAGATTAATGTAAATCTTGTCATAAGTTATGTACATCTGGTTTGTTTGATTGATTGATTGATTAACTTTATTACCAGACGCCAGGTCCATAAAAAAGAAATACATACTAAAACCAGGAATAAAAACAGAAAATAAGAACATATTGGTTGATTTGCATAGGCACATTTTTGGAAGTAAGAGGTAAATGTCTATCTGTATAACAATATACATTTTATTTTGAGCATTGTTGCAAAAAAAAGGCATTCTTGTAATGACAATAACTTCTTCAAATGAAAGTCTGTCCAAAAAGACCTTAAATCACTAACTTTGTGTTTTTGATCAACAAAATAAACGTCTCAGAAACTTGTGCACCCAGTTTCCATTGGTTAAACTTTACCATATATATATATATATATATATATATATATATATATATATATATATATATATATATACACACACACACTGTGTAGATTTGTTTTAAGTTTAAAAGGTTAGAAATAAAGCAATTACTTGAGTTAGGGCACAGTCCTCATGAAGTTATTCTGAGTAGATGAAGCAGTACATATATGTGTATATGTGTGTGTGTGCTTGGTGTGTGTTTTGTGTCGCAGGGTTCACCACTTAAAAGAGATCATTTCAATAAATGCATTCTCGTAAATTGTCACCCCATCCTACACTCATCCAGTCTTTTTTTTTTTCACTGCATGAGAGGCCATATTCAAATTCTGGAAGGGAAGACCTTTCACACATACACCAAGCTATAATGGGGAAAGCTTAGCATAACTTCCGTCTGATTTCCAATGCAAATATTAGCAGTCAAGTTCAGTGTGCGGTTGCAGATTATAGTTTATCCTTCTCACACACCACAGACTTCTTTTACGCTCTGGAAACATTTTTGCTTATCAGTGCAATGCAACAATCAACTCTCTTCACATCCTCTCAGTCCCTCAGAGACTTCAAGAGGGACTCGGGGTTGGGGGGGGGGGGGGGGGGGGGGGGGGGGGGGGGTGTTAATGGCTGAAGGAAATGTGGAGATGAAGAGCGAGTAAAAAGAATGATTAACAATCAAATGCAGCCCAATCCACCCCAAACTTCAACCTCCCCACATGATTATTATTTTTTTCTTCTTGTCTGAATTCTCAGTGCCTAAATCCTTAAATTAAACATCTTAATTGCTGTAAGCCTCACTATCAAATGGGGAGTTACAAAGAACTCAGTGTCTCCCCCTCCCCTCTCCCCCAACTCCCCTTTTCCACCCCTAATAACATATCACATACTATTGTTTATGTAATTACACAGTATGAGATGCAGCAGCAGCCCTCCCATCTCCCCCTGCTCTTCTGGTGTTTGTAATAGTATAAAGACACCATGACTGATGAGTCCTTGCATCAAACAATAAAGAGACAGAACAGCACAGATAATTCTATTAGCATTTAAGGTTTTATTATGGGCTGTTTAGTATATTTGAAACATATCATTTTTTATAGATATTTTATTAAAATAATTAATAGAAAACTACACCTAAATGTTTGAGGTCAGAAAAAATATGTCAGTCAAAAATAACTAATGATAATAATAAGTAAGTTTCAAATGTATTTTAAATGTAGTTTTCAAATGATTTTATTCACTGAATTGAAGAAATCTGTCTAGTCCAACTTGACCCAATGCAAAAAATTAATTGACCCATTTGTTAAAGGCTAGATTACCTCAAACCACACTACTTAACAAGCCGAGTTCAGTCCCACTAGCCTCGCTCAGGCCTGATTACTTGTAGAATTAAGAAATCACTTCACTAGAACATGTCTGACAACATGAAGTAAGCTGAACGGTCTAAAAAAGCAATACATCATGCCCCATTCTAAACATATTCAAGAACAAAAGAACCCAGAACAACATCTGTAGCTGTGCAGACCTCACTTGGTTAAGTCAGAGGTCATGATTCAACAAGAAGAAAGACAAAGGGGGCATATGGGGGAGAGTCCTGAAAACAAAACCTCTGCTGACAAATAACAACATAGAAACTCATCTCACATTTTTCAAAAACATTTAGATTTTTTCCAAGACTTTTGGGAAACTATCAACTGAAAAAGTGGAAATTGTTGGAGGTAGAGTTCCATTACAGTGAAAGTAACACTGCGTTTCAGAAAAACATCATCCCAACAGTAAGACATGGTGGTGGTAGTGTGATGGTCTGGAGCTGCTTTGCTGCTTCAGGACCTGGACAACTTGCTGTGATTGATGGAACCATGATTTCATGCAGAAAATGTAGAAGGAGAATATCTGACCTTTGACCCGAAAAAGGCATTCAAGCTGGAAAATGTGGCTGATTGAATTAAAACATTCTCTAAATAAGAGTGGGACAAAAATCCTCCACTGTGATGTGAGAGATTCAAACGATTGCAGTTGTTGCTGCCAAGGATGCTACAACCAGATAAGTTTAGTGGTCACATACTTTATTTTAAATTGTGCCTTTAGTTCTTTTTTCCATAATCAAATGGGAAAATTGTATTTTGTATTGTCTCAGATGCTCTTTGCCTGATGTTTAAATTTGTTTACTGGTCTGAAACATTTAAGCATACCAAGAGAAAATTAAAAAAAAACAGAAGAAATCTGAATACAGCGCTACACGGCAATGAATTTGTTATAGACAGATTCCTTTCAAATGCTTGATTTGGTACGGGTTTTTTCAACCTGAGAACACATTAGTTAATCTTTAATGTCTAATATCTCCAATGAGTCTCTCAAGCTAGCATCAATGTCTAGTAGTCATATATTTCTCTTAAGTGAGTTTTTACATGTTTTTGTTCTTCCCACACTTTTTGTGTAGAAGCTTTTTTTTCACCCAGCTTTTGAAAAGTGTTCTATAATCAAAAATTTACATACTTATTTTTGCACTTACTTACTACCCTGGTGATCATTTTTGCATATCAAAGCCATCCAGCAAGAAGCAGATGATATGTAAAATCTTACCATTCAAAGAGGTTGCATTTACTTTTTAATCTTCACTAAACTTGTTTATGCAAAGCACATATTGAGCCTTTAAACGACGATTAGTGATATTTTACTTAATGTCACACAACCGAAAGGAGACAGACAGTAGAAAAACTTTATTTTGGATTTCTGATTCATTTTGAATCATAACTTTAGCACTGTTTTCTCAGGCTGTGCAACAGAAAAACACCAGTGAGGTGGGTGAATACACAGCGGCGTGTGGCAGCACAGCCAATTAGAAGTTGCTTAAGGTCAGGCCAAGGCCTGTGGGGGTTGGAGGAAACAATAAATAATTTGGAGGGCAAAAAGCAAAGCCTTGCCCAGTACAAAATGCATTGTGTTCTTTAAAATCATGACGATTTATATTTTTTCCCGGTGAATTATTTAGGTGAAACTTTGCAGCAAACATGCTTTGCTCACTGAGGGGAGGATAATCTTCAATCTTTGTAAATACTTCAACAATGGTGTGTATGACAAACACACTGAAAGAGATTTGGTGCTAGAGGGCGACGTGAAGTATTGCCTGTATTGTAACATCTCCCAGCAGCTTTGGAAAAACAACAATCCAACTGCACTTATCCTGAGCCAATGCTTACTGATTGTTTCATGTAAGAGGAAAAATGCTGTGTTACAGCAGCTTGTGGGGGGGGGGGGGGGGGGGGGGGGGGGGGGGGGGGGGGGGGGGACAGCTAGTGTTTGCTTTTAACAGATGGTGCAGATGAATAAAAAATAAACCTGAAAAGAATTGTCTGTGACTCTAAAACCAGGATTTTTACATGAGTGCTGGTAAAAGTTTATGTAAGTATAGCGTTGGTATAGTTTATGTGGGAGGGGTAATCAGTTATTAGGCTGTAAGCTGTGGCAATTGTGATTACAGGCAGCATGAGCAAACCTGAAAAGGCAACTTTTAAAGTTTTCAACTGTGAGATTAAAAATTTCTAGTCGGATATATCACCGGGAGCTTCTCCTCACAAGCGAACACATTCTTTTCAAACCAAATCCATTCACGCAGAGCAATTTGCGGCATTCTGCTTTTCCCCTATTCTTGTTTTCCAAAACATTAGTCTTGCTAACTCTAATGCGTGCAAATGCAATGACTCGAGCAAGCCTCTTGTGTCTCTCTCTTGTTGCCTTCCCTCGTTTCTGCTCCATCCCTCACGCTTCCTCCTCCCGCGTTTAGGAGGCGGTGAGGAAATCATATGGTCGGCTCGTGCAGAGCCAGAAAATAATGGGATCATATTCCATTCTCCTTCGCCTATTAGAGTTTCAAACAATGGCAAAAAAAAAAAACAACAACAACTTTACTTTCAAAACAGGAAATTCTAAATACTTTGACAAATCAACATCCCTTGACAGCTACATAATGTATGGGTTTTTGTTGCATGCTGCCTGTGAATCACCATCACAGCTTGTGGTAGCTACAGTGATTTACCAACTCATAGACTGCCAACAACACTGGACTGAAGGCAGAGGATGGGAGGTTTTAGTTTATGAGGTATGAAGAGTAAAACACAAGTTGAGCAAAGAACATCTGCTTTCCAATGCTTTGATTGACTCGCACACTGGGTGGATTTCACAATCAAGAATTTATTTATTCAGATGTGTGTGTGTCTGCACGAAGTGATATGTGTAGAAAAGAGCCTCATGAAAATTCAGAATTGGGTCATCAGTGATTCAGAAACATTGCAGTTTGATGAAGCACATGCACTTTTTCTCTAGCTTGTCACAAATATTGAATTTTGACCAAATGTTTGCAATTCTGCCTTGATGTCTTTATCTAAATACAACTAATTGACATCCCTATAGCCTACATATGTGCTGCTCATTGATCAAACTGCTCCAGACATTATGGTATATGTATCTCCTACACAAACTTTTCTTCTCTACATTATAATTTTATTGCCTTTTTAAGTGATAATGTGTGCATGCTGGTTTATCTGTATGGGTAGTACAATATCTCATGAACCACTGGAATAATCTGATTTAAACTTTTATAAACTAATAACTGGACATGCATCTACAACTGATTATCTTTTGGAGTCAACTCGATTCAAGATGTCATTACAGCTAACTGATAGCAGTAAAACATGTATAAAACTCAGTCAATGTTACTGATATTGAACTAAGCATTGGTGACCTAGAAGATGAGCTTCATCCTCCACATACAGTAATTCCTGACCACAAACTGACCAAGGTCTTTGTCTAAAGCTCTGCTATTAAACATTCAAGCTTGTCTCTCTCTTTTAAAAAAAATATTTATTGAATTGGACATAGTTCAAAGAAACTTTTTAGAAAATAATAATTATATGTGCATCTGAGACTTATTAACTTTTAAAGGGACTAGGGGCAGGATTTGTAAAAAAAAAATCATGCATGTTCAATTTATTTAAATTAATGGGTGATGAAGCTTAAAACTTTAAACTAAAAAGAATGAGGCCATGTATTGTTGCATTGTCTTGAATGGGCTGGGAGCTGAAAAATTTTGTAAGGCATTACAAAATATAAAAATGGCATCCACTCAGTCAATTTGACAGATGATGAGCTCAAATTAAGTGTTATAGTAGCTAAAGATTCCCCCCTAACACACTCTGAGGACTAACAGCTGACACAAAATCTTCCAACATTGTGCTCATCTAGTTTAAAACTCTGCCATGAAAGACAGTAGGTAACATGCCTTTCTTCAAGGAGCTCTAGGTCTTTAATTTAGTCTGAAGCATTATTTTCATAATATCTGGAAAACACCACTGGGGGCAAATGCTGAATTATTTTTGCAACAGCTGCACCACACATGGCAAAGCAGTCATAAAAATCATAACACAAGCGGTGCCATGATTGCATTGTGAAAGTGTGGTCACACACAAACACGGTGACAGAATAACCAAGAAAAATGACAGCATTCCATAGAGCACATTTACACAGAAAAGCACACTTATCCATGTTCTTGCATAAGGTAAGACATCTAATTTAGGCCTCTGTGATTTAGCATCGCAAACACAGTGTGTCAGGGTCTTGCTCTTTACTCACACGCTCTCCCTTTAATCATACATATCCCGGGGTCAAAGTGGAACTGAGTGGAAGCCATTTCCACCAGGAGGCTCTCCATTGCACACAGCATGATGGGGTTGATTAACGAGTAGCAACTATGGTTTGTCTTCTACAGCTGAGTGAACAACTTCATTTCAGCTGATGAGTTCAAGCTCAGGTCAGGGTGGTCTTCATCTGTGACATTACAACAGCCGCACAATAAGAATTAATTTCTCACCGTGGAAACAACTACGCTGTATATCAGGACCTGGCTTTTGAAACATATTGCAATTAAGATCAAACAACTTGGAGAGCAGTCATACGCTCAAGTAATGTAGCATTGTGTGTGTGCATGTGTGTGTTTGTTTGCAAGACTTTTTTCTTACTTTGTTCACTGTTTGTGTGGCTTTGCTGGTCAAATTTAAACAATGATGTCTTTTTTTTCCAGAACTTCTCTGCGTTTGACAGATGATTGTTTGGAGTCTGCTGCTCTGTAGTTTCCAGCTCCCACAAATGAATGTACTGAACACAAACAGGTGAAGCAATCTGCAATACTCATTTTCACAAAAAGAGAGAGAGAGAGAGAAAAGTGGCGCCGGGGAAAGAAAAACTTCAAGCAGCACTTGCCTTTGTTTCTGAGAGCTTCCGTTCTGTAGTATGGGTTCAGTTTGCATCTAATATTACCACTCCAGAATCAAAGAAGAATGAAAAGTATTTTTTGATTTCTGTTTGGGTCTGCCATCTGTTAACTTACTTCTGAATTCTGCATTGCGACTCTCTGAAGCATTCACTCACTTTCTCTCTCATTCACAGCCATTTACCTACCCCCCAATCCAGCCTCTCTCTCTCCTTCTCAAACCAACAGCTTCCTCTCTGCAGTCAATCATAGAAAATATACCCAATTCTGAGCAATGCTCTCAAGCATCACCAATGTGCATAAGGCTCCATCAAAACATTTAAACCCAAGAAATAGGAACCGTATGTCCTGAGACCAGTTTGAACTTTTAGTTTGTTGAGTTGTGTCAAGGCATGCTGGGGAAAAAAAAGAAGAATATCGTGCAGGATTAATCTATATGCAGGGATGCAAACATGCATAGAATGCTGTAGACTGAAAAAAATTATTTATTAAATGTGCTAACATTAATAAATCATGTACCGTTTCCTGCTATTATACTTTTGACAAATAAACTTTTGCAGTTATGACGATTTAAAAATTCTAAAAATTACTTCCAAAGGGACAGTGTGAAAAGTGAGCGACAGCGATGTATGGAAATGTATTTCACTGCTTTGCATCCAGGTATATATTGTGAAATGGGTAAGAGGTGTAGTGCAACATAAGGTCACAGTCAGTTTTATCATGAACATGATGAAACTTCTGTCTTTGGGATTTGAAATAAAACCACACATTGTCTCTGCTGTGGAAAAGTCATCGCTGCATTTATTCAAACCTCCGGTGTTTTTGTCTGCGTTTCCCAGAGAGAAGATTTGGCACGTGAAGAGTTATTCACAATTGACTGTACATAAATCAGCATCACATTACAAAAATCAACATGCAGCTAAATAAAACCTCACATTTGATAGGGTAAAAAACAGCAACTGCAAAAAAAAAAAAAGAGAGAAAGGTAGGGGGCTTACTGTAAAGAAACCCAACAGTCCTGTCCTTAAGCCCTGGAAAGTTGAATCTGCTTTGATAAAGTTTCACACTCAACTCTCAAGTCTGCAGCTCATTTGAGTGAAAGAAAAAAGATTTGTGAAAGAGACAAGGAAAATAGTCCAGAAAGGGTTCAGATCGAAGCCATAGAGCGCATGTCGCTTGTGCTCCGTCTACTTCCGCTCACATTAAACAAAAGTCGGCCTCAGCAGAGACAAAGAGCTTCTCTCCTTCAAGCGTGATGGAAGACGGAGAAAGACTATGTAACCATCCTTAAGTAATTTTGTTTACTGGCCCCGGCTCCGGTGCACTCGGGGTAAAATCTCTATAGGCACCCTCCCATCTATTGAACAAAACTCAGCAAATTGGTACCTCAGGTTTATTTCTCTTTGAGCTCTCTCACCTGGGAGTCAGGGGAAGAATTGCCTTGTAGGCCTGAACTGCAAACAGCTTTCTCTCTGATCTGCTCCCTTCGCCCTCACACTATTTGAACTGTGTTTTCCCCTGGCATTCTGGGAACCGTTTGCTCTCTTTTCTCTGTGTTGAAAAAGAAAGAAGGCTGTGTTCTTCATACATTTTTTAAAGTGTGGAGTGCACCCCCCCCCCAAATGCAAACCCAAACACATGCAGTCATGCACACTTTCTCCTCGTCGGAGCTTTCAAGGCAGGTTCTGTCAGTACCTGGACATCAGTTTGTTTTTAAAGGAAAAGGTCCACCATACTCGGCTCGATTTGTAAACAAGTTTGGACGACATGAGCGCATTAGTGTCGGTTCTCTGTAAATTCAGCGTTGAGAAATGCCAAGTACGTGTAGAACACAGCGCTTTGATGAAGCTGTCATCAATCAATAATTCATCACAACTTTGCTTGGCTTTACAGGCATCTCAATATGTTCTAAAGGGAAAGAAAACAGAATCAAATGAAAGCAGAAAGCATACAAAGAAAAAAGAGAAAAGACAAGAAACACATTTTTTTTATTTAATGGCTTTCTTTCTTTTGCTTTTTGAAATGTCACAACGCTCCTGGTCAGCATGTTTGGACAGGACCAGAGGAAGGAAGGCTGGAAGAGTGGAGAGAGAAAAAAACAGCTTTGAACAAGCACCTCTGGTTTGTTCTCATATTGTTATTAAGCTCCATAAAGAAAGGGAAAAAATTGCTTCGGCCACCATCTTGTGGTATTTTCTGTTAATCCCCGTAACCTCCAGCTCAGCGGCAGTTCTGCTGCTCTGTGTGTGTGTGAGTGCATGTTTGCATGTATGTGTGCACCTGCATGTGCATTTGGGCTTTAATGTGTGTGGTCAAAAATCTAAATCCATGCCAGGACAGCAATCCGGTTTGAAAACACAGCTCCTAATCCTTTAACCTTCAGAACAAGAGAAGAGGGAGAAAACAGCTGAAGGGCCCCCACGTGGTGCAGCGATACAGACTAAGACCAGACCAGGAGGCCACTGATATTCCCTGAGCCCTCCCTTGCCTCCTCCTCTAGGCAGGAAAATGGATTTCTATTTCTGGTGGCTTGATATCACTGATCATGGTTCATAGCCCCCTTTCAGGGCCCAGAGTTAACATCAGGGGCCGATGTCAGGATGCGAACGCTGATCAGAGCCAGGGAGATGGGTCCTGATGGCCTTGCAATCTGCCAAAGCTGTGATGGCTGCTTTGCTGATACCATCACAGTAAATTCTATCACTGTCACTCTCTGTTTCTATCCAGAAGCACTCAGACTATGTGCTGGCATGTCTCAGTGTGTCCATTTGTGTGTGTGCGTGTGGCTTTTTCAGCTCTCGATGATGGACAACTTATCTGATGGCATTGTGCTCTGTCTTATGTTAACCTCCAATGATGGTGCTGCTTGAAAACTTGAGGTGCTGGAATTACAGGTGTAACAGTAAACGGGAATATGTGTGATACAGTTATGTTGTTTTAGAAAATGAAGAGATTGTTTTAGAATCTAAATATTGTTTGATGTCTTAATAAAATCTGTCAGCAAGAGGAAGTGTTTTTTTTTTATTAGACGTCTTTATTTAGAGGCTTAAAAGGAATTTATTTTTATATAAATTTGAATTATAAATTATAAAGTATAAATTTATGGGAGGAGGAGCCGTAGGGACGTTGGATTCAAAAACTGCTCTCTTACTGAAATCCTCCTTCTGGCCGCTTTAAGGTTTATAAAATAATATTCTGTGACCTTCAATGAAGTAGAATGGAGCAAAACAGCAGCACTTTGTTCTTGGCTGTGCTCGGCCTATTGGCATGTATCAGTTCTAAAGGTTGGTAAATTTGGTTTCTCCAAACAGAAGCCTTTCAGTAAGCTAAGAGGAATCTTTTCAAAATTCTGCTCAAAAACACTTTAAATGGTCCCAATGTGCAGAATTTCAGCCACACGTCACAGATCAAATCCTCGCCGTCTCATCTCGAATTGCGCTATAATTTTTCATGCTATTAGGAGTCCAACCTCTGCATCCTTCTGCTGTATTGATATTTATGCTGAGTGATAATTTCTGACAATAAATAAATAAAATTTTCCTCAGAGTTCTGTGTGTTTGTATAGCCCCCAGCATATTCCTAGGGCCTCAATCTGGGAAGGGAAATACATAAACAAGAAGAGATCTGAAGAGACTTAGCCAGGGGCACTAACTACACACACACACACACACACACACACACACACACACACACACACACACACACACACACACACACACAAACTAATTCATCATACATGCACACACAGATGTATGCATGTGCTGCATATGCAGTCTCCTGTCCACTCTCTCCTCTGCAGACACACAAGCACACCACAGAACATTAGAGGTGAGGAAGCCAACTGTTTGGAGCAATCATGCATAAACAAATCAATCTTTTTTTTAACTAAATTAAAAGAACTTGCTACGATTCTTTTCTTTTGACTTCCAGATCAGTGTAACTGCTTGTCCAAACTTTTTACCAGGATATTTTATTTTAGAGGATACAATGGGAAGTGTGTTTGAGTGTGTTTTGGGTTGGAAATAGCAACATTTTAGAGCTTCTTGAGAGCAATAAAACAGGTTTACATACATTTTGTGCATTCTTTATATTTTAGATATATTATGTTTATGTTCCTAAAACTCAAAACAAGTTAGTTTTGGTTTTTTTTTCTAATGCACAATGTTTCCTGTGGACCACAGAATTTTCTCCAAAAGACACATAAAACTTTCTGCTCCCTTGGTTAGGGCAGGAGGCCTTTCCTTCCAGTGTACTACATCTCCAGTAGCAGACAGTTTCCCTCATCCTCTTTACCATTAAGACCATCAATGTTGACAGGATCGATACCTGTGTTTTGGCCCCAGTGCCCCCGTCAGAGATAGCATGTCACCGCTGACAGACAAATATCAGCACTCGGTCCTGCGACGAGGGCGGGAGGGTGGAGGAATCACAGCGCTTTTCCGTTTAGATCATCCAACACAGTATTGATTTGCCCTGTGCTAATCATACATCAAGAGCTGAATAAATGGCTCAGAGGCAAACGTTCCATTGTTCACGATTGGGAGATGTAATAAAAATAGAAAGACATTTCTTTTATTGCTTGTAACTCGGGGCTGGTCACATAATCGTGCCTCGACTGGAAGAGTCCCGGTTAGATTGAGGTCCGTCAAAGTGATGATCCCATCATGGCTGTGTAATCGTGTGCTCTGGCATTTGTAAAAACAGCAGACATATCTTTTACTGCTGCTTGTTTTGTGTTTACAAGAAACAAAAATTGATTATCTTCAGGGTGTTTTGTACTTTTTTATTTTGTGATGTTTTTTAAGGATTTAAAATCAGACACTTGACTGTGTTTCCATCAGATTCAGTGGTGAGGATAAATGAATCCTCATCACCAATGGATGCTTCGTCACCTGTTGAAAGCTACAATTAGGACATGGCTTTCAGAGGTGTTTGTCTGATAAAAAGTTTGTTCAAGTTGGTTTGTGATTATGCATTTTTTGTACATTTCTCTTTATAACCCCCTGAGAAAAAATTAGTTTAGTAAATTCAAAATTTCCCCTCCAAAAAAAAAAAAATCACAATTTGTAAAGTAACTTTTACTTTTTAAACTTTACATTTTATACTCAGATGATGTGGTCGAAAATGAAGCAAAAGGGAAAAACAGATTTAATGGTTGAACTTTTCCTTTTAAAAATAAAAGAGAAAAAATATTTTGAGACATGTTTAACTGAGAAATGGAGAGACACTATGGGTTTTCCCACCAAGACAAATAATCATTTTATTTTGATGAATGACTTTTTATGTTTATAGTATGAATTAACTTTATTTTTGTATGGAAGGAAATGTTGAATATTTACAAATGCAATCCTGTGTTTTGAGCCCTTGTTCTTTTATTCTAACTTTTGGGGATTTTGGTGAAGCAAAATAAACACTTTCAAATAAAACATTAGTGAATAAACCAAATGGATGTTTTCATAGAGGAAATTATGCACAATTGATTGGTTATTTCTAAAATACAATTTATTCACACTCAGGTATTCTTAGCTGCTCTGGAACCCAAGGTAGAAAAGGGCAGCTTTCCAGCACCTTTGTGTTAAGAAATGAGTCCTAACTGTTGTTTGTGCATATGTACCAAGGAGCAGCTCAATGTACCCACTCTATTTGGAGACCCTAGGATGGGTGCTGGATGGTGCTCCAACTGGAGACTTCATAGTCCTATAGGAAATTTCAATTATCACGTGGGCAAATGAAAGTGTAATTGAGAGGAACGGCCAGCCCAATCAGAAATTAAATGTTGTTTTGTTATTGGACTTTCATGCAAGTTGAAGTTCGGCCATAAGGAACACCATGGTTGAACAAAAGGATCGCTATCAGTATATGTGGTAACACGGCAGCCTATGTCACATTGATCAACTTTGTAATTGTATCATCTGACCTGCAACCATTTGGGACACCCGGCCAGCAAAGCTGTCAACTGATAACCATCTGGTGAATGCCTGGCAGAAGATCCAGTCAAGATGGAGGATTTTGAAGATCCTCTAACTCCTACCTACAACAATCACAAGCTTTGATTACATCTGAGAGCGCAGTGGTGGGACATTGAGTCCAAACAGGTCTTGTTCTGCTCTGCTACTGTTGAGGCATCTGTTGCTATCAGTGACTGCAAGGTGGAAGATGCCAGTCATGGCATGGTTTTGGCAAACCATCTGGTGTCTTGTATAGTATAGTTCCAGCTATAGAGGTATCACACTCCTCAGCCTTCCTGGAAAGGTGTACGCCAAGGTACTGGAGCAGAAGGTCCAGATGATAGACTTGAATTGAAAAGGAGCATTGTGGTTTTGGTCCTGGCCTTGGAACTGTGGACCAGCTCTTTACCCTTGCTAAGGTGATGGAGAGGGTATTGGAGTTTGCCCAACCAATCCACATATGTTTTGTGGATCTGGAGAAGGCTTATGATTGTGTCCTGTGGAGTGGTTTGCCCATTGTTGAGGGCCATTTAATTCCTGTACCAGAGAAGTGCAAGCCTGGTCCGCATAGCCGGCAGCGAGTCAGACCTGTTACTAGCAGTGGTGGTCCGTCAGAGCCAGCAAGGCCTTCTCTGCTGGCCTAAACTTTTTCAGAAAAGTAAATGTATTTTTTTCAATAGGTTAATACTTTTCAATAAAATTATTCTCCTTGGTCTGTTCTCTTTAGATCAGAATATATCCACTTGGTTGCGCCGCTCCCAGTGTTAACTAGCTTGTGTTGTCAGGCTGTATGAAATCTGCCTGAGGCCTTCAGGATCAACAGAGCAGGCTCCTGTCTGCTGTAAAGTGAACAAATGGTCAGTTGTGATAGCCTCTCAGGTCTTGAGTCTGCAACATCCAGGCCAGCTAGAAGGTCTTACTGTCAACTTCAGTTTGAGGAGGAGGTCCTACCTCAAGTGGGAGAGTTTGAGCATCTCAAGGTCTTCTTCATGAGGGAGGGAGGGACCAGGAGGTTGACAGTCAGATCAGGGCAGCAGCTACAGTGATATGTATGCTAAACTGGTCTTTTGTGGTGAAAAGAGAGCTCTTCCAGAAAGCAAAGCTCTTGGTTTACTGGTCGATCTATGTTCCAGTCCTCACCTGTGGTCATGAGCTTTGGGTAATGACCAAAAGAATAAGATTACAAATACAAGCAGCCAAAATAATTTGGAGCTTTAAAAGTTGGGTGAGGAGCTTGGACATACAGGAGGGTCTCAGAGTAGAACTGCTGCTCCTCCATGCTGATGTGGTTTGGGCATCTGGTGCTTCTGGGTCACCTCACTGGGGAGGTGTTTTGGGTATGTCCTGCTGGCAGACCAACCTAGGACATGCAGGAGGGATTATTTACCTCTAGGCTGGCCTGTGAATGCCTTGGGGTCCCACCAGAGGAGCTGGTGTAGGTGGCTGGAGAGGAAGGTATTGACCTCCCTACTGTGAATACTGTCCCTGCAACCCAAACCCAGATACAAGGAAGACAGCAAGGTGTTTTATATATTTGTTTGCTTTATTTCAAAATAGAATTGACAAATTTGGAAATCTAAGTGGAACCAAACAAGCCTCAGCCATATTTCATGACATTTAAATTATTGGTGCAGTATCAGATCCCCCCCCCCCCCCCTTTAGGATCATATTTTGCACCATTTTAAAATCTCCAAACAAAATATTGCAGGTTAACTATCATTTTTAATCTTTGTAGTGGAATAAATGTGTTTATTTTACCCACCTTCTGTGAATTACTTCAGTCTATTTTAGGATTTATTGAGGTCTCTCTCTGAGCC
The DNA here is from genome assembly GCA_006937965.1 of Callopanchax toddi. Classification (NCBI taxonomy): domain Eukaryota; kingdom Metazoa; phylum Chordata; class Actinopteri; order Cyprinodontiformes; family Nothobranchiidae; genus Callopanchax; species Callopanchax toddi. The sequence goes on from SSNR01000335.1 coordinate 468,362, forward strand.
TGTAACCTTTGATATAGCTGAGATTAATTACAGATTTTAGACTAGGTTCCCTAAATACAGTGAGTTAGTTACGTACCGTTTGTTGATGAATCTGAACCAGAGTTGTGAAATAAATCTTATATAGAATATTTATTCACAAAGCGGACGATAGTACACACATTTAACAGTTGATGTAATAAGAACAGTGGCTAGTTAAACACGTTGGTAATTGTGTTCTAGTTGGTTAAACTTTGAGATTAACGGCTGAATCTGTGATGTTTAGACTAGGGTTATTAATTTAGTTTAAGGAGTGAGTGAGGGGAAGAGTTACTGGTGGATCAGTGACGTGTTGGAGTGAGCGGTTAGCTATCAACAGGCCTCTGGTTTACCAGGCAGAGTTTCTCTCACCAAGAGCCCGGTCCCAATGGATCGTAGACTGGTAGGTTGGAGTGGATCGTTGGGAGGCGGATGACCCCCCTTCGACTCGTCCTGGCTGTACGGGGACCCTCCGGTCGATGGGCGGCGCTCAGTTGCGTCTGGGATCCGAGCGGTCAGCAGAGACTTGGCTGGTGTGAGGCAGGAGTCCCCATGTTGGCGCAAAGATGGGTGTTGTCTTCCCTCAGGAGGAGTAATAGATCGGCCGGCAGGGCCGATCGGGTTTTGATAGGTTTCAGCTGTGTAGCTCAGAAAACAGCTGAAGCGTGGCTCATCGAGGCTTGATGAGAACTAACATGAAAGTCAGCTCAAGGCAAGCTAAAATGGAGGTTAAGGAGTCGTGGACCTATCAAAATGCATATTAAAGTCACATGACTCAACCTTTAATGTCAAAGGGTACCAGCTAATAAAAGTAATACTGGTTTTTACCTTTAGCACAGTAGAAGTATGAAAATAATACTGAACTGGATCAACATTCTTAGTGCTGTAAGAGAAAGTGCATTAATCACATTAAGACATCTCTGTAACATATTAAAGTGTCATTTTAGGAAGAGACACTAAGAGTCTTTAGCATATATTATTATTATTAGAAAGAGTCAGGTGGATTCTTCCGAAACGACCGAACCTTGGAGGAGTGTTGATTCAGGTTAAACACAGTAAAGATCCATTATAATCCAAGTTATTGGGAAAAGCTGGAGTAGTGTTTTGTGATGATCACGTGGACAGATGTCAGCGGTCAGAGCATCTATTGATGATGCTACATCTTCATGAAAATAATGTAGTGGAATAAACAGTTTGAGTTTATGTACACACCTTCTGTGGAATATTCAGTCTATTTTAGGATTTATGAGGCTTTCTCTGGCCTGATACCTTTCTTATAGCTGAGATTAATTCGACAGGAAATTCTAGGTTCTTCTTATTAGCAGTGAGTTGATTTACGTACCTTTTTGTATGAATGGAAGTAGGAGTCGTTGAATAAAATTATTGGAATTTTATTACAAAAGACACGGACAGACAGTACAACAGATAAGCAGAGGTAGCAGGTTGAAGCTTTTAACACGATGGTAGTGTTCTAAACTGAATTTTTAAAATAAACTTTAATAACTTGAGTCTGTGGTATTTTAGACTAGGGGCATTTTATCTTATTCTAATTAAGGATTAAATGGAGGAGACTTGGTGTAAGCTATGTGGACTGTTAGCTTTATCAACAGGCCTTTCTTTTACTAGGAGGTGGTTTTACTCACTATACTGGCGTTCCGTGGATCAATTCCGGAGTAGGTCGGACGACCGCTGGAAGGTGGAACTCCTTCTCGACCGTCGGGAGCCGTTGGGGGTCTGCGCCGCCTCGGGCGACCGGATTGTCCTGGATACGCAGTCAGGAGAAACATCTCGGCTGGTGGTTAGCATCTGGGGCTAACAGAGCTGAGGCTTCCTTTCCCATGTCGGATAGAGGCGGACAGGTGTTTGTCGGACCTCAGGAGGAAAGATTGATCATTGGTCCGACGGGGCTTGACCCGGACAGGAGGACCAGCACCTCTTGGAAAATAGCTTTAGCTGTGTAGTGATGTTGACAGCTCAGCGGGTCAGTCTCCGTGTAGAGCTTAACGGAGAACTCAAGACTCTGACGTGTCGAATGACGTGACGCGTCTGTTAAAGGAAATGAGTGGTGGCGTGGACCAATGAGAAAGGATCTTAACAAGACACATGACTCAAGCCCTTAAAGAGACAGTTATCCTAAAAATAAATATGAGTAAGTTGAATTAACCTTTTAGCAAAGTAAAACATGAAGTAATTGCAAAATTCAGTCCAATTTTTATCATTATTCCTTTTTTAGTTTATTTTAGAAAAAAAAGAGCAATTATTTATTTTTTCCAATAAAATTGGTGATTGTCTTTGAAATAAATAAATCATCTCATGGTCTAATAATCTTTTTTTTTTTTTTTGTACGCTTTTAGAATTCCTCAAATTCCTCAAGCCAACTAAGACAGCCTGTCAACACATCTATTTGCTGTTAACAGCTTTCTCTGAGCTGATATAGTAAAGGTTAAAATGGGATCTGTTGCTATGTGGAGAAGGTGCAGTAATTATTTAAAAAGAGAAAAAAAAGCTGTTTTTTTCTTCCATCTCCCATTTCCTTCCATCTTTTCAGGCCCTCCTGTTATCTGCACTATTTCATCAAAAAGCACTCTGATAACAGACTGGAGAACTCAATTGACCTTGACTGAAGGCAGGAGAGCAGACACTTTTAATACTGAAGAAAAAAGGGAGGAAAGAAACTTTCACTCTCAGTTCATCAGTTTTCTGTGTAAAAAAAAACCCACTTACCTCAAGCAAAACAGAAGGATAATGAGGAACAGAATCTTGTTTCTTTTAAATGTGCAATAACAACCAAATAACTAGTCAAAATTGAGATTATGTGACTGACAAGACAAGCTGAGACATTGATTGTGTCTGGCTGCTGTCAATACAGTGGAAACATGCCAAATGTAAAAATCTAAGTCTTTATCCTGCCAAAGACAAAAACTAATTTCCCTATACAAAAAATATGCTGACCAGTAAAATATGCATATTCATGCAATAAATAAATAAAAAAAACTCCCCACTCTCAGGCAACAAATCGCGTAAGTATTTGCCCACTTAATCATTAATTTTTAAAAGAAGCTGCAGCACACTGAATAAGCACTCAGGACTCACGGGACGGATGCTAACTTGACCACCTGCCAATAAGCGTTTGGGTTTGATTTTTAAGAGCTATTTGCCTCCTGTCTCATCCCCTCACATCGAGGGCGGCGGTGTAAAGCCTGTCTCCTGATAATTAACTTGTTGTGGACAACATGCACATCCATTTCTCATTAGCTATGAACTGCAACATGTTTTTTTCCTGATTTTTAATCCTATACCTAATTTACAGCAGAAAAAAGGCAAAAAGAAAATCAAATCACAGTTTAAGTACTCACATGCCTTGCAGCACAGTTCATAACAGCCTACTTCTCTAGATGTAAATGACCTTCTGTCCTGGATCTTTGATTGCAGATCAATGGCTGTTTGCTTTATTTCGGCATTCAGCTCTGGTGAAACCACAACGCCACAGGGGCAAATGTTGAACAGAGAATTTACAGGTTTGCTATTGAGCACATTGAAACAATAAAAGCTCCTTGTGAGCTATTAAACAAACACGAGAATAAAGTGGCTGCCGTGGACTGAGATTAACATGATAGATACAATGTCGAAGGGTGTAATTATTCTTTACTGACACGAACGTTTAGCCTCCGGAGCGGAACGGTGTTTACTACAAATACTGCCACCACGCTTGACCTAATCATGAGCTGAGATTTACCTGAGTGGGTCTAAAATGGGTTGCAGCAGAACTCTGTGATGAGGCTGACATTTCAAGCTATCGGCTAATTGTGTATCGTCACTGTTTGACTCTAAGAATCTTCAGAAAATAGTTTGATCACGCTGTGTTCAAAGGTTGATCAGAATGCATTAATGCACCAAATGTGCCAAAGTATTTTTGCTTTTTAATGGACATCAGTTTGAGGAAATAAAAAGTGGTTTTTGGAGAAACTCAAGTCTGAGACTTAGACATGAGACAAACTCAAGTCTCACAAGCAAACATTCAAGACTTGAGTCAAATTTAAGGTTTAGGAATTTTGATCTCATGCAATTGAAAATGAAATTAAACTGGTTAGTAAGCTACAAACCACAAAGTGAGCATAGCTGCTCAACCAATCAGATGTGTGCCATCGGATCAGTAACGCAGCCATGTGCATCAATGCAGTTTTTGGATTAAATCCAGATCCCTTTATTATATCTTTGCGCTGATGAAATGGAATCTATTTGACTATTTAAGCAGGTTATTTTTTAGATATCTACTTCAACAAAAGGTAAAATGAAAAAGTGTAGTTATGTTTGTGTATGTCGAATGTGTCTCATGTGGACTCTTCTTCTGCTACCATTCCTGAAGTTTATCTTTATTGTTTTCTCACCACCTTTTTGTTCAAGATGGGAACTTCAGCACTAAAAACAGCAGAACAAAAGCAAAATTCACTGAAACTGTCCTTTACTTTGATCCTGTGAATCAGATAAAACTCAACATAAAGATCAGTTTGTATTTTACTATTTATAATGAAAGTTTTTTATTATTTTTTCCAAAGTATAGTATAACACCAACAACAAGCAAAGAAAGAAAACAAAACAAAAACAGTGAGGTACAAACAATGTAAAAATAAAGATAATAAAATACAAATCCAACAGTGCACACACATAGAACACTTTGGTCCAGTCTACTACTCACATTATCATGGTGAGGCTGTAGTCACAAACGAACATATACTGTCCCACTGTTCTGTTAAAGTCTCATCACTCCGGTTTAATCTACCCAGCATTTTCTCACACACTGCATTCCCGATCATTCTCTCTCTCCACATTTTGAGGGTTGGAGTCTGGGGTCCTTTCCAGTGCATTAAAATAAGACGAGCACATGTCACAAGTCCAGTGTTTAACACTCTAAAAACTGCTTTATCTAGCTGTGGAACCTCATTTTTATCTCCCAAAAGGCACAGTCTTGTGATCTAGGCAGCTTACACTTCAACCAACCCTCCATGTATGTTAGAACATGGTTCCATATTGGGGAGATCATTGGACATGTCCATAAGGCGTGTAAGAAAGTACCTTTTTCCTTGTGACATTTCCAGCATAAGTCATCCTTATTGATGCCCATTTTATAAAGTCTAGATGGGGTAAAAAAATACCTATTGAGGATTTTGTATTGACTAAACTTACCCCTGGCCTCCCGAATGTTGTATTTTACTATTTAAAGGTACAATAGGGAATTTGGTAAACAATGTAGCTTAAAATGTTTCTTTTTCATGCCTCTCTTAACTATGTTCTAACATATTATAGCTATAAATATATAGTGGTGATTTAAAAAAAATTGAAATAAATAAATAAAGTTGTCCTGCAATTCTCTAAAAACCTCCGCCAATCATATATTTCAGACAGAAAGCAATTATTGGACAATCCAGCCGTCTGTCTCGCTGAAGCGCCTCACTTCCAGACTTCCATGGATCTACCATTCATGCGTGCTGGAGCATTTTTCAGCAGAACATCCCAGAAGTGAGAGAAGGACAGAAACAACCTATTAGCTAGAAACTGTTAGCTCTTCAATTTTAGAAAACATACCAGAGTCCAAAAAAAAAAACCAGATACATTTTCAGCTATCAGAAAGCAAAAAACGTTTGGACTTAGAAAGAGGAAAAAAACCATGATGAACATTAGCATAGCGTTTCAATGACTGGTGTTTTGCTTTCTCCTGTTACTGTGGCAATGCACTGTCCCATGTCTGGGGAAGGCGTGGCATTAGGATTATAGCTGACGGGAGGGGTGAGAGCTCAGACGTGTTTGTGTAAAATGGCTAGCTATACCTAGCTTGTTTGCAAATTCCCTATTGTACCTTTAAATACAGAAAATGTATGTCTGCTCATTCCTGAGTTAATTTAGACATTTTGTTTTTTCTAAGCCTCATGTTTGTCTATTATTTAATTGTAAATCTGTGTATATATGTTTGCTCATTTTTACACCAATGTTTTTATTTGTTTTGTTTTTGTGTGTGGGCTCATGCTGATTTTATAACAGCACTTAACTTGGGAAATTGTCAGGCTGAATCATTTTTGATTTAAAAAATTTGAAAGAATATTCAGTATCTTGTAAATTACAAACTGTAGATTCATCAAAAATCACCTCAGACATCATTGGACTGCAGCTGATTTTACATCACAAACTTAGAACCACAGATGCTTTAAATTCACAACAAAGGTTACTTGACTGATACAGGCTTCTCAACACCTAGAGAACTTAGCCCTAAAACTTGAGACTTGACTTCAACTTGCACCTCTCAGACTTAAATTGGACATGACCTTTAAAACCTTGACTTGAAATTGACCTGTGAACATACGTGTTAGTTTTAACAAATTTGACAAGCTAACAACTACCTAGAGCAGAACCAACGTGTAGATTACTGCCATAAATTAATTATTTTGAACTTGTCACAATGGTTCGTGTGAGCAGTATTTTATAAATCTTTACTTTTTTGGTCAAATTCACATTAGCTGTTTTTTTTACATGAAAATCCACAGTTGTTTCACTGAAGTAAGGTATTAAATGTTCAGAACTTTTTCCACAAAATCCCACTTTAGAGGATCTGAGCTATTCCAAAGCAAACCCAGGCTTCAAATCGTATCCTCTCCAGCTACAGTCCTGGAATTAGCCACAGCCAGATCACATTGCAAGTGTTTCATTTTAAAAAAGCATAAGAGCTGATTTCACTAATAAAACAATAACATTGCACATTCCGAGGTTGTACTAGAACCAGCTCTGCAATGCTAATTTTATGAAAAGTTATTTTATTGAGAACAATGTTAATGCTTATGCTGGAAATGAGTTTAAAGGACACAATAAGGAACACCAAACATACCCAGATGATATGCACATTCACATATTCACCTATACATGTATTTGCTGTTTATTATACTTACTCATGTGTGTTTAAACTGTACTTGTTTAAATTTGAAGCAGTTATTTAGACAGTTCTCTGTAAAAAAAAAAAAAAGTATCTTCTGGATTGTATTAGTCTTTGCTTAAAACATTAAAAAATCACACAGCACACACTCACACATACCTATGGGTGTAATGAGGTAGGGTGTGTACACATACACTGAGGAGTAATAAGACATTTTTTTGTCAAACAGAAGACAAATTCAGACATCACTGCCAACTCCTGACTGTCCAAATACAACGACCTCTACATCCTGTTGCCAATTTATTAAATCCACTAGTTACAGTCCAGATTCTGATCATGTGTGAACACACAATGCTGTGCATGAAGGTGAGTTTGTGTTGCACGCTTTGTTTGGCTGGCACGCGCATGTGAGTGCACCGATGAGCAAGTTGGTTCACGTGCATGCGTATTTATGCCCCATGCAGTCTGTTCACTTGTGCGTGATGGCTGGCATGTCATCTGATGTCCGCAGTAATCCAGCAGTGGGCCTGTTGTGGATTATAGCAGGCTCCGGGGGACGGGAATCCCATTCCCATTTACAGCTCTCCCTGGCAGAAAGAAAGGTAAGGATGCCTTCTCTCCCCTGCCTTCACATCAGTTGGAGCCTAAAGGCCTAAATATATTTATGTTATAGTTTGATAGATGTTGATGAGTATGTATTTGTTTGACATCTTACAATAAATAACATTTTTACAAAAGAAATATAGAACCACCAGGTTATCTGGCTGTTATCTTGTCTTCTTGTGATACATTTTGAGACACACCAATTGAATATTTTCCTTTAAAATGGCAAGTAAAAACTTTTGCACTATCGCTTTTCTTTATAAACTCAAAATGTCAGATTCCACCTGAGAAAACATAAGCCTTTTGCTCAGGAGGGGGTGGGAGAAGAAGCAGTTGTATCAGTTTGGCCTTGTCTAAGAGACACTCTTGTAGAAACATGTTGTAGATTTGTGGTGGCATTTCTGTCACACACTCACACACACATTTTCTGTAGCAACAACATGAAATTTCATCACGATAGGATTTGTTTTGAAGCTATCCAAACTCCAACCAACACAAGAGCTGACCTCTTGAACCTTCAGATACAACCACCTTCTCCCCTGTGACAATTTAAATGCCACCTTTCTTCCACTTGGATAAAAAGAAAAAAAAACATTTGTGTGTGTTTGTGTGTGTGTGTGTGTGTGTGTGGCTGGGACTTGCAACTCGATAGCACAACAAAAGAGCTGTGGTGGCAAGTCCCCGCACAGACATTATATGTCAGCATCACCGTCATACTGTTAGCTGTCCCAACTGTACAAAGCCATCCTCATTCAGGGCACCAAACCAAGGTCAGCCTGGATTAGCCGTTAGTAACCCTATCAGGTCCAGCACAATGATTACAAAGCCCAGTGACACTGGCTGTCAGCAGACTCTTTCTAGGCAACCCTATCTGGCCGACCCTTGGCTACAGAGCCACCGGAGAGGGTTAGTCCATTTCAAATTGTTTCCCCTTTGTGTCTCCCTTTATTTCCCCCGTTTGATTTTCGGCAACTCATTTCGTTCATCAATCAGCCTGCATGGAAGTCTGTGTGTTTGAAACCCATGCTGCACATAATTTCTATAATTTGTGGATTTTTTCCCCCCCTGCTCCTTCTTCTTCCCCAGCCACATAGCTCATCCTTTGTGTTTGTTCCACCTAACCTCCACCCTCCCAACCCTCCACCCTGCAGATGAATGGAGCCTCCAGCTTATTGCAATGCACCACATTATTTGTTTCCAAATGAACATCTGAGAAATTATTTTTGTCAACCTAACAGTGTTGTTTTTCTTTTTGTCTTTTGAGGTGAACTTCTTTCCAAATTTATTAGACTTTTGAAAACTCGTGTGTGCACGGTACAGACAAAAACAGTTTATATTATGAATCAGGACTCAGGCGCATTGTTCGCCTTGTCTCACCAATTCAGACAACATGTCAGAAGAAAGCAAAGCCAAAAAAAAGACATGTTTCACTACAAGTGCTGTTGTTGTTGTATTTTTTTTAAGAGGAATTACACTTCAAGCCCATCCGTTTACTGCTTTGCTTTCTCCCTTAGAACCATTTTCCTCAACGTCCGTGTCTGTTAGCAACATGTTAAACAAATCAAACCTAAAGAAAGAGCTCTCTGGTGATGTAAAAGAATATAAAAACAGTAGACAAACAAGAACAACAGCAGCAACAACAGTGCTAGCAGCGTAATGTATTTGAAGCAACCGATGTTCTCCACTCCAGCACATCAGAGGCGCCCCGGCTTCAGTCACCCTAAAGGTACCGGTTACAAAGTGATAGGGCTTAGGGTTTTTAACTCGGGGCGAGGGGCTGATTTCAAACCCCCTCTGCTGCCAAGCGCATGGACGGCTGCTGATTAGAGGAAGGCTGGCAGCAGTGGGCAGATGCCAGGCGGGGAAGAGAAATGACGGCCTGTCGCCATGTCTCCCTCCCTCACTGACCCCTCCCTCGAATAAAACCAGAGATTTACGTGACAAACACAAAGAGGGGAGGGGATAAACTGCATCAAAATGCAGCATGTGTGATGTACTGACAGATACACAAAGTCATGTTCTGTTTTTTTGTTTTTTTTTGTAAACTGATCTCAAGAGTTTTTGGGGAACCGCTTTGATCACGCGAAGCCAAAGTCGGCAGCTAAATTGCACAATAAAAAGATCACAATGCCTTTTCTTCCTCCTTGCCTGTGCACACCCACGTACAAACACTTGCACAGAAACACACACACACGTGCAATTGCTATACTTTGTGCAAGTTTGAGATACTGAACATTCCTTTGCCAGCCCACAGAGAATAAAACACCGAGCCCTTTGGGAGTTTCAGAATTCAAGAGAGTCAACGTGGTTGGAGCAGAACGCACGGCATCTCGAGTGATGCGAGATTAGATGAGCAATAACGAGTACAACATCTCTTTCAAAGTGAAATCGCTTGAACGGGTCCAAAAGAGATAAGACTACAAGACAATGACTGCTTAGAAAGAAAGTAAAACTTTTTGCATGTTGAACGTAACACCTGGAAGCTGCAGCTTGTTTTCGCCAATCTGCCAATCATGCACCAGTGGGGCTGCAGGATGAATGCACACATATTTGATATTTAATCAAACTTCAAAAGGTGCATAAAAACTGCACCTATTTTCACTTTTAAGTCATGACTGATTAAATCAAAGTAAAACAATCAACAAAATCAAAAGCTGAATTGTTTTTTTTTTTTATATGAATCTTTCAAGACTTAGGTTACGGATGATGTGTGTTTCTCAAAGTGTGGTTATATTCAACTATCACAATACAAGCAAACTGCTAGATTATTAATATTCAGTGGATAATTCTGCTGGAGAAAACAGATTAGAAATCAATGACTGTTTCAGTCATTCATGAAAGGAGACTTGTTTTTTTTTCTTTCTTCTAATTACTACATCTGGTGTAAAGCTGTAGCGGATGAACAGGCGAATTAGAATCCTTCAAACTATAACATTAATTAGTCATTTTGATATTTCAGATTTTTAATCAAAAGCTAATTAACTCAGAAAACAGAATTAGTGTAAAACTGTGTTTGGAATATTTTGTTCACTTATTTAATTTCTAAAATCAGTCTCAGCTTTGGCGTTCTGGTTTCGATGACTTTTTGCAGTTAATTGACTTTAAGTCCAAACAGGTGAGGACTTCACATAAGAAAGGTCCACATGTGTTTTCCTTGTCTGCCTTTCTGTCTCACCTGAGGCTTTTCTGTCTCTCTGCATCACCCCGTTTTACCGTCTCAGCTATCTATTCTGTGTCTCTCCCTCAGACTGCCTCGTCTCTCACTCGGTCTGTCAATCTCTCCACTCCCTTCTCCTGTATCTCAAACAGGCGAAAATATATTTGGAGGTGCAGTCTGTCTGAAACTGAGACCTGGAATGCACAGAGTTTAACACACACCCACACACAGAATACGCTTTAATGGGCCAACAGGTGCACTTTTACAATGTCAACTTTCTTATGCACACACATTTACATACACATGCAGTCTAACTATCATGCGTTTACACATTTGGACTTTTACAGACAATACTAAATCACTCACTGGTTCAGAAACAACATTTAGCTTATGGCCTGTGTGTAGAGGAGACAGTGCCCCCTAGTGTGGACCAGACAGTACTCCCACTCATCCTGACCCAATCCATTTTAGAGAAGACTCATTTACTCTGCTGGGATTGATTAGTCCTGCCTTAAACATGGAACCCACCAAAAGCAGCCTGAAGAAAATAATTTTAAAAAGGCATTCTCTAAAGCTGACAGGTCATTGAATTAACGAAATATGCCATAAACACTTGGAATCTATAAAACAAAACTTTATTTTTCTAGAAATTCTGCAAATAACCATACTTTTTGTATTGATTAGTGTTCTGAATGCATCTGAATAAACTTGCAAAAACGGTTAATCAAGTCTTATGCATAAAATGCACTTTGATATGCTTTAAAATAATGTTTTAAAAATGATTTAATCCATTATTCACCATGATTGTCTGCCATATAATTTCACTATTAAACAAGCTGATCAGTTTTCTGTCCTCATAAACCATAGAAATTCAGCAAACTGTGGCTGATTTTATTTTAACTCATTTGATTGTACTTTTTTATTTTTTAAGTTATGCTGGGATTTAATTTGACAGGCTAGTCAATGCAGAATCATCATAATCACACCCTCGTCCTCCTTTAGACATGTTTTATTATTATTAATAATATTCATTGACGTTACAGTCCGCGCTAATAGACCTTATAAATAAACGAGATATCCCTTCGTTGTTACAGCTGACTAACAAGCCTCTAATGAATGAATGTGTATAAACGCTGATGAGGAGACGTGCTGCATCCTCTAAGCAGCTGCAGACCTAAACTCTGACCATTTCAAGTTTTTATTTTTTACTTTTATTTCCTCAAAGAGGTTTTTGGAACTGCAGCGACGGAAATAAATGACGATTTGAATGTCCATATTGGTCCAACAGCACGAACAGATGAGTGTCTGATGTACTCAAACCGCAACTGTCAAGTTCACCGACACACACACACACACACACACACACACACACACACACACACACACACACACACACACACTTCAAGTGGTGTTTGTGGTTAACTTGAATGGAGGAACGACTGCCCCTCATAAAGCGACAATTACCCACCACCAACAGCTTTATTGCCAGTGATGAATGGAATTGTAGTAACAAGGGATGAGCGTAGTTTGGATGCGCTAAGTGGAGGGATTTAAGGAGCGGAGGACGCCTCCCGCAGGCCGGAGCGCGCTCTGTCAGGGGGTGGAGGAGGGTGAGGGGGGGGGGGGGGGGGGGGGGGGGGGGGGGGGGGGGGGGGTGCGCGTTCGCTGATCGGTGGCCATAAAGAGGGCACAGCATTCCTGATGGACTGACTAAATAACCAGCTGCATGGGAACAAGTGTCCGCTCCCATTTCTATTTTGCAGATAGAGGAAGCTGAGAGCCACGAGTTCAAACAAACAAACAAACAAAAATAGCATTAAGTTGCTTTCCTAGTTTTGTTGTTTGCCAGTCTTTTTATGCCGTGCCCTAATAAAATAAAGAAGAAAAAGTTCTAAACTGACCTGAAATCTAAACTATTGATTGTCCCTGAAACTGGTTGTAAATCTGCGCGCGCAGCCCGTTAAACAGGTTACGCGTTGCCTCTGATTTTATATAAGGTTGAAAAATCCACACGAGCCCAAAACAGAAAAACGCGTTCTCTCAAGTTCTGCTCTCTTTCTAGTGTTGGTTTTGTTCCGAGGCTCCATTTCTAGCAGGCACAAAGGGGGCGGGGATGGGATATTCAGATGAGCCGGAGTGACAGATCCAGTTTCCCCCAATGCTCTCCGTGAGTGTGTGTGTGTGTGTGTGTGTGTGTGTCTGAAACTCAACTGGCTCCTTCCCTCCGAACTCCTCACTTCATAGCGCTGCGCACTAAAAACATCGGACGCTAGGGGATCAAGACGCATGCCACATTACCTCTATGTGGGCACTTTAACAGATCTTTCGGGGGCTTTTTTCCCAGTAAGGGGGCTGCGGAGGGAGGCCTTTTTATTTTCACTGTTTGATGACTGTTTGCACGGCTGATTGTTGAGTTGATTGTTTTTATTTCAGCCGCTGTTGTCCGCCGCCTTGTGCGCTTCTTTTTTTTTATTATTCTCCTTTTTTTTTGGAATCGGTGAACTACTGCGCGCTCACCAATGTCCTATCCTCAGGGTTACCTCTACCAGCCCCCAGGCTCTCTGTCTCTATATTCGTGTCCGGCTTACGGGGCCTCGGCTCTGGCTGCTCCGCGGAATGAAGACTTGGCCAGGTCGTCCTCCGGCTCAGCCTTCAGTCCCTACCCCGGCTCGGCTGCGTTCTCCGCCTCGGCTGGTGCAGGCTTCTCCAGTCCACTGTCATACACCACGGACCCTGCTGCGGGATTCTCACCCTACGTGGTAAAAAAAAAGAGAAATAATCTTCCTGTGTGTTACTTTAGCAGGTGATTGTCGCGACTGTCAGTGGACGCATTTATTTAAATCCAGTCCGGGGGGGGGGGGGGGGGGGTTAATTCTCAGCTGAATAAAGTGAATTTTAAGGTGGAAACCATGACTCGCTGTGTTAATGTCACAGCATCCCAGTAAAATAAAAGGTACATATCAAGCGATTTTACTAATAGGATTTGTGACGGTCCGCAGGAAAAAAATGTTAAGAAAAACAGTTGCTTCTGACACACACACACACACACACACACACACACACACAAAGAAACAGTCACTGACAGGAGAATGGGGGAGGTAAAAGGTGATTACGCAAAATTAAAATTCCCTTATCTAAACTGCTAAATAAGCAGCAGCGCTAGTAATCCGATAATGATCATAACCATTAGTTAACCATTAAATCAGGGCTTTCTGCGGCCTGCTTTTACGCACGCTGTGTTTTTTTAAACCATAATTGCCTTTACGCTCCCCCTTTTCTTCTTTTACTACTTAAAACGATCAAAGCAAATGAAAATATGAACTAATGCTGCTTTGTTTGTTTGAACAAAGCATTGCACGCCTTTAATCGTGCGCGTGTTATTTAAAGATTACGGGGATAAAATCTCCCGGTACGTTTATGTGCCACCACCTTTCAACTGCTTTCACTTGTTCTGACACGCTTCCTTCAAAAAAGGGAAATCGGTGACTATAAGTTAATAATAAACCGGAAACAGTTATTTAACTGGACGCCCTTGATGTCATATTAATGTGTTAAATTTGTGCGCTTATTTTATAATGTGTCAATTTTTCTCAAGCTAATGAAAAATATGTATTTATGTCGTTTCAAAAACTTTTTTCAAACTAAATTCTTGACAAAAACCTGACTTTTTAAAAATTATTATCTGTTTCAAACTTTTTCTAGTCGTCTCCATATGACGTGCACACGCCAGGCATGGCCGGGGCGCTGAGTTACCCTCCATATGGGGGACCGGGGTACCCCTTCCAGCTCAACGACCCGGCTTACCGCAAAAATGCCACCCGGGACGCCACGGCCACCCTGAAGGCCTGGCTCCAGGAGCACAGGAAGAACCCATACCCCACCAAGGGGGAGAAGATCATGCTGGCCATCATCACCAAGATGACCCTGACGCAGGTCTCCACCTGGTTCGCCAACGCCAGGAGGAGGCTCAAGAAGGAGAACAAGATGACGTGGGCGCCCAGGAATAAGAGCGAGGACGAGGACGAGGAAGACGGGGACGCGGAGAGGAAGGAGGAGGTGGAGCGCTCTGACAAAACCCTGGATAACAGCGAGGCTTCAGCGGAGGATGAAGGTGGGCTGGAATCAGGCAGCAGGGGCCAGCGGTCTAATGGGGAGGGGTGGGAATCCCCCATTTATTTATGGGGGAATTATTATAAAAGTACTTTAAATAATAAAAACAGATAGCTTGGAAAAATAAAGCATTTTGTATATGACATTAATTCATTTTAAACAACCAGACCAGAGATTCATATTAATTTAGAAAAACTTTAAAACTCGCTAAAAGAGCTTTTGGAGACACATTAAATTTTTTTAATAATAGATAACAGATCAGTGGAAACGAGCTCAGTCTCAATAAATAATATTAATTCTAGTGATAATAATACTTGAAATTATATATATATATATATATATATATATATATATATATATATATATATATATATATATATATATATATATATATATATAAAACTTTTCAGATATTATGAACACCTCATTAAAGCAACAGAGAATGTTTAATTATTATCAATACATTTACTGCAAATGACTTTTAATCATATATTTATATTCATTTTCTTTCTCTGCCATTTTCCCTTCTTTCTTCCTGTCTTACTTTCTTTATTTCATTCTCTATTTTTCACTTTCTTATTACAAATTAACAACATAGGCCTAAACGTTTTCCAACTTTCTAATCTTGTCTCAGGCATCAGCCTACACGTGGACACCCTGTCGGACCACTCGTGTTCGGCCGACTCGGACGGGGAGAAGGTCAGCTGCGCTGCCGAGCTGAGCTCCGACCAGTCGGGCGACAAATGCGCAGAGGACGGCGAGGACCTGAGCCGCGAGCGGCGGCTCCAGCTCTCCCCCAAACCCGTCACCTCGTCGCCCCTGACGGGAGTGGAGGCTCCGGTCATCGGCCACCTCCACCCTCACCACCATCACCTCCATCACCTCCACCACCTCCACAGCCAGCGGGAGGATCTAGCCCGAAGCATCGCAAATAGCAACACTAATAAATTGTCCTCCTGCCCTGACAGCAGGCCTCCTTCCGGGCCAAGTCCGAACCCCAAACCCAAACTGTGGTCTCTGGCGGAGATTGCTACCTCGGACCAAAAGCAGCAACATCAGCAACAGGGGCAACCCAGCTGCCCCCCCTCCTCCTCCTCCTCCTCTAGCGGCGGACTCCTCACTCCCCCCACGCCTTCCTCCACCTCCCCCGCTGCCAGCTCCCCCTCCCTTTACCCGACCCCCTCCATCCTTGGAAGACCTATTTATTACTCCTCTTTTTATAGCAATTACACAAACTATGGCAACTTCAGCCCCCTGCAGGGTCAGGGGATCCTGCGGTACACTAACTCCTCCGGAGTGAGTCTGGCTGCGGCTGCCGCCGCCGCCGCCGCCGCCGCCGCGGCTGCAAGCGACGGTCTGAGCGTCTCCTCTCACCGGGCTGCGGAGGCCAGCGCTCACCCCAAACACAGGCCCGACTCCCCCCTCGGGAAAAACCACCCCAACCAGATTGTTGTAGTCGAGCAGCAGCAGTTCAGACCCGCTAATTTAGAGGCAAAGAAAGGTACGTAATGACGCGCAAAAGGGACGCATCAAACAAAACAGTTAATAAAGTATTATACATTTATGAATTGTATTTCACTTTAACAGCAGAGGAAATCAAATGCATTCTGTGGGTCATAAATGTGGCATTATGGGAGAATCTGGCAGTCTATTGTTTCGAGTTAGTCGAGTAATTTTATTTATTCAAACGTTGCATCACAAAATCAAGGCGGCGTAAGGACACACTGACATGTTTTACTTTTTATTTTGGGTAAAAACACATATCTGAGCAAATGATTACACGAATAATCAGGCGAGTTTTTCTCCTTTAAAATAAATCATTTCAGAATTATTGTGTTTAATTCCTTAAGAAACTTAAATTATTAATGCAATCCGGTTTAATATAATTGCTTAAAATCCGCAGATAGGCCTCGAATACATTCTAACAACACACACACACACACACACACACACGCACGCACGCACGCACGCACGCACGCACACAGTGGCAGCTTATACTAATAAGCAGAGAAATGTTGCCATAGATTTGAGCAGGATTCCTATTTTTATTGTTTCCTTTACATGTGTGTGTGTGTGTGTGTGTGTGTGTGTGGGAGAGAGAGAGAGAGAGAGAGAGAGAGAGTAAATGTGTGTGTGCACAGTGGGCTCCAAACCTTATCTTCCAGCTTAGGATAATTATAATTACACAGGGTCAGCCAAAAGCAAACAAATTAGTTCGCTCTGCGCAGCCGTCTTGCAACTTCACATCTCCAAATGTCACTTCCAGGTGGTTGTTCTCTCCACGCAAAGCTGAAAACGCCTGGAGACGTTTTTTTTTTTTTTTTTTTGCAGCAGTTATGCAGAAGGGATTTTTTAATAAGCACTTACAGTAATAGTTTGTATTCTCTTTTAATGGAAGCAGCCTGACAAATGTGTGTTTTCTGGGGTTTGAGGATAGAATTGATCACATGGTGTTTTATTATTATTTTTATTTCCACGTTCTGCAGGTAGGTGTCACAATTGCTTAGGGTTTATATAATATAAATAGTTTTAACCATTAAAACCTTTTATTTATTTCTTTTTGGACTCCTAACCGGATCTGTAGTGCCACCAGAATGAATGCTGCTACCCCCCCCCCATCTCAGTCTCACGTGTCCATTTTTTGTTGTTAAATGATTTCAGCTGTTTTATCATTGAGGTTCCCATTATATGTGATTTCCATGTTATTTCTCAGGTTCCTCTTGTTTGCTGATTTGCCACAGTACCTATATATTGTTTCACTATTTTATATTTCTGTGTGGACGAGGAGATTTGACCTGTTTGTAAAAGTCTCTGGACGCTGACCTGAAGTAAACGCGAGGACTTTAAAAGTGGAATAGCCTACATTTGATATTTATTTTTTTAATAAAACGACAGCGGAGCGATGCCTATAATTTATGCAAGTTGTATTGCAAATGTGGGGAAACTTTCTGTTTGTTTTGTAAATATAAATATATATATATATATATTATGGAGGGTTTTGTTTCTTCGAGGAGGATAAAAAACTACACAATCTTGTTATCAGGAGTACTTTTACTAATTTATATCTCTGACTGTATATAAAAATAAAATGTGCTGGCGGGGTGTTATATCTATTATTTCTCCCCCCAAAAAGGGAAATATTAAACTTTTTCCAAACTATTACACCAATCTTTGTGGGTTCTTATTCCTTTTTTTTTTTCCAATCAGTCACTTCCTTGCTCTTCTATTTTGACAGTCAAATAGAAAATGTTTAATAAATTACAACATTCAGAGCTATTGTGAACTTTTTTCTAATAGGGCTCCATTTCCGGTTGAAGGAAACTCTCTGTTGGTCAAATATTCACGACCTTGATGTGGATAAACGACATGCTTATTTCATTTTCCTCTCTCCTCTCGCCCCCTGTGCCACACATTTATTTTTCAGTGTGATTAATACAGCCAAGGGAAACATGGGGCATTATGGGCTCCCAGTGGGGCCGTCCCCGGAGCTTTTTAGCCCAGCTACGGATGGGTCAGCCCTGCCTGCTTCATTACAGCACGGCATTGGGCAATCCATAAAAGTCTATCTAAGCATCTGCCAGCTCCAATGGGCTGTGTGATGGGCTCTAATCGGACAGGCTTTCCCCCCTCTGCCTTTCATCACGACTGGGCATTATTATGAGACACAGTTAATTAAACAATCTGGACACAATGCTCTCACTTTCAACATTTTTATTATTACGCTTTTTTAAAAACCCAGACTTAAAAGCGTTCATCTAATTTTAATGTCAGTTTTAGTTATGGCCTTGATTGGAAAATCCTTTGAGTCAAAAATATAATATTTCCACCCTCCCACACACACACACACACCCCACCCCACCACCATCGCTCCAAGCCAGACTCAAAGCTAATCCTTCATTTTCCAGTTGAATTTGAGCTTGAGTGTTGTTCAAATGTCGTGGGACCCCCACCCCAATTCAAGGATGTAATATTTACCCCCCACCAGGGACGCAGTGGAGGGTAGAATCTACCTCACTCAGCTACTCCGTTCATGAGACTGACACAAGACTTTTTAACCTTAATTCATGTAGTTTTGCAATGAAAAAAAAAGGGGGGGGGGGAAATCTTTATTGGTCCTAAAAAAGCACTAAAAACGCTATCCTGACTGATTCTTGTTTAAATTCAGCACTGACCTCCTTCAGATCATCACTGGCTTGACTTGATTTTTTTTTTGCCTACCTTATTATCATTTAGCTCTCAGGCAGTCAGCCTACTGTATATGGAAGTCATGAACGTTATAGCCCCTGGCCAACTTCTTCTTTCTCAGTCCAAGCGCTTTCATTAGGAGCTGATTTATTGAAATGCATGCTTTATTCTCAGGTGGGCTCCCTGAGGGACTCGACAACGTTGTCAAATAGCACCAGAGGCAGTCTCCAAAGCACATGAAGGGAGGTGGAGGGGGGGAAGGGGGGCACTGCTTCTCATTCACTCTCTTTCCCCTCACCTGCTGCTGCTCCCTTCAAATGTCAACATTTGTTCTCAATAAAAAGAGTTATTGTTTCTGTGAGGGGAGAAAAAAAAATTTAGCTCTGCAACCGGTCACCTTTGAACACATGAAAAGAAACTTCCACCCCACCTCTTTGTTTGATTGAGAGCAATGGCAGGTGAAAATAGGAACAAGGCGGCAATTGCACATGACAAACCTCAAGCTGTGAAGCCTGTTATGAAACGATTGTGAATTTATGCCACAATTAGACACAACTGTGGAGGGAAACTCCTGTTTGAAGAACCTGCTCATGTTCATTAAACCAGCCGCAGAGGAGCCCAGGCTGCCCTTGACGTAACCTGGATATTGATCCTTAAGGGTGAAGCAGACTATTTACTATGTTCCAGAGGCTGCTGCACAGAGCCTATAGCTAAGCCTATGTTTCAGAGTGAGATGACTATTTAAACTTATCTAGATATTCCTAATTCCACACGCTGCATATCAATTACAGACATAATCCTCTCACCAATGAGCAAGGACTGATTGTCATTGAGACGTAAATTGATGGTATCGTGGAGCTCATATGGGCTTCAGTTGAGCGTAGACTAAAAGAGCAAGTGGAATCATTCCCCTTATCACTGATCAAATAAGCAGCTCGTGTATGTAGATAACTCGTGGGCTCTTTTATCCTTCTATCAAGCCGATCTCCTGCAAAATACTTCAGACGTTAATCTCTGATGCACACCTGCTGAAAACCAAAGTTTTACTGGGAAAAGAGATGGTTTCTCATGAAGTTCAATCAGCACTTGTAGTCACTTCAGAGATGTGATGAATACAACTGTCGGAACATGGATGAGTTAGATACGGATACAAGACAAGTCGTATCAAAAGTCAACTGTCTGACAGTACTGACCCATCTGATCTGAGTCTGTCATACAACCAGAATCACTTAGGTCACAATCTCTGTGACTGTTGGTGACTGTAGTAGAAGACACAACATTGTGAAAAAAGCACACATTCTCAATAGGAACCAGATTGAATTTGCATACTTTTCTAACACGTTTTGGACATGGGACATAATTGTGAACAAACTGCATCATTTACATTAACAGTCAGGCAAATGTCTTGTCCCCTCATAAAGCAACATTTCCTAATGTGTTTTATTTGCAATATGATCAGTTATTTTTCTCAAAGCTGTCATACATTTCTCACACCCTGAAACTATGGATGGGATCCAAATGCCTGAGAACTTTTAAATTTTGACTGGAAAACAGTGCAGTACTCCCACCAGAAGCAGAATTTAAGTATCTTGATGTCTTGTCCACAAGTGATGGTAGTATGGAGCAAGAGATGGACCAGCTGATTGGGGTATTGTCTTCAGTAATGAGGGTTTAGCTCTGGTCTGTTGGTTTGAACCAAAAGGGAAAACTCATTTTTCTAGGTTACAAACCTGGCCAATAGACTTGAATTGTGACTAAAAGAACCAAATCCCTGACACAAGCAGCTTACTGCATAGGGAGACTGAACTCAGCCTTTGAGATAAGAGCTCAGGGTAGAGCCGCTGCTCCTCCACGTCAATAGGAGTCAACTGAAGTGGTTCAGGCATTTGACAAGGATGCCTCTTGGTCACCTTCCTTTGGAGGATTCCTGAGTGTGTCCCACTAGGAAGAGACCCAAGGGATGACCCACAACTTGCTGAAACTATATCATCTCTGGCCTGGGAACACATTGGAGGAGCTGGAGAGTCTAACTGGGGAGAGAGATGTCTGAGCTTCTATCCTGGACCTGTTACCCCTGAGGTCCAAGCTTGGAAGAGTGTAAGAAAATGGATGAATGTTTTTTTACCATGGTCCAAATTTCAGCAAAATGAGAGCGAGGCCCTCTTATGTATGTTTTGAGACATTTTAGAAACTCATAAATTTCATTTTCAATTTGCTGCCAACTGTTGCAGCATACAGACTTATCACTGGTATGAGCTAATATCTCCACAACCTTCAAATCCAAAACCTAATAAAAATTGAGTTCTTTAATTCTGTGTGTCAGTCTATTTGGTGTAGCGTTCACTCGTCCAGATCTAGAATGATCCCTGATCAGGAGTACAAACAGAATATTTATGTTCCAAATTCATACAAACTTTAAAAAAAGACATTAAAAACACCATTACCCTTTGATTTAACTTTTCTTTTTAGTCTCCTTTTGCTTTCATGCTACCTATTAGGACCCAACCATAAATACTGTTGATGTTCAGACTTAAGTGTAAGTGGTACTAATATTCAGGGGAGACCGGGAGACCAAAGAGGTTGGACGTACAAATCAGGCACAGTTGTGTTTAATAAAACACATCAAAGTGGAAGAAGGGGGGACTTTAAAAACGAGTATGGGGTCCTGTCCTCTCGTAAAGGTGTCAGCTGAAATGTTCACTACTCTGGATGATCAAGGGGAGTAAGCTGAGCGGGGCTTTAACACACACACACACACACACACACACACACACACACACACACACACACACACACACACACACATGCAGATCATCCACAGGAACCTTCTTGCATGCATTTTACTGCATGCAGTACAGCACACACACACACTCATTTCCTCAGACTGTGCGACGCTAATAATTGCTCATGCAACAGTTTAAACAAGGTCATTAGGAGTCCTGACTTCCACTTCTAATTGACGTCTGTGTTTAATGTCTGTAGTAAGTAAACAGTCTGGAGTTGAGCATCGCACCTTTGAGCTGTCAGTCAGAAAAAATAGAAGTAAAAAAATAAACTGGGAGAACTACAGTGACATTTTTTTGGCAAACTTAATGCATTTAGTCATCTAGACATCGTGAAGATTATACAAAGGTTACCAGGAAGGAGAAGAACAAATATTTAAGTGACCTTTAATGCAACATGATTGTTTTTGTTAGATAGGCAGATCTGAGTGTTTCTGAAACTGCAGATCTTCTGGGATTTTCACCCACAACCATCTCTAGAGTTTACAAAGAATGGTCTGAAAAAGAGAAAATATCCAGTGAGCAGCAGCTGAGTCTAAGAAAATGTCAGAGGTCAGAGGAGAAGACTGGTTCTAGATGATAGAAAGGCAACAGCAGCTCAAATAACCACTGTTTCCAAGCATGGCCAGTAGAACACCATCTCTGAACCACAACATTGAAGCGTGTGTAGTCTACAGCTGCTGTCTCCTGTCAGCTAAGGACAGGAAACTGGGATCACAAGAACTGCACCAAAAGAAACTGGAAAACTCATGGGTCTCAATTTTAGCTGCAACATTCAAGTGGTTGAGTCAGAATTTGATGTGTCAACATCATGAAGTCATGGATCCATCCTGCTGCATTTCAATGGTTCAGGCTGCTGGTGGTCTAATGGTGTGGGGGAGATGTTCTTGGCATTATCTTGGTACCAACTGAGCATGATTATAACACCACAACCTACCTGAGTATTGTTGCTGACCTTGTCCATCTTTTAATGGATATATATGTTTTTATGAATCTATCAATGATCTCGCTGACCCAATTGAAGATCATCTTGTTATTAGAACATGCAGCCAGAATGCCTCTGAAGGAGGTGAAGACTTCATCATTAGATACCTGTAACCACACTCGTCCTTGACCTTAAGTCTTCAGTTTGACCTCAGACACACAGTTGTGAGGTTTTGCGAGTGCATTGTGCATCATAGTGGTGAAATCTGCCCACAGACAGACACAGTAACACCTGCTACAGTCATCAGTGTCTCCTCTGTGGTAGTTTTCAGACCTGCATTTTATCACGATGACACCAAGACACACACATGCAGAAATCCCTAAGGGCATTGCACTGACATCATTATCCCTCCGTTTTACTTTTAACAGCACTTCTTTGTCAGCAGTTTGTTGTGTCTTGTAAATCTAATATAGGAGACTCGTTTTCTACAATCTTCTCCTAGTCAAGTCACACCTGTGTGAAATTCCAACTGTTTGCTTTTAGGACCTGTGAGCTCAATTGAATGAGTCCAACATGAAAAACATTTATGTCTTCCTGTCTGTCAGGAGGGTTATAGATGAGCTCACCTTGTCTGCTTTAAACTTTTTTTTTCATCCACCAAGTGATCAGTGAGACATAGGGGGAGTGATTTACATTAAATATATCTGTCAGACTCATCAGTTAATTAAATGAAGCTTAGCTCAAAGCAAACACTTTAATGTCACAACTTCTAATTTGGTTGTAGCTTTCAACCAAAGTGACTTTCAACCAGTCATAGGACTAAATACTAATTTAGAGTAAAAACTCTAGATGCTTATTTAATAAAACCTGAAAGATGTGCCTCAAGGTGCAGTTTGGCTCCATACATTAGCCGTCAAAATGTTTACTTCAAAAGTGCTTTTGAAAAATGTTGCATCATTTGGAATTAGATGAAGATGTAATGAATCAAAGCAATTGGAAGATAAATGTATTTTGATGAGTATATATGAACTATGAGACTCAACCATGTGTAAAAGTTACTTAAAATGTTGCAGTGTGCCAATTTTAGTGTGATTCCAACTTGGAATTTGCATCTATACCCACAATTCTGTCTCTCAAACTAGACTCCAGACCAGCAAGATCCTGGCTTAAGGCTGTAGCTTTAAGGTGCATTACCAGTGTTTTAGGCTTTGGTTCAAAAAGGTCATGAATGCAGATCTTCAGTGTGTCTCCATCCCAATCTAAATGAAATATAATCCTCCAGCCATAAGCGTTCATGCCCCCCCCCCATCTTTACCACCCACCAGCACATCTCTCCTCCTTTTCCTTTTCAAAAAAAGCTCCTGCTCCACTCCTCCTCTGCTCTAAATAGCGTTATTCCCCATGAGGTGGGCAGAGAGGAGGGGGGAATGGAGGGTCTGAAGATTGCCAAGAACATTTCTCTCTCCGCTTTCCTCCACATCTCTCTCTCTCTCTCTCTCCTCTCTCTAAGGACAATCCTCCTTTGACTCCCAATTCGCCGAGGAATATTAGTCTTATTGCATTTAATCACCAAATTCTCACACCCTAAAAGATTTCAATTCATTAAAGGCACTCAGATATTCAGGCCAGCTGCTTCCTGGCGACTGGCTAAAGACAAGGTGGAGACAGACAGTCTCTTGAGTGTGTGTGTGTTCTCTCTCTCTCTCTCCATGTGGAAACAGGGCAACCCAATCCTCAGCAATGCCCTGGCTGTGCTCAGCACAATTCAGCAACAGCTATACCTAATCACACTACACAGAGGTGCTTCAGTTGACACTGTGTGAATGCACGTGCATGCAAGGTGCAGAAATATCCATAGAAGAGTGCATGCACACACACACACACACACACACACACACACACACACACACACACACACACACACACACACACACACACACACACACACACACAGCTTTGCTTCTGTTTGAAAGGACAGAACTGTTGATCCCTCCACAAGCAAGCGAAGCGGCTTATATCTGTTACACAGGATTGGAGGTGCATTCTAATACAATTACGCTGACGAATAAAGTGTTTGTTAAAAGGGGCGAAGGAGGTGCTGGGGGATCATCAGGGTGCTTGATGCTGACTAAAGTCACGGCATGTAGAGAAGAAAGGGACGTTAGTGCTAAAACAGGTCAGTCCTGCAGGCGAGGTGGTTTTGATTCAGAGGGGAAAAATGATTCCTGGAGTTTTAGGTAAAAGTAATCAAAACTGATTTCCTTTTGTGCACTCTTTTTTTGTGCACTATTTTTCACAAGAAAATTTGCTTCTGCACACAAGGAAGTTTAAGGTGTGAGCAAGTGTTGAGTAAAATCTGGAATAAATACATACCTTGTCTAATTCTCAATATGTCTGCACATTTATGCACATCTGTGGGAAGCAATGGTAATTTATCATCTAATTTCCTCTAAAAATCTTCTAGGTTAGTGTAATTTCTGGGATAAGCATACAGCTGGTGTAGATGTTTAACTCTCTAACTCTTTAACTACAGTTAATGTGACTGCTTGCACCTTTGTGTGAGTGTGTTTTATACAGCATATGCTCAACACACCAAACTGCTGCAAAGTGGCTCAAGAATCAATATTTAAGAAGAAAGAAAGGAGGGGGTAAAGCAACAATCCATCTGCATGTGTTTGCTGTCCCCCCTGTGATAAAATATTGACTCTCTGGTTTTTGCGAGAATTATCGGCCGTGGTCAAAAATAGGATTTGCGGCTTAGAGGCCCGAGTCTGTTTTGTGGAAGCAGTGATGACGGCTACACATTCGTGTCAAGTATGGATTCAGACAGGCGGTGTGGATGTTTGTCATAAAATACTGCCACCAACAGCAGATGTCAAAATGTGCTGCTGGCAGTTGCTGCTGCTTCTGTTTGAAAGAGCAGAAATTGAGAAAAAAAACGGAGCAAAAAAAGAGAGGGACAGATGACACAGTCAACCGTTCTGCTCCTGTTTATTATGAAATGCTGAACGTGCAGCGAGCAGGAGTGTGTTTGTAATTACTTTACTGTTAAAGATGTTAACAGCTACATTTTTCTTCTGTCGATTTTCCAGATTCTTGAAAGTACAAAAGACATCTTTAGATAAAAC
Organism: Callopanchax toddi; assembly: GCA_006937965.1. NCBI lineage: Eukaryota > Metazoa > Chordata > Actinopteri > Cyprinodontiformes > Nothobranchiidae > Callopanchax > Callopanchax toddi. Next base: position 494,187 of record SSNR01000335.1, read on the forward strand.
CTATAATAAAAGCAAATGTTATTTGAAACTGTTATTTCCCAGGGCCTCAATGTGCATTATTTATATGGAAAACATATTGCGTAACAACAGACTAGATTATTTTTATAACAACTAAACAATATCATGTCTATACAAGTAATAGTAAAATATGCTTATTTTCACATGTGAAATGTATAAATTTACCTGTAATTTAGGATTTTTAGGAAATTGAATAAGATTTGTTATTATATCGCTCTATTAATAAAGTTTTACTTACTATTTGTGCTATAGCTTTAGTTTGATTAGTGTTTTATTATTTTCTAATCAGCAGTAAATGTAAAACGATTCATTGTGAGTTTCATGTTTGTCTTTAAACATATTAAAGTTTTATTTACCATGCTCTTTTCAAAGTCTCAAAACTATACTATACTATAAATAGATGAAATAAAAGTCTGTAATAAAACTGAAAACTGACAGACTCAAAAAAGACATGTTAAATCAATAAAGTCTCAGGGGAAAATCCATGTTAATAAATGAGTTTTTAGCAGCTCTTTAAAAAGCTAGCACTGCATCACGGCAGCAAGACTCACCATAATCTTGGAGCCACATAGTGAAAGTCCCTGCCCCCCATAGTTCTCAATCCTGGCTACAAAAGACTAGCTCAGGTGAAGTCAAATGATTTATGTGACAGATGAGTTTGATAAATTATTTTACTTTAACATAAAACAGTAAAGTCATTCAAGAAAAATTAGAATCTTTGGAGACATTCATAAATGTTCTTATTGCAAGAGAACACTAAAGTACATGTTTAAATCAACTTATGCATTTTGGCAACAACTTAAAAGCGTTGTTTAGTTTCAGTAGTAATTCATTCAGGTTTAGATTCTGTGGATTTCTAGCTGTGTCCTCACTTGGAGAGAACTTAAATACGGTACACAGCGTGTGATCAATATCACGTGATGTCATTCATCAATGCAGAATGAGTTTAAAACTCTGGCAGGAAGAAAATACATATTCCTTTAAATAATGTTAGACATTTAGTCACTTTTGTCCTGTTGTTTTCTGTACTTTGTTGTTTTTTGTTTTGTAGGATTTGTTTTTTTCTGATCCTCTTCCTGCTTTGTCACTTCTGATCTAGTTTTGCAATCAGCTCATCTGTTCTGCATGTTCAATCTCCTCCTCATTGTTTCCCCACAGAAACAGGTTATTTTCATCATCAGAAAATCTTCTTTTCATGTCTTCATGTGGTTTTTAAATTAACCCTACTCCAACCCAAGAACAAAGATCTGAAGAAATATCTTTAAAAATCACCAATATCATGTGTTGAGTTGGTAAATTTGCAGTAACATCAAAAACAAACCTAAGGTTTCAAAATAATAGGTGGACAATGATGAAGAAGTGCAACAAAGTACCTCCAAACCAGAGGGGATGTGATAAAACATAAAAAGATCCTGAAACAGTTGTCATGACCGTTTTTCCAGAAATAGCTTAAATAATTGCATTGTACAGGATTGTCAAAAGTAAAACATAAAACAAAACTTAACAGAATAAAGGGAAGTACAGCTGGCAGCATAAAAGGTATGAGATATAAACAATGAAGTTAATCTAGTTGTGTTAGGAACTTGTTTTCTGACGAATGTAAGACAGGGTTTTAGGAAGATTTAGAAGAAAAAACCAACACAATCTAACATATTTCCTCCATGGCTTCATCTTGAGTTTACTGCTCCTCCACCTGTGCACATCTCACTGACTATAAATACCAGCATCCCACTGAGAATCCACTTTTCATCTTCAAGTGCTGGAATCTGATCTAAGTGCTCTCCTTGACTTTACAAAGAGTGAAACTGAGCCATCTTTATTTTGAGTCAACAATACTCTACGTGAATGAGCGGCACAGCTGATGGAGCCGCTATGACAGGTCATAGATTTCACACTACACACAGATGGAGTTCTCCAGCTCATGAGAAAGTATGTAGGAAGGACATTTGGCCTACTGGAGGTATGACTTAGATTATGACTTAGAAGAGACAAAAAAAAAAAAAAAGGAAAAGACTGTGGAGCAGATAGAATATCAAGGAAACACACATATAGTTATAGATAGTTATAGATCATTTATGTTATGGTAGTGTTCATTTTCTTTAAGGTTTATTCTAAGAATTGAACAAGTTGATTTGCAAAAAAAAAAAGAAAAAAGAAAATATCTAAAAAAAAAAAAGCAACATGACATAAAATGCGTTAAACTATTTTTTTCTCCTTTTTGTAAAGTTTGAAAATTAAAAGTTTCATATATTTGCAAGGCTGTTCCTCTACTTTGGATTAGATTTATTGATGTTTTGTCACCCCTGCAGTAATTGTACTCTCTAATTATGTGGGGGAAAAAAACTTGAGCTGTCAAGTAAAACCCAACGCAGGTCTACAACCTGAAAGATACACGTTTTTTTCTGTCTGAAAGGTTGTTTGAAAACTGAATTACTGTCAAACTCTTTGGGAAAAGCTGCACCTATTTTTGGACTTTTCAGTCCAATATTTAAATTTTTTTTTTTTACACACACCCTTTTGCGGTTAATGATTCGTCTTACCTCCAGGGCCTTTTGAAACAACGACGTGTGAAAGCTTTAATTAAAAGCATGTCAGCACAACCTCAAGTAAAATACCTTCACCTGACTTGAATCTCTTCACCACGGTGGGTTTTATGTGGGAGCCACGTTGACAGTATCACACTCAAAAGTGTTAAGTGTGCCAATAAAAACAAGTCAAATTCAGAGCTGCTTTGTGGGAGGTGGGTAAAAACCCAGTTTTTTCATGAGGGACGCTATTGTTCTCAGCAAATGAAGCGTCAGGAGTCTTTTCAAAAACAATAATGCAGGTGTGACAATTAATGTGAAGGAAACAGATTTTCAAATGAGGAAAATAAACGCAAGTACATGACAGAAGTGGAGAAAAAAATCTTTGTTGCAATTGTTGGAAGGCATTTTGCTGGAAAGTGGTGAACACTGTAGTCTGCACCAGTCAGTTAGAATAAAGATAAAGGTAAAAATGGAAAGTATTTTAATTTTTCAATCTACATTTTAACACTCACAATTAGTCTTTAGAAGACATTCAATAAAAACCTTTATAAATATGAACATGTGGGCAATAGACTATAAATAAAATTATATCTGTAAGTTCCATCAGGGAAAAATGTGACATTTTTTGGGCTTGATAAAATAGTAAATAGCTGTAACAATTTGATTAAATTCCCTCTTCTTTTATCGCTTCAGTTTTTTCCTAAATCAATTAGGGATTTTAGCTGTGATAAAAGACTTGTATTTTTATTTTGGCAACTTGGAGACAAAACATATTCTCTGTTGATGCTCAAGTCTGTTTCCATTCTATTTAAACACTAAGAAAAGAACAGTGACAATATTTCCTGATTTTTGTATTTTTTCACTCATGGCAATAAGGGTTACGATATACAGGTATTGTAAAGTAATCATCATGTAAACATAGTATGAATGTAATTTTAATGTTCTCAGTTTTTGAATTTTTTGTTTTGTTTTAGTGTTTAATTTTATTTCATGCTTTGATAAAAGAATGGGAATATAATGTTTTTAAATTTAGTTTACTAAAAGTTGACCAGCCAGGGTTAAGAACAAATTTTAATCAGATTGTCAAATGTTAAACTAACAAGTCACAAATTAATCTTTCCTGTGCAAAATGTCTTGCAATTCACTAGCACTCAAAATATCAGTTGTGACTGAAACTAAGCTCCAACCACACCAAATTATAACTCAGTATCTTTAAAACATTTGGTGTTTGCTAAGATCAATAATTTGTGGCAGCCATCTTGAATTGAATTAGCTCTAAAAGTTAATCAGTTGTTGATCCAATGATTAGTTTCCCAGAATCCAGTGCTTCATGAAATGTTGATGGCAAAAACATGCAAACACACTAGCAAAAACCATTGTTTCGGCAATAAAAATAGGTGGAATGTGTGGGTCACTGGTTCAGTGAAAATCTGGTGAAAAAAATGGTTTTCCATGTGTGAAGCCCTTCTCTTTCCCCATTTATTCCATCACTCTCATGTATTAACCTCATGACAAAGAGCATCTGACAGTAAAATAACTTTTCCATTACACGCTGACTTGCTCAAAGGATACGTCTGAAGATCCCTGTGCCAAGTATGAGGAACAGGGAGCTCTGAACATTAATGAGAATGGAGTGCTGGTCTCTAAGGAGCCAGTCTTTTGGCTCCTCTGTCTCCCAGTACGATCCTCAGTGGCTGGGCATGCCTTACAAGATCTGATTAGTTCTAAATTAAAACTTCATTAACTGTCAGGCCAGATTAAGTGAACAGTAGAAAAATGCTTTTGTTTAAGTTCATTACACATTACCATGCCTCCTCTCTGATAGTGTTTGCACTTATAATACATACATGAAGATCCTGCATTATCTTCAGCATTTGAGCTGATTAATTTTGTATATTTACAGATTACAAATGAGATCAATGTTGACTTTTATTTCTTCTATAGTAACGTAGTCAACCTGTCTATACCTTGGTTTATTTCTCAAAGTGTACAGCTAATCTTTTTAAGGTCTATAGAGGTTGGCCAACACACATCAGAAAACAATATGACCTGCATTGTTGGAAGGGAAAAAGTCCTCTTTGTAGATATTTTATCAATTTGAAAATCCTGTTAATAAATACATTTTTTAAATCCATGAAAATCATCTAAATAATTATCATGTGCTTGGCAAACCAAACCTGCTATTTCTTTATTTCCCAAAGAACATCCCAGAATAGATGTCTTAGTGAATTGAAGCGACTGTCGTTTCCTCAAAAGAAGATATGAGGCTTGAGTATTTAGCTAAACATTATCATAATAGTTTAACATGAGGCTCTTGTGTGGAGCATGTATGACACACGCTCTCTCATGACCTGATTCACGGGGAGGAAGAGATGTAGGTGAACCATTTATGTGGTAGTTGTATCCCTTGTGATTTTTGACTTCCTATCCTGTATGAGACAAGTGTTTAGGAATCGCAGAGGTCTAGTTATATGAAGTCAGGTCCTTTATAAGGACTCTCTCTGAAGGACTATGAATCTTTCAAAATAACTTTTATGGCTTTTTCACACAAACAAAGGCATATTGATTCCTTACATTTCCTTCTGAATATATATAAAAATGTGTTTTAAAGAACATGATGTAAAAATTAGAATCTGAGAATCCTCTTTACAATAAGTCAACAACAGAGTGACAAATAATAATAATAATACAAATAATAAAAAGAAACAATTCTAATAGATTTTTTCTAAAACATAGATCAGGTGGAGCATTACAGCAGCAGTGGAAACGCTCCACCTGTGACAATAAATCTGTAAGTAAGGTATTTTAAATTCATTGATTGATAGATATAACTGTTTAACACAGTGTGTACTTTTCTCATGCAGCTCTTCTGAACCTACACTCACATTCCTGTCTGGGATAAGAAGACAAAACAAGTGTTCTCTTCATCTAAGAATGCCTGAATTTAAGCTTGTGTCTCACCACATGGGGACTACCCATTGTGTGAACATCTTGCTATAAAACCTGTTTTAATTACATGATCATTGTTCATACATGTTTCTGCTTGCTGAATGCTTGAACTTGTGTTAACGCTTTAATAAAACGCATCACAAGACTGTCATTAGTTTATTGACTCTTAGTTTTTATAGCAGAAGATATACATTTCACAACACTAACAGCAATGATGTAGGTCTTGTGATTGTCTGGCTATTTGAACTAAGTGAGTTGCAGTGCAATACATCTACCAAAATGTGTTATGTGAGCTTTATGACAAATCACTGAAAAAAACGTAGCTGATTTAGCTACAAAATAACTTTATTTTTTGCATTCAAATGAATCATATTGAACACACATCCATCCCAAAACCCAACCAGCCCCCCCCCCCCGTTTTAACCTTGTTTCTATGTACTCATGCTCCTCCAATGTTAAGTATTATATATGTGTTTTGCAATGCAGATGGAGCGTGGTGTTCCTTAAACCCCCCATACACAGATATGCAAGCCAGGGAATTCATTTTTTATAAAGAATCTTCAGTCTGAGCCAGATAACATACAGTCCAAGCTACCCAGAAGTGTGTCTGCAGGCATGCATTAAGTAGTGTGAGTGTGTGTGTTTCTGAGATATAAATTGTTTATCATCCCATTGTCCTCCTCCACTTCTGTCGCTTTCTCATTTTCAACATCTAGGGTAAGAAACACACATGCATGCACACACAAACACACACACACACACACACACACACACACACACACACACACACACACACACACACACACACACACACGTCAAGAACACAAGCATGCGTCTTCTTCTCTTCAATAAAAGCATCTGAATTAGCATTAGCATCACCTAAACTCACTCCAGAACACCTGCAGGCCTGCAGCCACCACAAACACATTCATGTCTGACAGTCTAATTGATCACCCAGGAGCTTTGATCATTGTTTCTTTTGCATGGTGCAAAAACTCTGTAAGTCCTGTTTCATTTGCACACACACACAAAGTGGTTTACAGACAAAAATCAATCATCACTCCAGGTTTTTGATGAAAATGATAAGCTGTTGATTTTTATTCAAGCAAACCGACGCCACCAAGTTCCCCCTCAAAGCTAAACGAACACAACGTTAACAAAATGTCTTTCTTCTCTGAAATGACAGGTTAAGGTGACTAAATACTGATTGTACAGGTGTTAGCCCTATGACTAACACCACAACACACACACAAAAGGGAAGTTAAATACAAAAAAGTGTTTGTAGTTCACTTTTTTTTCCCCACTTGCTTCAGGCCATTTTCATTAATGGAGAGTTTAGACATGTCCACATGGTCTGAGTATTCACACACACATCAAAACCTCTGCTCAGGGGTTCTGCTCAATGACAGATAGGTTACAGCCCAGTAAAAATTAATGATGAAGACAAATTGGAGAAGCACCTGGCCAATGATTTATCAAAGCCCTGCAGCTGAAATGGTGCTTTTTGCCCGGGAGGGATTTTAACACATTTTATTATGCATCATTTTAAAACCATTACATGCACCTGGTGACAGAAGAAAAGGCACAATAATCAGAGAAAAAAAGAAACATAGAAATTATTTAGAGCCTAAATTAATTGCAAAAAGAAGAAGAAAAAGCCTATCTTCTACATTTTTCAAAGAAAAAGGACTGAAAGAAAAGAGTGTTGTTTTTTTCCTGTAAAGTTAATATTAGGATTCTTGACCACAATTCAGTTTGATAAATCACTTTGCAGGGCATCGGGGTAGCTTGTGTTGAACACTGCCTCACACAAAGAGTTTGATAACCTTCCCACCTGTACACGCTCCACCACCAACAAATCTCCCTCTGGATATTTGATGGAAAGATATGCCCAGATGGTTACGATACATGCTTTGTTTTCCTTTTTTTTCTACCAGAGCAATTTTATTTGTTGTGAAAAAAATAAAAGAATAAAACCACATCTTCAAGTTGATATCAGGTAGATGGGTGCAGTGATGACTTTCTTAATGTGCTTGATATGAACACAAACCCTGGTGCTCTATGGTGATTTAAGGGTATAGAATCAAAGACTTAATGCCACTTTTTTGGTGCCAAAGTAACTTTTTGATTTCCCACCAAAATAATGAGTAAATAATGTAATTGATGAATAATTGTGTGGTTTTTTTTTTGCTTCTGGTAGTTTTTAGGATCATGCTGTCAGTTCTTATTTTCAGGTCTTTTGTTGTTGTTTTCTAAATTACCTTCATGTCTTGCTTCAGTGTCTATGTCAGCTCACTAGTAAATCAGCTGTTCACACCTGTTACTCATTTGTAATCAGCTCATCTGTTTGTGATCCAGTAAGCACCCCTCCCTGTATATACAGTACACTCCCTAGTTTTTTAGTGTCTTGTTGATCCAATAGCTCACTGGGCTGAGTAATACCAACAGTTAGGGGTGTAAGAAAAAATCTATTCAGTGATATATTGTGATATTTCATGTCACAATATTATATTGATATTCTTAAAGCACAATATAGATTTTTAAAAAATCAACTTTTAAAACGGATGTGTTGACACATTTTGGTTTCAAAACAAAGACATGTAGCAAAGAGTGTGACAGGAGCTATGCAGTCTATAAAATCTGCAACAGAAGAGTCAAATATTTGGGCAACACCGCAAATTTGTGAATGCATGTGGCTAGATATACCATGACAGCATCGCATTAAAGGCTCATTTTAGCATAAAGCAAATTTATTCTGCTCAGCAGCAGCAGCTGCAAAAGTATTTCAGCAATTAAAATAATATATGTCGCAACACATCAAATATTGTATAGTTATTGTTGACCCTGTGTTGTGATGCATATCTTTTTGCCAGATTATTGCCAGTACACACCCCTACTAATGGCATTTACATGTGAATTTTCAAGTCAAAATTCTTACATTCTATTGTAATTTTGTGTGGTCCCCGACAGTCACAGCCTAGTGAGGTACCATGGATTCCACGTTTCCTTATAATTTCCCCAAGCTTCAGCTATTGTAATTGGCAGTTTCTGTGCTTTACTTTATTTAATATTTTAATATTTAACCCATCTGCCCCAGAGTCTGTATTTTGGAACAACCTTTACCTAGATTCACTTCATATATACTTTTAGTCCCAAAGAGAAATGAAACAATAACTAAATTTTTTATGTCAATAGAGACTGGTATACTGTATGTTGATTACTGGAAACAATGGGTTACAAATTATCTGAAGTTTTCAGAAATCTTATGAAGCTTTGTTTTTTTTCTTTACTAATTCTCTGGTATCTTCAAATTCCTGGGATTATAGGGCCTGAAAACTCAGATTTCTGAGTCAGGTGGCACCTTGGTCGATTATCAGACACACACTAACACAGATTAAATCATATGTGAACCCCTTATTCCTGCCATAACACACCTTCATGCAGCTTGTGATCTGCGATCAGACGCTGATGAGCTGCAGCTGAGTGGCTGTGGACCCATCCACTCACCCTTCACCCAGAAGTACAGTACTTATTATGATGGTGTGTGTACCAAACATCAGCAACAAGTGTGCCCTTGAGTACCTCAAGGAAAAAATAGGTGCACCCCTGCTTATAATGTTGGACTCAGATGTCTTCTTTTGACTCCACCTCTGACTGACTGTGACTCAGTCATGGCAAGAGTCTCAGTTCAGCATTAACTGTTTATCTATGATGTTGGGCCAACCTCAATTTTTTTACCTTATGTGATCTTCAACAATCCAACACTTGAGACAAATAATAAAATCATTCAAATACATCTTTCATGTGCAATCATCAAGAATACCACCATCCCATCCAGAGTCAAACATGAGAAAAAAAAAAGTTCAACCTGATACGTTTATTTTCACATACAGTAGTTTCACCATATGGGAGCTTGCTCATGAACAAGTACATAGCTTTCATCTTTATGTACATCTGTGCAACACTTCCTGAGCTGCAGATGCACAAAGGTGAAAAAACGACACTCTCAGTGCCACCAAACGTCACACATCTGCACGCAGCCCATCATATATTTAGCATCACCACAGTAGCTGTACACAGCGCACAGCACTAGAGGCAAGGTTACCTTTGTTGTTTTGGCTCTCCTTGCCAGATGCCGTTTGTAGATGCTTCCCCCCTCGAGCACTTTGCAGGTGCTGTAACACGCACGCACACAAACACACACACACACACACACACACACATATGCAAGATAGCATGTTCTCAATGATGATGTATTATCACATGCACGCAAGCACATGGTTGTACATACACACTCCTGTTTGCAGTTCACCTTGTGGTTCCTCAAATACACACACATGCCCACACACAGTCTACTCCCGCCACCCCTGGGTGATGAACAACATCTGCTTATCCGTCCCTCCGTCCCTGCCCCCGGCGTGGCTGTTGGCTTCCTCCTGGCTGCTCTGCCACAATGTCATCCTGTCTGCCTTTCTGTCACCCATTACTAAAATGTGTAGTGACAATTGGGCTCCTTTTACACAGGCCCCCTTCTTTTACATCACCATGGGACCAATGGCTCCAGAATGCACAGCGGTGTGATAATATGTGATTGGCTACTAGAAGAAAATATTAATAATGTAACTTTGGTTTTGTTAAAAATAATATTTGAATTGTTTGTGGTCAAAACAAGTTTGCTTTAGTTTGATGGTCAATAATGAAAACTAATAAATATTTATTGTATATTGGTATTTCAACACATTAATAACACTGACCTATTTTTCATAACACTGGAATGATGTGGAAAAAATTTCCACTTGTTCCTGTTTACATACAAGTTAGCATTAACACATCAGTGCAGCTAGCCACTATGGGAAGTTAGAAAAGCAGCAGTTTAGAACTCTGATGACTTCTTGAACTTGTACTCATAATATCTGCATATCCAAGTGTGGGTCAAGAGGGTAGGAGTAACAGCAAGGATGCCCAGACTGTCCTCTCCCAAACCACCTCCACCAGCTCCTCTGGTGGGACCCCAAGACATTCCCAAGGTAGCCTAGAGAAATATTTCCTCCATTCCTTCATCCCTCCCCCTCTGCAAAACTGATTTTCCCCTAGAAGCAGGGAAAAGCCCATTTCAAGGCTGACATTTAGACCTAAAAGAGTTAGAAAGGCACATGTGTATTAATGAGGCCTGCATATTGTATCAGTGATTTACAGTAGCTTCTCCTTTTAAGTAAAATCATAACATAATGCGAGTGAGATCATGTATAGTACAGCTATGAAAGCTAACGCTAATGCTCTCCCGGGCACCACCAAAAACGGCTGCCCTCTGCTCCCTCAGGGATGGGTCAAATGCAGAGAACAAATTCCACTACATTGTACTGAGGTATGGCCACAAATTCCTCCATTCCCCCTAATAATGAGTCTGTTGTGAAAATAAATAGTCACATATTAGCATATTTTTAAAAGTGGAAAACTAAACCAGAAAGACTATAACTCTCCTCTCTAAATGCTTGGAAAAGAAATACATATAAAACAAAATTAGGATTTAACAAAAGCCATTTAATCTGAATTATTTACCTGTATTTTACACCTTTTTTAGTTTCTTGCATTCCCCTCTCTTTCTCTAGTACATCTACAGTAAGCTAAGCTAAAGAAGCAGCTTCTCTGTTGGCTAATTGGGAAGGGCTCCTGTGGTGAGGTGCAGGCACAGTGCTTGATGAGGCATAAAATGATGATTAATTAATTTACTGCTCAGTTGGTCATCAAACTGAGAGCTTTATGAGACTCCCAGCAGTATGCCAGCCAGTGTCGAGCAGCAACGCACGCTCACACACGCATTTTAGACACACATGGCTCAAACATAAGAACATGAGTGCATTCACATTTAGCTTTTAGCCTGTAGTTATGCACGCACCACAAACACACTCTGGGGTTCCCTGGGGTCAGTACAAAGCACAATGTGAGCAGCTCTGCCATTGACCTGTACCTGAAATTCATTGGATTATGGTCATGTTGAAGTATTTATTTAACTGAGTCTGAGGAATTGAATGAATGAATAAATGAATGAACATTTTCTGTCCAGCATTTATTCACTGTTTCTTTCATGCAGATTAATGAACTTGCATTCTCTACAGTATTTCTCATGGCAAAACTGATGTATCCAAAGGTAAACAGGAAATGGAATAGTGCTCAGTTGCTGCTGGTATAGATGTAGCCTCCTCATCTACACAAACTGCAGTGCCAAGCCATAACAGACAGCAGATGTAGAAGAGCAGGGATGCAGTGATGAGGGCCAGAATCATGGGGAACCACAAGTAGAATCAAGACAAGCAGGAGAGGAGAGGTGAACCAGTTAGGAGTAAGTTCATGATTCCAGGAAGGAACTAATTAGCGTATATCCACTCACCTTGTCATAATGATGCTAACAGTTAATTATATTCTGCAGTAAAATATGTTTTACATTGGTTTTGTGCTATTGCTTGTTAATTTCTGGAAATAATCATAATGTCTGTATTGTATTCTCATTCTCTAATGAAGATTTGTTTAAGTTTTGAAGCTGAATTTTCTAGTGTAAAGACATTGTGTATGATTGAAATAAACTTATCATTCATTCATTCATTCAATATTTAAGGTTGAAGGCTGTGAGAACAGATCCACAAAGAAAATCAGACACGTTCCACCTACTGGAAGGAGCAGTAGGTCTATATGAGTACCCTAAAAGTTGATGCTTCTCACCTGACCTTACATACTTTGCAAGAACTGGGAAGTTTGCTTTATTTCTCAAGGTGGCAAGAACAAGAACATAGTTTGCTCTAGCCAGAATATTTTATACTTCACAAGAACCTTAATTGCAGAACTCCTGAGCTTCTGACATCATTTTTTTCTAGGAGAGAGAACACGTTTCTCAGTACTTGTGAAATATGTAAGCCCATGAAGTCTAAGAAGAAAGCACATTTCAGATATTTGCATCTGTGGTCTTGTTATTTTAGTCCAGATCCAAATCTTGTGGCCAGGTGAGTGATGGAATGTAGATGGAAGAGTAAATCATGAGTGTTGCTTTTGGCTATAGTGTAAATTGGCTGTTTGTGCTAAAAGTTTTAGTTAATTTTTTGTACCCATCCAGCCCTGTTACCCATAATCCTCCACTTTTAAAGGACCCATGGCATGGTTTTCAGTGTTTTCTGACTTATCTATCATGTTACAATCTTGAGTTCTCACCTGAAACATGCCAGAAAGTGCAAAAAACGGTGTCTATCTGTCTCCTATACAGCTAGTGAGAATTTTCAAGATTACAGATCTCCTCCATCACTAGGTTTCAAACCATTTTTTTCACCCCTAGCCCACTATGAGGTCATAGCGATCTGGACTTGCATATATGGTCTAATTCTCCGCCCACATGCACGTTCATGATACCTGGAGGGAGGAGAACGCCAGTGCTGCCGCCTCCATTGACCATAGACTGTGTAGCACAGACACAGAGTTATCCTCTCATGTTTATCTTTTCTTTTAGCAAGCATTTAGTTTCACTTTTGTTTCTCTTTCACGTGACGGCACTGCCCCCTGCTGCAGCAGAAGTGTCAGGCTACCAAATAATGAGAAACCCAGCAGAACCGGAAGGCAGCGCATTCTTCTGATCTCTGAGTTGCTCGTTAGGAAATAATTACAGCGTATTTTGAGTTATAATGGTGCAACGCTAATCTAGAGGCATCAAAGATTAAATCTGTTTAATATAAATTGATTTAAATATCGTGCCATGGGACCTTTAAAGCGGCTCTCTGGAGCATTTTTCTCTGTATCAAAGTTTTCTAAATGTTTTAAATGATATTTCAGGTCTAAACTATGATCTATGGGTTGAGTTCCACAACATCTGTCATTCTGATGAAGACACTCCTTCCTCCTAGAGACCCCTTTCCATTATTTCTTGCCGCCGACATTTTTCAGCCAATGAAATTCAAATTTCTGCATTCTCTCAACATGCACGCGCATCGACCAAACCTGTACCAGTAGGGGGCGCTGTCGTACAGGACGCTCCGTGTGTTTCTCTGCCGTCTTAGCCGTTCACTGAGGACTCACAGCTCATTTCTACTAAAAACCTACCCATTCCCCAGCTAAAGACGGGTTTATTTTTATTTTTAAACCTTTCACCTCACAGAATGGCAAGGCTTGACAGGATTATGCGTTTATTTTGGTCAGAAAGTTCATCCAGGGCCGAGTCAAGTTCAGCTTCAGAGTCCAGCAGCAGCTCTCTGCTAACAGAGCTAATATCAGAAGCAGCAGGGACAGAGAGGGCTCATCAGACCCTCGTAGTGTTGTTGGAATAAGATTGTGAACTGTGAGTGATTAAACCCTACACACTGAGCGGTACAGTTTATGTCCGAAGTATATGCGCCGCGTGCACGAGCGCACCCGCGACCGGACGCGCGTGTCGAGATGTTTTGAGGAGGAGCCTTTGGACGCTAGATTCAAAAACTGCTCTCCTGATGAAATCCTCCAGAGTGCGGCTTTAATAGACTAGAGGATAAATAAAAACGACCCCAGATTTTGGAAAACAAGAAATTCTGAAACAATAAAACATGGGTTTCTGATGCCTATTGTAACTATTGACACCTGTTTTGGGAATTGACTTTTAAAGCTGTCGTATAAAGCAGATATGAGAGAAAAAGAGGTGAAAAGTAACAAAGGAAGGCAGTGTGTGATTAAAGTGAAAAGATAAGCATCAAGTAGAGAAACGGCATGGGCTCTAGCAGGCTGCCATGTCTTTTATCCACTTTGTTTATTTCATTTCCGTCCGTGAGACTGATCATCTGATGTACCTGACCTGCTAATCTATAAAATACTCATTTTTGTTTACTTTTTGTTACCGCCTCTCAACTGATATGCAAATAGGAAAGTCACACAAAGGACTGAGAGCTCATTTTAAGCACTAGCAGAGTTCCTTTGAAAAATTGCAGATTGCAGAGATGTTAAAATAATGTTTTTATCACGATAACTGAACAGTTTTTTTTGTCAGGATATGCAGCACAAATAACATGGTGTTGTTTTGTTAGTTGTTTATGTGAGACCTGCCATTGTCCATTTAATCCCTGTTGAGCCACACTTTTGAAGAAATGTTGATCTTGAAATAATGTCTGAATGGAAGGATGTTTTTCTGCTTGACTTTAAAACTGGCATTGCTAAATTAATACAAGGTGATTTTCACCAAATCCTGCCTTGATTTTTTCCATACAAAGATAAAGAAATTAAATACAATGCTGAAAACAAAGGATCTGCTGAGTCCTTATGTTAATCTCACATGCTCTTTAGACTCTTCAGGTGTTTAGGTTTCTGTTATTTACACAAACAACTTCTTCCTTGGAATTAAAAAAAGATTGTTTATCCATAAAAACAAGCAAAGGTCTTTAGGATTCTGACAGGAAACTGGAATGTCCAGAGAAAATTTAACAACACTTTTAGTGTATGTAATAATTTATAAGCCTTGAATTCCTAACCCATGATCAGAACTAAAGAAGCCTTTTGGATGAGAGGTGACATGAAAAAAAGACCCTGTGTTTTTAACTTTTAAACATTTCCTGGACAAATGAGAATCTACAAAAACATCCAGAGACAATCAACACATACAAGGAGAGAACTCACGTACTGCTCACAGAAACGTTGTAGTCAACATAATAACCGCCATTCCTCCATTCTGCTCATTGCGATGTATATCAACATTTTTAATTGACAGTGCATAGTAGTATTAAATGAACTTTCACAACAAGGATACTAATACTTTGAGACAGAGCCCTGGAAGTCAGACTGATGTAAGTTAAGATGCTTATTCTTAGTATGATCTTTTACAGTCACTTTGCTTTCTTGTCAAGAACATCTATTCAAGTCAGGCAGTGATATGTGCATGAATGTCTTAAGTTGATTAAAACTAACATTACATTACATCTGAATCACAGACCTTGATTATGACACATTTGTTGGTACCTTATTGGCTGACTTTATGGACCACACTGGAAACCAGGAGATAAACTTTAGGCAAAGGCAATCAAAGCATGTTTATGGGAATAATGTGCATCCAATATACTTGCAGAAAACAGATGATCCATTTATGTCTTAATGGAAATAATCTAAAAAGAACAATAACCAGTGAAATCTTTGTTTTTGAGAATTTTGTCTCTTTTAAAAACATTAGTTTGGTGTTCATAATGAAGTGCTCATTGAATTTATTATGCATTAAACCTATTCAAACACCTTAGAACACCAGTAACAGAAGAATGTTGGTGTTAATAAAAAATTGACTTGTTGGTTTATGTGGCTCCTTCCCTCACCAAATCTTACAATTGGTTTAGCACTCTGTGGATCAGCTCCTGTATTTGAAGGTGGGGAGTAATAATTGGATTTGCCACAAACATGCTGAGCTGTGTGACTCTCGCTGTCTGGTCCTGTTCTCAGGGCCACATATTGCACTTTATATCTGCACACCTCAAAAAATAAAATAAAATACAGCAGGGCCTCGTGTAAGATAGATGTAAAAGGTTAATAATGGAATAAATTAAAATATTCAAAGTGATGAACATTTGATGTTTTCAGCGCCGGAGGCTCTATAGTGTCTCTGTTTGTCTGTGCTTGTGATAATCAAAGAACATATCCTTCACCTAGAGCTCCATCTTCACAGTAAAATACAGCAATAAAACCTACGTTTTTAATTGTTGCTTTTCTCTCTTAAGATGTCAAATAAAATCAGAGCTTAAAGAATTCCATCAAAAACCCAGCACACTGCAAATGACTAGACTTCACATGCAAGAGTAATGAGGAGTAAAGGAGAGTAATGCTTTGTGTTTGTGCCTGCACTTCTCTGGGACCTGACAAGACGTTTGTAGCTGCAGGTGAAGAATCTTGGCTGAGACCTTGATGCAGGCTCCTTGGCAAGCTTAAGACTTGGTCACACATCAAAGCTTAAGTCCTGGAAAAATGGGAGCGTGCATTGTGTATTTGTGTGTGGGTGGCTGTGTGTGTCTGAAATTGTCACTGTGTTTTTTGATATTTTCAAGGTTGTAAAATACATTTTTGATATACTAATTTATTACGTTGTTATATTTTTAACATGATCAAATGGGATCAATGAAATCAAAAGTTTAGATGATGGTATACGTTTTGTGATGTTTCCAAAATAAAACATTTACTAAATCAAGAATCCTTATATATTCTGTTTTCATCGCTGGTGATGCCACACTTGAATTACTGTGTGGAGGTTTGGGGAAACACATATCAGAGTAATCTTCAATCACTATTCATACTGCAAAAAAGAGCAATAAGGATTGTATGTAATGTGGGATATAGGGAACACACGAGCACACTGTTTTCAAAATTACAAGTGTTAAAATTTATTGATTTGATAAAATTTAAAACAGCAGTAATTATGTTTAAGGCAAGAAATAAATTAATTCCTTGTAATATACAGAAAATGTTTTGTGATAAAGATGATGAGTATTATTTAAGAGGGTTATTAAATTAAAAAACCAGAGAGTTCGTACAACAAAGAGGAGTATGTGTACGACAGTATGTGGGGTGGATTTATGGAACAGATTGAGTGATGATTTGAAAAAATATGTAAATCTAAATCAATTTAAAAAAAAGCTACAAAAAATGTTTATTGGATATTTATGTTGATGAGCTGGGTTAAATAGGGTGATACAGGAAGTTGATGGTATGTTTTAATCTACTTGTTACTTAGTACGTATAATTATTATATATTTTTTAATTTCTTACTTTATTTTCATTTTCACATATATTTGTTTTTATTTTCATATATATGTTTTTTAAAATTGTATTTTTTATTTTTTTATTTTGCAATTTAATATGAGAAGATGATAAGAATAAGTGAGAAAGGGGTAGAAATTTATAAGTTTTACTTCTAACTACTCCTTTTCGGACTTTAATTGTTAATTGTTTTGTGTTGTATAAAAATGTTTTATGTTCGGAATAAATAAAGAATTCAATTCAATTCAATTCAATTAAAAAAATATGGTGTTCTTTAGTTGAAAGTATATACATTTGGGAGTTTGAGGTTACCACCAAGTCCAAAAACCACAATTGTGGCACTTTGCTGAGGGCTCACTTAGCTTGAAAAAATGTGTTCAGATTTACAAAAAAAAAAAAAAAAATACTTAAACCTACACAGCTCAGACTGTAACTATGTTCTTCATTTTCTCACAACTTCAATAAAATTTAAAATAGATTTTTTTTTCCTCTGGTCTTATGCATTGCTATTACTTGCTATTTTTATCATAGAAAAGAAATCAGCTGTTTCTGATCTACCACTTGTTCAACGGTATATTCCCTGGCTAAAAAAGTATTAGGACAAGCACCTGCATGCTGTTAAATTATGATTTAATTTTAAATAGTTTATCCCTTTTCTACTTCTGAAGAATAGATGTTGTTGCTTTTGGGCAAAAACCTTGTTTCCCCAAAAACTGAACTTTCCAGAAAAAACGGAATGCTTAAAATAATGAATAAACTCTGTGTGGACACAAGTCACATGCTTATTTTGACACTTGACTAATATAATCAAAGCTATTTTTTATGCATTTCCAATTTTAACCTACTAGTGAACCAATGGTGAATGAGCCACAAAACTTTGGGCCAACTCTCAATACATTACATTACATCAACAGGCAGATAGACTAGTGGAAATTATAAATTAGGGTGACCAAACATCCTCTTTTCCCTGTACATGTCCTCTTTTCACGTTCTGTTTGGGGCGTCCGGTCCGGGGGGTTTCACAGACTAAGGAAAATGTCGGGTTTTAGCATTTTTCACTGAAAAGAGGCATAAATTAACTGGTGCAAATAAAGCAGTTTGTCTTGTGTGTGACGTCATCCATCTCACAGACCGAACAGATGATTCATAGTGTTTCATGTGCAACATAAGTTCAAGAAACTACTTCAAATAGTTTTCCTGAGTTTGCTGTCAGGTGGCAGTAGCTCAGTGGATCAAGATACTGGTCCTACAACCTGAGGATTGTAGATTTGAATCCTGCTCCTGCAGGGTTAATGGGTTTTTTTTTGTACTTGTTGACTTGTGAAAGCCTACCTGAAGGTTGTTACTTAACTATTCTTCAAAACCACACAGAGACTACATACCTTAAATAAGTTTAAGTCTTCTTTCATTAAATAGTATCAAAGTGTCTCACGACTGAGCCGTGTCCTCTTTTTCGAAAATCAAAAAGTGGTCACCCGATTATAAATAATGTGAACAACAAAACACAAATAATGTTACACCAGCGCTAATTCAATTATTCCTATTCAACACAAAAATACAAGGAGATATATACACAAGATGTTCATAATGCTTTGGCTAAAACTCCTGCCAGATGCCCTTAGTTTCTAGATCACCTTAGAGACTCTTGGAGTAAACTTTTCTCCTGGGTCAGAGACACGCAGCACATCCCTGAATAAGTCATGACCAAAAAACAAAAAACACTGGTGATTGCGGTCGCTACATGGCCTGTTATTGGAAATGACAAATGGTCTTTCATGTCTTCTTAACTCCCTCTTATGTTTGTTCACATTTGCTCTTGGGCCCTTCAGGTGTGAGTCCTTTCCATTACAGGCCATTCTTCTGGGGTTGACAAACAAGGAAAAGCATTGTAATACTGGCCACCTAAAGTAAGAGAGTGTTTAGCTTCAGGCTATGTCCTCAGGACACAGTGCAGCAAACCTCAGTGGACATCTGTCCATAAAAGATTCACACACAATATAGGTCCATCAGAAACTCTTCTCAACACATCCTGTTGTGGAAGAGCAGAAAGGCAGCGTGAGTAGAAGAAACATCGAGTGTGCATATGTTCTCTTCACCCTCTGCTGTGTCAGAAATGTTTCACCTTGCACTCGGGACACAAAAACACACACCATAAACACACATTAAACTGGACAGGCGACTGAAGAGACTTCACCGTAGACATTGTCAGTTTGTTTTTTATTATATTTGACAGTGAGAGGCCCAGTGTCCAGAGACAATCTTTTACTCTCTAGCAGAGGAAGTGCAAAGAGTTTGGCTTTAAGTGTCTAAAACCAACCTCTGCTTTCTGATGGGGTCGGGTACCATAGTATGGCTTACACATAGAAAATGTTGGCTGGGAGTCATCAGCTTTCTCAAAGTATTTGGTCATTTGTACGCCTGATCAGATGTTGGGTCAGTATGTTTTACCAGGTTTAGGTTGTGCCACGATGATCTGCTCTCAGGCTAGTTGCCCACATGACCCTTTAGTTGCTGACAGACAGCTGTAAGCAGAGTCTCTTGAACACCAAATTATTTATAAGCTGCACACCAGCCAACCACCCCCACACTTGTACTCTAATTTGGCTTCGTCAAAGTCTTTGTGAGCGGATTCGTACTGTGTGACTACTTGTGTTTGTTCCAGTTGGTGTCTGCACAAAACACGGCATGGCTGCAGAAACAATGGTCAGCTGAACTTTTGATCCACTTGATAGTTAATGAGCAATTTGATTAGGACCTAGAGCCCCCCCCCCCACCCTTATTACTGCAGAGGAGATCAGTGTCTGGGTCAAACAGGGAAGAGGACACCACCATGTCTGTCAGGGATCCACACTTTTACAAGCATTTCAAGTGGGAACAAAACAAGGGACACTGATAGTTCCTGCTCCAACATTTTAAAAGTTGTTTTTTCTATCACCAATTTGTACTGTCATCTACTGTAAATGCTTTCTTTTCTTGTATTGAAATGGCAGTACATGTAGCAGCAGATGGTGCTTGAAAAAATTTTGTCACTACATTATTTCAAATGCACACGGACATAAACACACGCATGCAGATGCACAAAGCCTTACACAGTTGGTACAAACATGGACTAGTTTGTGCAGCACCCACAACAACGAGCACTAATGTCACGGCGTTCTCCTCATTGCTTCTTTACCCCCCCCCCTTCCTCCTCCTTTACTTAATAATTCAGTTCAAGGTGTCAGACAAAGCTGCCCTGGCTCATACAATCCCTGTAAAAGACACCACTGCTTGCTTCACTGATTTACATCTTTACCCCTACCACCTCCTTGTCTCAATTAAACATTCGTCTAAGTGTTCAGAGTTGAATGCATGCAAACAACACAGAGCTACAAACAAGACGCACTTGAGGGACATAGAGCCTATAGAAAGAGATGTCTTCTGTAGAAGTACAGACCCTTGATCTTAAAGGTTTGACTTTTTAATGTGCAAATTATATACTTTAAACAGTCAATAGAGGAATTCTTGACCGCTTTATATTTTGGTATTAAGTAAACTATGTAATTCTACAATTTTGCTATTTTTAGAGCTTTATCATGTAGATATAAATATCTATTAATAGCATCAAGTTAAACTATCAATTAAAAATTAGGAATATATCCAATACATTGAACCATTTCTTCATTTACTCCAGTTACCAAAAAAAGAAAAATTTCTGCCAAACTTCATTTATATTCTCTTTTGCTTTACAGTCTGATTTTCTCTTGTGTAATTTACACACTTGTCCTTGAGCAGGTAATGTGATCGTGACCATCAGAGGTCAAACTTGTTGTTGCCTTTCAGCACAAGGCAAAAAAACAAAGGCAGTCGTGTCATTTGAAGAACTTCTTTCACTGAGAGAGACTCATGTACAGACAGGAAAGTAAAAGAGTGAGACAGCATGTGACCATATGAACATGTGTAGAGCAGAAGGTGAGTCTAAATGTAGTTGTCATGGCTGAAGTATTTTATACTTTTGTTGTATGTTGATTTTTCATATATACATTTTCCCACTTTTTCTGTACTTTTTATGGTCAATATGGATCTATAATAAAACAAATTGCTCAAAATATTACAGCTGAAAATATTTTGGCAACCCCTCATTATCGTCTTTCACTTTCCTCGCCACCAATATCACCGTAGCGACCTTCGTAACTCCTGAACTTCCTCTCTGTAGCCTGTGGGACACGGTGGATGCATGTAGGCACCAGTGACAATGATGGATTTGACAAGAGGACAGTGTTAATGATATTCCCCCTTTGATGGTTGGGGCTACTTCACACACATTTGCATTTCCATTCATCATCTCGGCATTTATCATTATGGGGTGGCTGCCAAATCTAATTACAGTCCTGGGCTAACGGGGGTGACGCGCCTGATATGAGGGCCCCCAGCCCCTTACACATGTCTATTCTCAGTGTTTGTCACCTCCTCTCATGCTCTCTTGTTCACTTTAATTTAGTCTTCACACCTTTCATGTTTTTCTTTGTTTTTGTTTTGGATTTTTTCCCCCTCTTATTCAGCATGTGTGTTTTGTTTTGTTCTGCATTGAGTTTAAATTTTGAGGGGAAACAAAGGAAGGTATCCAGGCAGGAAGTGCAGCCGTGTAGCACCAAACTCAATTAACTTCACTCCAAATTAAGTCATCGGAGGGCTCTTCATTAGAATTAGTCTAAGAAGGGGGGGGGGGGGTCTGTGTGAAAATAAATACATAAAGGATGAGATTAGATTGAGTTTCATAACATTATCTCTGCACATTTTCATCTCTCTTTCTATTATCTTCATCTTTTCTCCTCCTTTTTCTCGCCTGATGGGTGATTTAATTAGCGATCCAAGAGGGATCGCATTAGGAGGTTGGTGATTATCGCTTCGTAACATTATCAGCACTGGTTATTCACGGCTCAACACTTGATACAAAGAAACTGTTTATTATAATATAAATCAGGTTGTAAATGGCACGTTTTAAAACTTTTAACTCTTCAGTTCAGCCCTGTTTCATGAAACCTCTTATCAAAATTCTGCAACATGTCAATGGTTGTTATTTGTTTCAGGACAAAGCCCTTAGTATTACAAGGGGAGCTGCAGGGTCACGGCTGGACCTCCTAAGACCAGCTTTTCCTATTTATCATGTGCACAGCGTGATCTGGGCACGCCTGAGAAGAGTCATCCTTCAACAGGCGAGACTTGGACGTTCTCACACTCTTGCAAACAACACAACACGGAATGTTTGCCAAATTGGTTTCTCGACAGTATAGCTCGGAGAGCATTTCCAAAAAGAGTCCTTCCAAGAACCCTTTCTCGGGTGTCTGAGCTTTTGGATGAGTCAAGCTTTCGGATTTGCTTTTGGCTTTTTGAGCTAACAGCTTCAACTGGAGTCAGAAACTAATTGAGAACATTTAGATGGAGATTGTTTGATTTGGGAGGGGATTCTGTAGCCGTGCTGCCACTTTAGTGACAAAACCAATGATATATTGAAGAAAAAAGCTGCAAAAACTAATGAATAAACAGATGTTTCTGACACAGATGAAGAAAATAAATCTAAATTATTTTCCTTTCAAAAGCTTGCACACATTTTTTTTTTGGGGGGGGGGGGGGGGGGGGGTTACCGGATGAAGCGGTTTCAAAAATGGACGGATGGGTGACATTTTTTGTGTATCAGAAATAATATTAATAATAAAATAAAAAAGGAAGCTGAGGAGGTAAAGATTATTTATTGAGAACTTTCTATAGATAAAGAAATGAAGGGTGAGTTTAGATGGCGAGCAGGAGACCTTTAGTGAGCCAAACCGTTCTGGACAAATAACCGAAAGACCCGGTGAGAAAGATAACAGCATCATGAATCGACGCAAAGCCTGGTTTGGAGGAAATGAAAGCTGCCCTGTTCAGAGATAACCATCGTGTCGACTTACACGGCAAATTACTGGGCTGGCTGTTATAACTGCTGTGAGGCGCTCCATCTTCACATGTAGCAAAAAATTAAAAAATCAAGGAACATAAGTTCTAGAAAAAAAACAACTTCAGCTAAGTTGTTTCCTTTTGCTAGTCGGCCATCAGGCCTTTGTGATAAAAATAGTGATCTAAACAGTAGATAAAAAAGATGTCAGACAAGGGCACACACACACACACACATAGAAAGAGAAAGAGACACACACAGCTGCCATATGTTACAGGAAGCCAGGAACCCTTCAAGATGAGAGGAGCCAATGAATTATTGATCAATGATTAGCAAATGCAATAGAAATGTTAGCCTTGATGTTGGCTGGCTTAGCAGTGAGTGTGTGTGTGTGTGCCTTGACATTTAGTGTGGTCAGCCCTTCAACAATGTACTTTTTAATGTTTATGTCTTTATAAACTGAAAAACATAAAACCTCGTGTATTCAGTGAACATTCTTTTAATCTGTTGCCTTACACTACTTTCATATTAGAAGCCTTTACAGTTTATGTGTGTGTGTGAGCTTGTGAGTGTGTGATAGTGGGTGTCATTAGAGGCTACAAAGAGAGTTGCTATTGCATTCAAAGGGGGATCTAATTCATTATTAAGTTGGGGACAAAACAGGCAGTATGGGAGGCGGGTAACAGTAGGTGATTGTGGGCCTGTATTGATTACAACCAACACCAGGAGCCAATTGCAGTGACGGGATGAACAAAA
Source organism: Callopanchax toddi (assembly GCA_006937965.1). Classification (NCBI taxonomy): domain Eukaryota; kingdom Metazoa; phylum Chordata; class Actinopteri; order Cyprinodontiformes; family Nothobranchiidae; genus Callopanchax; species Callopanchax toddi. The sequence continues at coordinate 518,079 of SSNR01000335.1, forward strand.
CCAGCAGAACACACACATGGGTGCTGACATACTCATTAACAAACAGGTCAAGGCTGTAGAATGGCCATTGTCACTGCCTTTGAAGCATATTGTCTTGGCTGTTGAGATGCTCTTACACAGAGGCGAGTCATTTGGCTGAAGAGGTGGCAGGTTACCTCAGAGAGCCGTCTAATGTGGTGAAATGTTTTCTTTATGGTTACCTAACTGACTGGAGCTGCTAACAGGCAGGGAGAGAGAATCTGTACTGATCAATAATATTTGATGTGTTTTTGTAAAATAAAATATTTTAATCATACAATAAGTTGTGGAATTATAATACTCATAAGAAAGGAAACAGACTACGGGCTTATTTATATTCAGATTAGTGTAAAAGGATTTTGGGTGAAAGTATGCATCCTCTATGTTCCAACTCGACTCACTGTCTTATTTTATTTTGTTTATTTTGTTTTATTTACACCTCCTCCCCCAGAAAAATATATTTGGTTAAGTTTATAGATATTAATTAGAGGGTATTCCTAAATGGTATAAATATTTGTAATTAGTTATGATGTCCTAAATGGAATCCTTCTCAATTTGTTTTTTCTTCCTACTTTTCTTGTTCAGATGTTCATGAAAAGAGGCCTAGTGGTTTGAAAAATGTGCTTGTACACTATATGCTTCTCCAATAAAAATTTGAATAATAAAAAAAAAAAAGATTTTTCTAGTTTATTCACAAAAGTAAAGTCCTGCAGTTGTGAGAAAAGTATTGAGCTTTTATCAATAACCTGTTTTTCAAATGTTTAACACACTAACTGTTAGGTTGGACTCCAATAATTAAATAACTGAAATGGTATCAGGCGTGCTTTGATATACAGATGTTTTATCAGGTTACCAAGAGTCTCCAACCTGTGGTTCTGGAGCCACATGTGGCCCTTCAGCTCTTGTAGCTTTGACCAAGACATGAAGCTGAGGAACATTTAGATTCAAACTGTAATAAGAAATGATAGTTTCAGAAGTTTTCTGGCAATTTTGCAATGTTTGGATAAAAATATAAACAAAGTAGCTATTATAAATGTGCACACAGTTTTCCATTATCAGTGCCACAATTACTGTTGAGCTCAAGCAGTTTGTTGGCTTGCCCTCTACTTTGGCCTGCAACATTTTGCTGAGTTTTGCCCATCTCCTCCTTACAAATATAAAGAAAGAAGTCACAAAGCAGCATACACTGTATTATGTTCATATTACATTGAGTAGAAAAGATGACAATCAAATGATTGTCTCTAGTAAAGGTGGTAGACCTCTGGCTTATATTTAGCCAGAGGTCTACCAAAGAATAAAATCTTTGAGTCCTGCTGTTGGGCTCATGTGTCAAACCCTTTGAACACCTCTGAATTAGACATAGGTTTATGCAATAATAAGACAAGGTTTTGATGTAGCTTTTACAAACGTTTAATTGCTTCTTTTTTACAATAAGTGGAAGACCTGCAAGTGGTCTTTTTTCCCATCCATTAATTTACCACAAGAAAGAGGACACTTTAATCTGAATCATGACCTTATTTGTGCCTTAAAACAGCATATTGTGTCTGTGTGCCTTTCTGACCAATCAGAGTGTTTAGTTAGATTGGATTATATATAATGGATTGGAGTGGACATATGTTTCACTGTCTCTCAGTGACAATGTGGCTAGCAAAAAGAGAAATATTTCTTTTTACGTCTTGCGTCAGTCACCACACAGCCTGCCCTACACTATTAAAAGGGTGTTTCTGTGCGTGTGTTTGTGTGTTTGGTCTCTGTGCTCACTGTGTGTCTGGTTTCCTGGACAGGAAAGAGCATTTCACACTGTGAAAGAGTCATCTTTATTATTATCTGCCAGAAGTTGTGGCAGCTTGGGAAGGAAAACGCTACTGCTAGGTAATCAAAAGCTGCTAGGCGGGGATGCGACAAGGGGCACTTGTGCGATGCACCAGCACAAGCCATATGGCACCCTGGCTTGACAAAAACTGGCAACTCTCCATTCTATATCCAAACAAATGTTACAGAAACCACATGACAATTAAGCTATTTTTTGTTGTTGTTTACAAGCTGGACTGACAATGTGAAATTATCTTGTTAGGACTGAAGTTTCAGCTGTACTTTTTGTGCTTTTAATGTGCCAAGAATAAAAAGATTTCAAAAAAGGTTGATATTTTATGAGTAAAAAGAAAAAAATATTTGAAATTTGATCACATGAGTTAAACTGACTCTCATTTGACCCCGGTGCATTTGCTGTATTCGCCAGAGTATAAAACCCAAATAAATATTAGCATAATGCTGGGGGCAAGAGAGTGCTTTTCCCATAGAGTGATTAAAATATGAAAACACAAGACAGCACAATGTGGAGTCCCAAGGCATGATGGCAGTTAGCATAGAAAAGCTAATTTCATGATAAATTAAAGAACAATACACTTTCTCCCATGAGATAGCATTCCCTTGTATTTATTTTTGTGAAAAAGAGCTCAAATTAGCCTTATCATATATTATCTTAGGCGTGATAAATAAAACATTAATTCCTTGGTAAATTCTGTTAATAAATTTCTTTCTCTTCTCTGCAGGTTCATTTCTCTTAAGAGAGCATTTGCATATTTCACAAACACCAAAGAACAATAATGTAATAAAGATTAACTTGGCTGGAGAACAATAAGAGCCATGCTGGGGATTCACACTGAGCACACTGTAAAACATTATTTCACAGAAATAGCATCTATTTAATGTAATAATTGTATATATTGTAAAAAAAAAAATACAGATTTTATCCATAAGTTAAGTTATTTTTACTGAATTTTTAAAATGATAGCTTTTAGTTCAAGTCCATCTATTCATACATTAACACATAGCTTGACATCACCTATATTTTAATCCCCTCCTCACTTTTTAAATGTCTGCATTCAGAGCTTCACTTACTCCCTCTACCTACCAGGGTGGAAATGCAGTGAATAAAAATGGAGTCAATAGATCATGTGAGATACTTAAATGCAGACAGCTGTGATTATGAGCGGTGGGAATGTGCCACAAATTTACTCTGGGCCAATATGTATTGCTTACGCTTATAATAAATGTTATCTTTCTGAGGAGAAAAAAAGCTGTCAACTTGATGAAAGACATAGATGAGCATCTATATTGCTGAGCAGCCATGCATAGATATGCACAAATGCAGTTTTCACCGAGGAGGCGACAGAAAGAGAAAATCTGCTGCATTATCAGCCCTTTCAATGAGCATGAGTAATTGTTCTGGGTCCTAATTTTATTATTTATGTGACAAAAAGAACAAAGCATTAAAAAAAAATAAATAAACCAATTTGTAAAGTAAATTTTAATACCTATGTTTGTTCAACATAAGCCTAAAATTTTCTCCAAATCGTCACATAGTCCAAAGGTTCATTTCGGCTTTTTCTGTCCGATTCTCAGATTTCACTAAATATAAATGAACCCCCAGACTCTTTGAGAGCTTTCAAGGAAAGAAATGTTCATGGAGGAAAAAATCAGCTGGCTAAAAATCAAAAAGTAGTTTTACAGATGATTTTCAAAAAGATAAATAATTTTAAGGTTGCCTCTTCAACCTTTTGAACAGGATTCTACATCGTTTTACGTCTAGGTGTCCTGTAGTCAGGTCACACTTTACAGGGACTCAATATAGTTCAGTTCACAGTTCAAAATGTTAAAACGTGAAACTAAATCTGTAGTCCAAAAAAGAGCTAGACAATGTTTGATTATGTTTTTTTATGAGATAAAATCTTGTTGATAAATTCTAATTATTGATTAATGACATCACATTAACACTTCTAGTTTCTTACAGTTGTCTATTACCCTTTTTATTTGAAGGTCAACCTTATGGGGATGTTTGAATATGAAGTTTATTTTGTTATTTTTGCCACAAATTATTTAAAAAAAACTGCAAATATTCAATTTGTTAGCTTTTTTATTGTTGACATTACAGGATTTGAAGCACTACTCGATTGAATAACACTACTTTAGAAAATCTCCCTTTTATTTCAGCACAGCATCATCTGAAAAAAGTTAGAATTTATTAAAAGTTTCAGCGTTTTCCTCTGTGTTCCTCAAGCAGTTCATCTCTTCTCTGCTCAATTCATGTAGCAATCTGGAATCAGATTACAGCTTGGGCATCCCTCAAAATGATTAATAATAATAATGCATCAGTTTTATATAGTGCTTTTCAGGTCACTCAAAGACGCTTTACAGAGTTGCATTATTCATTCACACAGTCATTCTCACCGGTGGTGGTAAACTACGACTAACGTCTGTAGCCACAGCTGCCCTGGGGCAGTCTGACAGAGGCGAGGCTGCCATTCTGCGCCATCGGCCCTTCTGACCACCACCAACATTCACACACAGTCACACTCACATTCACACAGGCAAGGTGGGTGAAGTGTCTTGCCCAAGGACACAACGACAATCTAACCCAGCCAGAGCTGGGGATTGAACCGGTGACCCTCTGGTTACCAGACCGGCCGCTCTCCCAACTGAGCTAGTGCCGCCCCGATTAAGGCATGGGTCATTGGTTTTCATGTAGGATTTTATTTTATTTTTTCATCTTATTGAATTCCAAAAAACAAGTACCTATGAAAATGTGTTACAGTCTGACTGCATGTTGCAAACACAGCAGGCAAAATGTAATAATACTTTCTTTAAATAAGGACAACATAGCTATCATTTGCTGTTTAACTAAGCGCAATGGTAAAATGATTAACACTATTCATACAGGTGGTTATTTTTAGGTATTCTTACATTATTCTGCTGCTACTTGGAAGATTTTTTGTGTCTTCTTTCATCTAAATCAGTGTGTTCAGATCCCTCTTGGTTAAGGCTAACTCCTAAATGTTCATTTGTAAAAGGCTACATTTATTATATCTCTGATGTTTATGGTACACACACGCCTGTGTGCACTGGTCGAATACCCACAATCCTGTGCAGGGTTAGATTGATGCATACCTCAGTGCAACTATGTCCCAAACCCTACTGTGCAACCAGATCTCTTTGAGGCTGCATTATGAGCCTCCTACAGGTATTCAGTGTAAGATGAAGAACACTGTAACTGTACCCAACCAAGTTATGCAACCCTATTTAGTCTTTTAAATGTTGTAATGACAGTGCTTAAAAACAACAAGACATCCTCTGGCTCTTCCTGCTTCATTATCTTAGCCTGGATCTTTAGCTATGGGTGTTAGAAGCTGCACTAGTTGTTTGTAATGAACAAGTCTACTTTGCATGTCGTCTCAAATGGCAGAGTGAAGATGACGCAGAGAAAACATGAGATGGTCTGCAATCTAAAACCTGTGTTGGAATATCACCGTTGTCCTTCTCTCTCCTCACCAGGTGCAAAGGATCAATCATGTAAACTCTGGTAACAAATAGGAGTTAGTTGTTTTCTCTGGGACACAACAGTCAAAGTGCAAACAAAAGAAAAGCAAAAATCACAGGTGTGTTTTTTTTCATTCAATCAAAAACCAAGTTAGTTACACAATTTTAAAAAGTGAAATAAATACAAAATACTAATGATGATGATAAAAACTCAGAATCTACAAATCTAAAAATAACAATGCTGCAAAACATTTTTCTCCCTTTACAGAATTCTTCTGTTCTTGCCACATCTAAATGTTTCAAAGCAGCAAAAAAGTTTAAATATCAAATATTACCTGAAAAATATATAATGCAGTTTTCAAATGATGAGAAAAACAACCTGACTCTGTATGAAAAAGTATTCCCCCCTTTGAAAAAACAAAGCATGCATTAATTGTAATTAACCACATTTCCCAGTAGGACTTCACACCTGTTCACACTGAAAAATGTACCAAAAGCTGCTTCAGTGACCATGGTTTTACTGAGCTCTGATTGGCCAGCAAACTAGCCTGACCTGAACTCCATAGACAATCTATGGGGTGTCAATAAGATCAGACATCAGACCCAACAAGCCAGATGCTATCAGAGCAACCTGGACTTCTATTACACATCAGCAGCTCCACAGGCTGATCACTTCCATATCACATTGATGTAGTAATTCATGCAAAAGGAGGTCCAGTCAAGTATTAAGTGCATATAAATGAATATAGTTCTCAGAAGCCTGATATTTCTATATAAAATATATATATTTTAACTGGTCTTGCATAAATTTTTATTTTCTCAGAAACTGAATTTTAAAGTTTTCTTTATCTATGACCAAAGTCATCAAAACAACAACAAACAGGCCTCAGATATTTTGACACTATGCTTAATGCACCTATATTATAAAGGTTTCACTTTCTAAACGAGTGACAAAAAATATTGAACTCTTCCACAATATTTTAAGTTTTTTAAACTTGTAATCAAAAACTGAAGACATCTCTATGGAAGCAAATGTATTCTCACAGAACTGTATTCTCTTATTTCATGTCCACATCAGTGATCTTTGACTATGTATCAAAACAAGTCCTATATTTGAGGAAGAAGAAGGAAAAAAGAACCATTTATTTAAAACTGATTTTTCTATAGTTTTAATCACAGCAAATGTCAACATATTTAAGTTTTTTAAAATGAAGACAACTGCTCTAATAGATTAATGAGAAGGTTAGAAATGCTAGAAAAAGTTCTGCTGCATCCACAGTTTTGGTTAGGAGCTTGTCTGCCCTCTGAATATGCTCCTGGCACTCTAATGATGGAGTCACTGTCCTGTTGTCTCATCCTCAGGCCCGGGGCCAGCCCCCGAGGAGCCCCTCTTCTAACACTGGGAGAAAAATAGAATATTCCCTGTAGGATTATTTCTGCCTGAATACCAAATAAAGACAAAATCCTCTGTATTCCAGTGACCAAAGTAACTTTTAAACAGTTGAAACTTTATCTTGTCTGGAAGAAAACCATGTGGCTTTTGAACATAATTCAATGATGAATAAAAAGAATTTTGATGCAATGTTGAGGTAATATGCAAACAACACTCCACATACACAACTGGTTCTAGTTTTAGTTATTATTTTTTAGTATTAAATAAATGTAAACTCTGTGCCTTTTCTTACATTGTTCTTTTCCTCGTGCACACCGATTTGGAAAAACTAAGTATAAAATAAAACTACACAATTTCCTTGTAACTCAGCCAAGTATCATGCAGGTGTGACAAGTTGTGTTGCTAATAGTTCAAACGTTCCAAGTACTTTCTTGGAACATTACCAACAGCATTAAGAGAAAAATCCCAACATTGTCCTGCAAGGGGAAAACTAGAATTACCTGTTGGCAACAAAAGTCCCCAGGAAGTGAAGTGAAACAGTTTGTGTAAAAAAAGAAATAAAAATCAGCTGTGTTTTCATGTTTCAGATGTTAATCCAAGTTTTAGTTAGATTTAAATGTTCAACAATGAAGGGAAGTAATAACCATTTAGTAAAAAAAAAACTTGAAACAAAACTGTCTACATGTTAAATATCGTACTTACCACAAACAGATAGATCCATTATGTTAACTTGATAATAAAGCAGAACTAGTCGGGTACTTTTTGCATACAAATTAAATGGAAAAATGAGAACAATCTAATACATGTTAACCTCTTAAAACCAAGAAAGCAAATTAGATTTCCATTTAAAATATATTGCACCTTGCTGAGTATGTGATATATTTTTAACTGATGATGCAGAACTTGATTTACTTCAACGGTTGGAAGAAAAATGTTCCAGTGCTTTTGTTCCAGATAGGTTTAACTATAAATTTTTGACATAACTAGAAGTTATATTGCTTCCTGTACAAATTCAAAGGCCTCCTTATCAAGAGAAGCAGAAACAAAAAAGCTACTTAGACACGTTTCAGTCTAGGTTTTGTTTGCAGAAACAAATCAGTGAAACATTTTAAGAATGTGACGGCTCCTTTAAAAAAGTTACACCAAAATTATACGCCTGCATGTCCCTTGACTGAGTCACAAGGAAACTGAATTTTTCTTTCTTTCTTAGTATTTGTTGTGTTTAGCGGTTCTTTCATGTCTTTGTTGGCGCTGACATATATCTTGACAGATTTTATTATGAGTTAACAGCTCTCGGTATGAGTGTTCACAGTAGGAAGTAAAATCTGTCCCGACTAATCAAATCTCAGTTTCAAATTTAAACGAACACGTAGCTGATGGTAAAGAGTCAGATGACAGCCCTTCAACAAACAGCAGCAGGTCTACAGGTGTTCCTGTAAAAAAACAGTAACTATTATCAATCAATCATAACGAAACTTGTCCAAATAGTGTTGCAATCCAGTGGCAATAACATCTGGCAAAATGGTCATTTTAATAACAAGGATTACAACAATTAGTTTACTAAATATTTAGACCTATTTTTAGATCAGGCCTATTTACTGCTGTTTCTTCAGTATATATTAGCCAACAGCAGTGACTAAATTTAATAATGATGTTTATTGAATTTATAAAACCAAGTGAAATCCATGAGCAGACTGTGTGGAGTCATATCAACTCAGTATGTGATCCCAATAGAGATTTTATACATTAATATGCAATTTCATAAGAAACTGATGATATAACTTCCAAAGTTCTCAGCTGCAGCATGTTTGAAAAAAATAACATTGAAAAAAAAACAGTAAAAATAAATATATATAGATAGATTTAGTAGTAAATCTCATTGACTTTGTTCATGTCTGGACACGTAAGTGAATACAGTCAACATGAGGAGAAGCTGACACTACAGTATATCCCTGCAAACTGAAGTCACTGACTTGAAGAAAGTACACGTTACTTTTTTCAAACCCGAATGCCTGGAAGGCAAATAAACACAGTTCATTTTTCATTGAATGAAAGTGAAATCTATGTATCAATGCAGATAGATCAGAACTACATCATGCTAAACCCACCCACAGGTAAGAGTACACTAGGTGTCTTCAATTTATAATCATTTAACGTTTCAAAATAAAATAGATACAAATTAGTTCAGATGGAAGCTATTAAGGGTATTCTGGATCCTCGTAGTACTTGATTTTGAGCAGACCTTTAACAGCTAGTCTGAGTTGGATCACAAAGTGGAATGCTGCCATTTTAAAATAGTGTCCACCTCAAAAAGTTAAGAGTTTAAAACATATATATTTTTTTATTTTTAAAATAAGTTGCTGGACTCACAGCTTTTTTCAATCATTATTGTAACAAAACATTGTTGATTGTCTAAATTTCCCACAAGGCTGCAAAACAACAAAAAAACAACCTTAAATTACTTACAATTAGTTAGTTCAATTCATTTTTAGACTGAAAAAAAAAAACACAATTTAGGATAAATACACTTTTCTAAAATGAATCCAGTTAACTAAGAAAAGGATTTATGATGTAGTTCCTAGGATGGATGTAAATTAGGTAAACCAACATAACTACTCATAGAGAGTAAACTACAAAAATTAACAAGAAAAAGTTTGTTCTTGAATCCTAATCATGCATTGATGTATCACCTTATAGGCTTCTTGATCAAAGTCTCATCTGTTTATTTCAAAGCAGCAACACCAATCATTTCCTTACCCTGAAACAGTCAGAGAAGGAAACACGTCCCCATGGAGCCCTTTTTCTTTGATTTCCCTTAATTTGAACTGAGAGGCAGAATATGTATTGCCTCTGTAGTAGCACCCATTCCACATTTTAAGCATTTGCATTTTAGTAACAACAAAGACTGTCGATGTCAGATCACTCATTGTTGGATATTGTTGTTCCGATGTAACAAACATGCCTCTGAAGTTCTGAAATAAGAATCAAATTCCCATCCAGGGAGGTTCTAATTTAGCTCATGGAGAGCTATTGGAAGCATATCAGTGAGTTTAGGTGTCAGCCCAAAGGCACAAATGACTTCTTTTGTTTAAATTAAAAAGGGTTCCACTCTAACCTAACATTAAGCCTCTATAAAAACATCATGTTTATTTAGAAAAAGGCCATGTTTATGTTGGTTTTCATAAAAGCTGCTTCAATCTACACACCCTCTCTGGCCCATAGATAAACCAGTTAAGTTTCACATTTTACAAAGTCTCAATGAGTTCAAATTGTCAAAATAAAATGCTTTGTTTGATGTTTTTACTGCACGTATAATGTGTTTTTCCATGTTTTGTAATGGGACCTTGGGTTGGCACCCGCAAATAAAACGTGTTATTATTATTTCAATGTTATTATTAATTTGATGTATAATTAACATCTAGCTCTTAAAAATCATTATTTGGTGTGCAGAATCTTTGTGCAGTCTTTAAAAAAACTATCAAATGTCTGGTCTCAGCTGATTTTTCCTCTCACACAAGAACAGAAAAACTGAATCATTCTTTTAAGATGCATGTTCTTTAACCAGACTCTTTGTCTTTATAACAGAAGTAATCCCCACAAAAATGGCCAAGCATAAATAAAACTAAAGTCCATAGGCAGTAGGATTTTATTACATTACTTAAAACCCACATTTTATAAAATCATTTTCTTCCACTTATTTTTCTTTCTGTGATCTGCACAGAACACATTCCTGTACATACCACTGGTCTTTAATACGTCTGTCTAAACCGATCCTGATAAAGATGCATTCTTTCTATTATCCTATTTTCCTTTTATTCCCTCAGCTTCAGAAAAAAAAGAAAATGCTCTAAACCCCAAGCAAATGCAGCAATTGCATTTTGAAGATGATAAATTTTTCAGAAGCACCAAGGACATATTTAAACTACGTTCAAGACTTCCTCCCTCTTTTGAGATGATTATCCTCCGCTCGCCTTTTAGAGATAATCAATGACTCTTGTTATCCCCCTTGCTGCAGCTTTCTTTGAGTGTCGAATGGTATAAAATTAGTCCATGTGTGAGAAAGTGTCTGCGTATGTGTAGAATGAAAGATATAACAGGCTGTGAACACCATTAATCTACATGTTCTGGAAATATAACCAATTGTCAGAGGGACGCTCTCAGATACTCCATCACAGACCCAATTGGCTTTTAGCAAGCTCTACAATTCATTTGCTATGTAATGCACCCAATAAAAAATTATTCTGGATGCTTCAGTGATTGTGAAACAGCTTAATCTTATCACTGGCAGAGAGATGTATATACCGCTCATGCTGTTTTCCAGGAATGTGAGCATATTCTTGCTGATTTTCTTTTCCAAAAATAATTAATTGTACAGTTGCTTTTGAGAGACACATTCATTGCCTTTGTACTTCCTTCAGCTTTTTCTCTTCTGCTTTACTCGTTCTTCCCCACCTTCATTCTCCTCTCGCTGTCGCCCTGCTTTCAGCATGTGTGTATCATTAAGCTCCTTTTCTCCATTATCTGCAGCCATCTAGTGTTGACTTTGTGCCCTAGAAATTATGCCATCGCTCCCTCGGATTTTATTCTTTTACAATGCGTCTGCAGTACATAACCATGTTTGACGTCTATTTGAAGATAGTGAGTTGCATCAAGCGGGTTGTAGCAGGAACAGTGAGTGCATTTCAAGAAAATGTTCGGAAAGTCCCAAGAAGGTAATAAATCATGTCACATACTGCAAGATGATGTTGGAAGGAATGCCTGTAATCCTTAGCAGTAAAAGTTATAAAATGGACTTTATTTTAAAGAAATGTGTGTGTTGTTGTTTGGGCAAGGGCTAAGGAATCAGACAGACAGACCTGTCAGTGAAAACAGACATCACCTTCACTGATACCACGCTGTTTTTTTTCTTCATCTGAGACAGTCAGTAATAACACTGAGCACCTGGGCAGCCTCTAGGCTCTACACCTCAACCCCCGAGGCTCTTCACCTGGAACAGGGAGGGCCTCGCACCGCTTCCTTCCTGCTCAAGAGCTGCACAAACCAGGAAGATTATCACTCATTGCCCAGAAGGGACACAAGGTCTGGAATTCTGTCAAATTCTTTAACATTAATCATTGGGACAGAGTGACAGTGTGGCAAAAGTACACAAAACTGTACACTAAACCCCAGCAGAGTCAAAAAGTCTGTCTCTCTAAAAAAAATAAAGAAAAAACAACTATATCTGCAGTTAAAGATGTGACTGGGAATACAGTTTATGATCCTGAAGGTATAAACAACACTTTCAGAGATTTTTATAAAACTTTATACTCTCCACAGATTAACCCATCAGATAATGAGATTAATCAGTTTCTAGACAGAATAGTACTTCCTAAACTGTCAGATGGTCAAGCGACGGCCCTGGACTCACCATTAACCCCAGCTGACCTCCAGGAGGCCCTTAAAACCATGCCCAATAAGAAGGCTCAAGGTCCAGATGGATTTCCAGCTGAATTCTATAAAGAATTCTGGGATACTCTAGCTCCAATCTTCTTCAGAATGATACAGGAAATAGAAAGAAATGGCAGACTACCACCAAAAATGAACTCTGCCAACATTAGTCTCCTGTTAAAACCAGGTAAAGACCCTGTATTTCCTACCAGTTATCGTCCCATATCACTTATTAATGCTGATCTCAAAATCATCTGTAAAGCCCTCGCTAGAAGATTAGAGAAGGTGACTCCCCTCATTATACATCCTGATCAGACGGGTTTCATTAAAGGAAGACACTCGTCCACAAACTCACGTAGATTACTTAGTTTAATAGATTACTCTAACAGTAAAAACATTGAAACTAATATTTTATCTCTAGATGCAGAAAAAGCTTTTGATAGAGTAAACTGGAAATTTTTATTTGCAACCCTACATAAATTTGGTTTTGGAAATTCTTTTATAAACTGGTTAAAAATCTTATACAGTTCTCCAACAGCTCGTGTCAGGACAAACGACCGGACATCAGCCAGCTTCTGTCTTCAGAGGGGGACCAGGCAGGGATGTCCACTCTCCCCCTCACTGTTTGCTGTTTTTATTGAACCGCTAGCAGCAGCAATCAGGCAAAGTAAAGATATTAAAGGAATAAAATGTAAAGACATAGAACATAAAATCAGTCTTTATGCAGATGATGTATTACTGTTTCTCCAGCATTCACAATCCTCCCTCTCTCAGGTCATTGAATTGATAAACTCTTTTTCAAAAGTTTCAGATTATTCAATAAACTGGTTAAAATCTACAGTTCTTCCAATTAATTGCTCCTTTACCAACTGTCCTAATACACAGTTGCAGTCAGGGAATATTACATACTTAGGTGTTAATATCTCTCCTAGACTGGCAGA
>SSNR01000335.1:537944-694990 GCA_006937965.1 Callopanchax toddi
CTCCGAGTCTCTCCCGGATGTCCGAGCTTCTTACCCTATCCCTAAGGCTGAGCCCGGCCACCCTGCGGAGAAAACTCATTTCAGCCGCTTGTATCCGCGATCTCGTTCTTTCGGTCACTACCCAAAGCTCATGACCATAGGTGAGGATTGGGACGTAGACCGACCGGTAAATCGAGAGCCTTGCTTTCTGGCTCAGCTCTCTCTTTACCACAACAGACTGGTTCAGCGTCCGCATCACTGCAGACGCTGCCCCAATCCGCCTGTCGATCTCCCGCTCCCTCCTTCCCTCACTCGTGAACAAGACCCCGAGATACTTGAACTCCTCCACTTGAGGCAGGACCTCTCTCCCGACCCGGAGTTGGCAATCCACCTTTTTCCGGTCGAGAACCATGGCCTCAGATTTGGAGGTGCTGATCCTCATCCCAGCCGCTTCACACTCGGCTGCGAACCTCCCCAGCAAGAGCTGAAGGTCAGAGCTCGATGAAGCTAGGAGGACCACATCATCTGCAAAAAGCAGAGACACGATTCTCCTGTCACCAAACTCCACCCCCTCCACACCACGGCTGCGCCTAGAAATCCTGTCCATAAAGGTTATGAACAGGACCGGTGACAAAGGGCAGCCCTGGCGGAGTCCAACCCTCACTGGGAACAGGTCCGACTTACTGCCGGCTATGCGGACCAGACTCACACTCCTCTGGTACAGGGACTGAATGGCCCTTAACAAAAGACCATCAACCCCATACTCCTGGAGCGCCCCCCACAGGGTGCCCCTGGGGACTCGGTCATAAGCCTTCTCCAAATCCACAAAACACATGTGGATTGGTTGGGCAAACTCCCATGACCCCTCCATCACCCTAGCGAGGGTAAAGAGCTGGTCCACAGTTCCACGACCAGGACGAAAACCACATTGCTCCTCTTCAATCCGAGATTCAACCATCGACCGGAACCTCTTCTCCAGTACCCTGGAGTAGACCTTTCCAGGGAGGCTGAGGAGTGTGATCCCCCTATAGTTGGAACACACCCTCTGGTCCCCCTTCTTAAAAATGGGAACCACCACCCCGGTTTGCCACTCCACAGGAACTGCCCCCGATGACCACGCAATGTTGCAGAGACGTGTCAGCCACGACAGACCTACAACATCCATCGCCTTGAGATACCCAGGTCGGATCTCATCCACCCCTGGGGCTCCGCCGCTGCGTAGTTGTTTGACTACCTCAGCGACTTCTGCCCCAGAGATTGGACAGTCCGTTCCCAGGTCTCCCAGCTCTGGTTCCTCCTCGGAATGCGCGTCGGTGGGATTGAGGAGCTCCTCAAAGTATTCCTTCCACCGTCCGACTATAGCCCCAGTTGACGTCAGCAGCTCCCCGTCCCCACTGTAAACAGTGTGAGCGAGTTGCTGCCTTCCTCCCCTGAGGCGCCGGATGGTTTGCCAGAACCTCTTTGGAGCCGACCGATAGTCTTTTTCCATGGCCTCGCCAAACTCCTCCCACGCCCGAGATTTTGCCTCGGCAACTGCCACTGCTGCACTTCGCTTGGCCCGCCGGTACCTGTCTGCTGCCTCTGGAGACCCACAGACCAGCCACGCCCTGTAGGCCTCCTTCTTCAGCCTGACGGCTCCCCTAACCTCTGGTGTCCACCAGCGGGTACGGGGGTTACCGCCACGACTGGCACCGGCTACCTTGCGACCACAGCTAGCAACAGCCGCCTCAAGAATCGCAGAGCGGAACAAGGCCCATTCGGACTCAATGTCCCCCACTGCTCTCGGGACGCGGTCGAAGCTCTGCCGGAGGTGGGAGTTGAAGACCATCTTGACAGGCTCTTCTGCCAGGCGTTCCCAGCAGACCCTCACTGTACGTTTGGGTCTACCAGGTCTGCGCGGCATCTTCCCCTGCCATCTGATCCAGCTCACCACCAGGTGGTGATCAGTTGACAACTCCGCTCCTCTCTTCACCCGAGTGTCCAAAACATACGGTCTCAGGTCAGATGATACAACTATAAAGTCAATCATCGACCTGTAACCTAGGCTGCCCTGGTACCAAGTGTACCGGTGGGCATCCTTATGTTCGAACATGGTGTTCGTTATGGCCAAACTGCGACTTGCACAGAAGTCCAATAACAGAACACCACTCGGATTCAGATTGGGTGGGCCGTTCCTCCCAATCACGCCCCTCCAGGTCACGCTGTCATTGCCCACGTGAGCGTTGAAGTCCCCCAGCAGGACTATGGAGTCCCCAGTAGGAGCGCTATCCAGCACTCGTCCCAGAGACTCCAAAAAAAGGTGGGTACTCTGAACTGCTATTTGGTGCATAAGCACAAACAACAGTCAGGACCCGTTCCCCAACCCGAAGGCGTAGGGAAGCTGCCCTTTCGTCCCCCGGGGTAAACCCCAACATACAGGCAGAGAGTCTTGGGGCTAACAGAAAGCCTACCCCAGCCCTCCGCCTCTCACCCGGATCAACTCCAGCAAAGAAAAGTGTCCAACCCCTCTCCAGGACTCGGGTTCCAGAGCCAACGCTATGTGTCGAGGTGAGCCCGACTATATCTAGCCGGTATTGCTCAGCCTCTTCCACAAGCTCCAGCTCCTTCCCCGCCAGAGAGGTGACGTTCCATGTCCCGATAGCCAGTTTTCCCATCCGGGGATCGGATCGCCAAAGCTCCCGCCTCGGTCTGCCACCCGATCCACAATGCACCGGACCCTTCACTCTCCTCCTGCAGGTGGTGGGCCCACAGTTGGATGAGCCCATGTCTCCGGTTCGGGCTGGGCCCGGCCGGGCCCCATGGGCGAAAGCTCGGCCACCAGGCGCTCGTCCACGGGCCCCAACCCCAGGCCTGGCTCCAGGGTGAGACCCCGGTAACCCTCCGGGCCGGGTACTCAGACTCAGATTGCTTCTCCATGAAGGGTCTTCTGAACCGTTCTTTGTCTCACCCCTCCCCTAGGACCAATTTGCCATGGGTGACCCTACCAGGGGCACAAGTGCCCCAGACAACATAGCTCCTAGGATCGTTAGGGCACTCAAACTCCTCCACCACGATAAGGTGACGGTTCAAGGAGGTTTCAGTCATTCCAGTTGTCTTATTTATGTTTCTATATTTACTCATTCATCTAAACCATGATGCCTTTGTGAAGAAGACAAAAAGAACCACAAGCAGAACAAAAAACAACTGTGTTTACAAGATTTACTAAGATACAAACCCCACATTAGAGACATGCCACAACCATGCTCCTGCCACAAGCCTCACAAAGCTGCTACCACAACGATAAACCATCTACCACCTTGCTACTGAAGTGTTGCACTTGCTCAAACTATTGCTGAGCTATCATGCATGCTGAAGAGCCAACAGCCTTTTTCAAATGCACTTGACATCCTTGCCAATACACAGCAAAGAGTCCATGGCATGAAAGAGACCTAACATTCTTGTTTTTGAACTGCAAGATGAAGCCAAAAGACTAAGACATGCATGGACAGAGCATAAAATGCCCTCACAGCCAAGATTCAAACCAGAGAACTTCTTGCTGTAAAGCTTCCCTCCACTATCAAACAGAAGTAGTAAAGGCTACGGTGCTCATTTTAGGCACACTAAAGGAAATTTCACTGATGTAACACACCAGTAGTCATTGTGAACAATCACTCTTTGCTCTTGCTGTTCATTCCATGACAGGTCATGTGTTTCCCTCCATCTCAAGCTAAAGGGGGGGGGGGGGGGGGGAGATAAATGTGATTTAAATTAATAGCTGCTACTAAATAACTCCTCAGCTGGTAAACGATGCATTCATCAGATACAGACAGCCAATATCCTGTGATTCATGGCACTCCTTACCATGTGAAGGGTGCCAACAAAAATTGTTATTACTTTTTAATAAAGTGTACCAGTCACTAATCCCCTCATTTATCAGTGGGAGGCAGTTGGTATGGAGGAAGCTAGTGTGAAACGGTGTGCATGGATGGTCTGATGAAGAGAAATGAAAATACAGTGGCACTGTAAAATAAAAGTGTAGGTGAAATTCAAGTGGTACTTTATAATTAACTATAAATGTATCCAACAAGAAGTAGAACAGCGGTAAGACACTGGTGACAGTATGCCTAATTAAATAATCATGTGTACTTGTATTGGTGGCTTTGTGCTGATTGGTTCAGGAACTAGATGTCTCTCAAACTAACTAGCTTTTTATCTATATTTATTTTACTTTTAAGTGTTTTGAACAGTAAGGTTATTGTGTTGAGTTTTCTAAAAGTTTTCAGAATCAGGCTCAAATCCTGATTTTGAGCATTTTTTTAGCAGTTGCATTCTGTGTAGATATATTTTATTGCTTCCCTTTTACATGCAAGAACATAAATATGTGATAATAAAATAATGTGCTAAAAGAAAAAAAAAACAATATTCTGACTATGCAGAAATCACTTTTTAATTTTTTTACAATACAAAGCATAATACAAATAATCAATATAATAATACTCAGAAATCCACTTCTTCTTTTTAGAACCATCACCTGAGATTTTGAAACATTGTGTTGATTTGACCAGAATGACTCCCTCATTTCCCAACATAAGGTGGCATGAAGGACTGCAGGCAATAAGCATTTCTCTAAGGAATTCTAGGTCTTTGTTTTGAAATAAAATTTTTTTTTTTTTATCTCAAAAGCAACATGATTTAAATTGTAAAAATGACAATAAAAATGCACCTGTTGCATCAAGAACTGATGAAGCAAATTGAAAAAATTTAATAAAATTATGAGACCTAATTTTTTATGATATTATCTGTGGTACCAAGGTCAGTCAGGACTTCTATTCTTATAATAGACTGTACTTTGCCATTTCCCCACTATTTTAAAAAATAAAAGATCAACTTTTAAAAATCAGTGTCATGAATTTTTGACTTAAGAAACTAAAATGTAGTATTATATACTGCAAAATATTTGTACCTTAAAGATAAGGTTTGGGATTTTATCATTTACTTTAGAGAAGCTTGTCATATCAATTGCTGCTATCCTTCAGTTTTTAGATAAGCACACTCTTGAGCTAAAGGGTGATTTTATATGAAGTGCTAGTAAGCATGTGGTGTGAATAATGTAGAGTGTAGTAGCCAACTGTTGCCCAATTTAACCGTCAGAACAGCTCTGTTGCCAAGAAAACATAACTTTTGCTTCCAGGAATCATTTTCTAATTATCCCAATTAAATATAATTTACAAGAAACAATCATTTATGCTCAGATCCATAATAAAATATCTAAACTCATCAGATACATGCTGTAAATACCTTTTTTTACAGCCTGAATTTTCCTCAGATTGTGCCCACTGTGAACATAAAATAAAGTGAAAGCACCACCTGCCACCTCTGGATAAAGCCATCAATGTGGGGTACAGTGATTAAAGGCAGTGTCTTGACCTTGTATCCTGCACTGAGATAAACCTTCCCAAATTCCTAAAATAAACAACCCACAGTTCGGTTCATTCAGCCTTCCAGCTGAAGCTGCGGCCAATGATTCCCCTTGTGTAAGAGTCAATTTAAAGCCTCAAGAACAGCTAACAGTCAATCCATTAACCTCAGCTTTTAGCGCCTGCTTAATGTCACTACCTCTGAGTCTTGAACACACAAAAAAGGAGAAACAAAGACACGTGCACACACATACACACACACCATCCCCCGCCTCAATACATTTTTTAATAGTTGTCATGCAAAGACTTGAAAAGGTCAAGGCAGCTCCTCTTGACATTGACTCAGTCATTGTAATAATGAGCTTTTTCCCTTTCTTTGCTCCAGATTTAACAATACCCTATCAATGAGCCTGAAGCCATTCATCCACCTTCCAACATGTTGGTCAGCCGTGGACACACAGCTTCACACACATAAGAGAAAAGATTTAAAGCGATCATATGTGCAAATAGAGAGAGCAGTGTATGAAAACAACAAAACAACATATACACACATACATTCCCATCTTACACACTACCACCAAGAGGGTGTCAGCAGCCATCTTCAGCTGGATAATATAAAAGGGCTTCCAAAGACAGAGGTCATGTTAAATTGTACCACAAATGTTATTCCTCAATTATCCTTTTGGGGAAAATGTCAGCTGCTTCAGGATGAATCAGTCTAAGTATTATAGAGAGTGTGTCTCTATAGAGAGTGCTTAAAGCCAGAGAGTTAAAGGTAAGATAGGGAATTTGTGAAAAATGTGCGTTTTTTCATGCCTCTTACCAACATTCTGACATAGTATAGCTATAAATATATTGTGGCGTTTAAACCCCCCGACAGAAATCAATAAGGTGGTTACCTCACAGTTTTCTAAAAACCTCAGCCAATCATACATTTTGGACCAAAAGCCACTATTGGACAATCCGGTTGTCTGTCTCGCCAAAGCGCCACACTTCTGCTCTGTTTGATCCTCCATTCATGTACGCTGGAGCAGTTTTCAGCAGAACATCCTGGAAGTGAGAGAAGGACAGAAACAGCCAGCTGCTACCGCTTCAATTTTAGGAAAAAATACCAAAAAGAAAAGCACCTTTTCAGCTAGCAGAAAACAAAAAAACATTTGGACGTAAAAAGAGGAAAATTCAGTGTAAACACTAGCATAGTGTTTCAACAGCTGGTGTTTTGCTCACTTTTGTTACTGTGGCAATGTGCGGTTCCATGTCCGGGAGTGACGCGGCCTAGGGATTATAGCCGATGTGGGGGTGAGAGTTCTGGAACCATGTTTGTGTAAAATATCTAGCTATACATACTGTAGCTTGTTTGAAAATTCCCTATTGCACCTTTAAACAAGTGTCCACACTTCTAATGTCCTCAATAATGCACACACTGTTCAGCCTTTATTAATAATTATAGTATCATTATTGTTGAATAATTATTTGAATGAACTGATTGAACCTAGAAATGCTTGCCTCGCCTCGCCTTCCTCCGCTTATCCAGGTCCGGGTGACGGGGACAGCATCCCAACTAGGGCGTCCCAGACCGTCCTCTCCCCAGCCACCTCCACCAGCTCCTCCTGCAGGACCCCAAGGCATTCCCAGGCCAGACTGAAGATGTACTTTGAACTGGCTCCTCTCGATATGGAGGAGCAGTGATTCTACTCTGATCCGAGCTCCTTACCCTATCTAAGGCTGAGCCCGGCCACCCTGTGGAGAAAACTCCTTTCGGCTGCTTGTATCCGTGATCTCGTTCTTTCGGTCATTATCCAAAGCTCATAATCATAGGTGAGGATTGGGAGGTAGATGACTGGTAAATTGAGAGCCTTGCTTTCTGGCTCAGCCCCTTCTTCACCACAACAGACCAGTTCAGTATCTGCATCACTGCAGACACTGCCCCAATCCGCCTGTCAATCGCCCACTCTCTCCTTCCCTAACTCATGAACAAGACCCAGAGATACTTAAACTCCTCCATGTGAGGCAGACCTCTCCCGATCCGGAGAAATGCTGCCTTCATAGACATTGTTCTCAGGTCTGTATGAGAATGCATAGCACAATCAATTCTCTGTTCACTTACTCAAATACCTTATCATCCAAGTATATTTTTTAATTCATTTATTGAAACTCTGACTATACCTAAAGTTATGAGTTCCTTCAAAAAAAATGTATTTCTGGAAACTAGTACAATTGTTTACAGGAAGCACCCAAAAGTTCATGTTCTGTCAGTTTATGGTTCCCATTATGTTATGAAGACATGAACACACACACACACACACACACACACACACACACACACACACACTGTCTCCTGCTGGTTTTGGACATATTTAAACATAGCAATGACAACCAGATCACCATTTCCTCTTAGGTTATTTTCAGAAGAATCCCTCCTCCCATGGACTCTTGCGGTGGATGCTCAGTTGGGATCTGGGACGTTTCTCAAGTAAATTTAATGAAAAACTCTGGTGTGATTGGCAGCTGAATGCCTAAGCAAACAAAGGATGGTCTCAGTGAGGGGTCAGGAGTGAAAATAGCTTTGCCCTTTGCCAATGTCCTGCCCTGCCTGACTTGCTGGATATTACAACCAACCACATTTATATTTGCAATAACAAATTGACTCCAATTGGTCTAAGTGGAGATCAAGACCTGGCTGGAAATATGTACCGCCATGAGGAAATCAGTTTATGGACCTTTGTGGGAAAAATAGGGTCAAAAACTGAACACTTATGGTACACAAACATAGAAGGATGGGAGAAGAAAGACTCACATTGTGCACAGATGAACACTAAAGACCTTTACCTTGCTTGCATTATTGGAATTGTTTAAAATATGCTCTTTGAAACTAATAGCTACATGTAAATATCAGTAATTATGATCAGTCAGCTCGCTGTTTTTATACATTTTCTAATAAACTGATTGTTCAAATCCCAATCCAGTCCTGTCTCTTTCCTTTTCTGTTTTAAACATCATTTTTTCTTATCACCGTCCTCTTTTGTAAGCACTGTTGGTTTTGTCCCCATGGCTACAGCCGATGGTATCACGTTATCATTGTAATAAAACTAAAGTGCCGGGCAGGAAATTGAAAGTGTATTCGTACAGGAAATAACAGTGCTCCGTCATAATCTACCGCTGAAAACATGTGTTCATCCACATATTGTGTCCTTATCTGATGTCACACAATACGTTGTGGTCAGCCATCTTTTTTCTTCTTCTCTTTTCCTGTTTTATTGTTTTTTATTTCTTCCTGCTTTTCCTTTTCAGCACACTAAGACCAGTGAGGGCTTTTAATGGGAGATTTGTTTTAAAACACTGCAGGTCTCACTGCACTCTTTGGCTTTCAGTAGATGATTACGATAGAATTTCAACTTATGCATCTTAGAAGTAAAAGAAACACTTTTCTTACTTTGCAGAAACAATGCATTAAGCCAGATGTGATTAATGCTACTTTATTTTATTCCTTTAGAATTTTTCCTGCATTCACTGAAAACTTTGTATAATACTTTTTCTTATTTCTGTTTCCAGTTTCAGAGAAATCATCAAGGTCCTTGCAGGGAAGGCATTCATTTCCCCAAAACCAATCTAAAGAGCCCAATGTGTGTTATTGAATTTTTTGTTTCCTGAAATTGACACATCTTTCCATTTCTCATTCAACCTCTGGATTGGTGAATGCATACAAAATTAAAGAAACAATTATGCACATTTATAATATTCCTACTATTGCCCAACAGTGTTTGGTTACATCTGTTCCACAAGTGTTACTCCTTCAAAAGGTGCTAATATGCCGTTGGACTTTTTGAACCATTCAGGCTGTGCTTCAGAGGTCCTCTTTGACACCAGTATCCTTTAAAAGTGAAGGAAACTTTACCTTACATTTCTGTTCTGACAGCCAAATGCACAGCAATACATACCTGCTCTATTTTGGTCATACTTTGTTTATTTATGATGTTTTTCTGCCACTAGCATACTGACATCCGCACCAAAAAGGTTTAAAAGCTTGAAGTCCTGCCCCTTCATGTAAACAAATGCAATATTATACCTCCCAAATATATATATATATATATGTTATTTTTCTTTTTCAGATATGGCCTTTTTTAGATTAACATGTTTTTTACCTTGCTGCTGCAAGTTCAAAAATATGTTTGGTCCTTTGGTGAAAACACCAGGAGTGTTTGTGGGGGGATAAGCAGGAATTACAACCTTTTTCTCTGATGCACAGATTCAGTCTGGAGCTCTAAAATAAAACATGGCAGCACCTGTAAGAGGAATATTTCAGCTTCACTTTTGAACAAAAATATATGGTGGAATTACTAGTAGTTATTTAAGTTGATGGAGCAGATGAACTTGTGCATTTTGTTTGAATGTTTTTATTCTAATTATTATTTTGAAGATAGTCTAATTCAACTTGCTTTGAATGTTACACATAAACACTGCTTTGTCAGTGTTTTATAATAATTTCACAATAAACTTAATTTAAAAAACTTGAGAAAAATCTGACTTCAATAAAGTCAGCATATTAGCTGTCTGCTCTACTTTTCAGAAATTTAGTATTTTGCTTTTTTGATTTAGTATCACATTTTCTTTTTGTAATTTACCTTTGTTTATCCTGTGTAAAACTTTCATTTTTTGTCACGATGTAATGTGTTTGACTATAAATTGCACTTTCTTATAACATGTATTTATTGCCATTTAGCTATTCACTAACTTACAACTATCATGGCATTCCATATTTTAGCTTTTTTAGCTAACATAAAAAACTGGAAATGTTTAGAATAAAAGCAAAATAAAAAGTCTTATTTTGGCTGAATTGTGTTTTTTACATTCTGAAAATGTGTCAGTACAACTATTTCTTTTCAAACTGTTCAGAAAGGAAAAGAGTAGAAGCTGACACAAGGTCGCCCTCTGTCTGAAGTTACAAAAAGCTCCCTCTACTGTACATGCTGTATTTGGATGGCTGTCAGACAGTAGGAGCCTCAGTGTGTATGTGTGTCTTTCTGTTATTCATCATTTCAGTGAGTAGGAGGATTGCCATTGGCAGAGAAGGGGATCACAACTTAATGAGCGTAAAATCACTAATGTGATTTACTAATGAATATAAAGTCAATCAGGGACTGAAAACAAAAGCCAAAGGAGGGCTTCACACCACGTTTAAAACACAATGAAGGCATAGTACAGTGGCTTAAGTACTATAGTCTCAATGACAAATGAAATAATAAATGAAGTGATGAAAATCAGCACCTGAGCACATACAGTACATCAGCTCAGGCTCCAACACCAGCCACCAGTCCTGACTGGGATTCAGGCCGAGACCGGGCTACAGGGAGAGGCTGCTGCCTGTTGTGGGTGAGCTGTGCTGGGACATCGAAACGAAAGGTGGATTGTCAGGTTTAGCAAGGGTGGAAATGCTGCGGTGACGGGAAAGTTGTTGGGTTCGGTGCACAGCCAAAGCAGTGCAGCATTTTTGATTATTAAATTCAAATATTATAGATAGGCTATTTGATTCTGTGTAAGGCAAGGATAGCTCAGGACAGCACAAGGCCACAGCGGGAGAAGCATAGGCCTCAGCAGTAGCCTGCAACTCTGGAACGGGGCTACGGCTCCAAACAACGGGGTCCACCCAATGGCTGTTTGAGTCCTCGCTCTAGCACCAGCTACCAGGCTGAACCAGGTTCAGCACCTGCAACCAGGCCGTGACAGGACCACTGTGAGTTGAAATGGAGGTGGTGGAGAGTAGTTGGCCTGAAACCATAAACTTTAGTGGATTATATTATGGCGCCACCAAATAAATTGGAGAAACTGGAGGTTTCCTTTCAAGATATTGAGGAAAACATTAGTAAAACGAATTTCTGGAGAAATGGCATCTCTGAACAGATTGTTAGATGAAATCAAAGAGCTAAATAAAACATTATGGAGAAGGACAAGCGTATTGTGAGGCTTGAACAACACGTGGATGATCTGGACATTGTAGCTATATGGGTCTAGAACTGCAGGGTGTGGATAAGAGTAAAAGAAGGAACTAATAGTGTACAAATCAGAAACATGGCCTCAAAAAAAAATCAGAACAACATAGACAACTGAGTATATCAGTATGGATTTTGAATAGCAAAAAAAAAAAACTGAAATGCATACAGATGATGAAATATATGATATAGACAATAGAATAGATTAAAGTTTGTTTAATTTAAACATAAACTGTGATTACTAGAGAAGATCAACTAAATAGTGAGGTAATTATGAAGGATGTACTGCAATCATCCACCTAAATAGTCAAAGTTTGTTTTCTAAGCTGCCAATAATAAAATATTATTGAAGTAAATTTAAGCATACATTCAGTGTGATTGCTATTACAGAGACTTGGCTTAAAGATGACATCATGGATGAAGTACAAATGGAGGGTTGTGATCTCTATTTTGTAAATAGAAAAAACAAAAGAGGTGGTGGGTTAGCTTTAAACATTAAAAGAGAATTAAAATGTAAATTAGTGGAAGAAATGACAATGGTTGAAATTAGTGTTATGGAAATTGTAACAGTAAAAATCTATAATGATACAGCTAAAAATGTTGTGTTTATAGAGCATCAGGTTCTTGTGTGGAGACATTTATAGTCAAGTTGGTTGATCACATTAAAAGTAAAAACTTCTTCATGTGTGGAGACTTAGAAAACCCTGGTGGACAGAGGGCATCAAGTGATTTTGTTGATTTTATGTACAGTTTAGGTTTATTCCCCCTGATCAACAAACCAACCAGGATCACATGCTTCAGTTATTGATAATATATTCACTAATAAGAAGGATGATGTAATGAGGAGTGGGATATTGATGATGGATATTAGTGACCATTTATCTGTTTTTACGGTATTTAAACACAAACATTGTATTAATCAAAATATCACTATAAACTATAAAAAAGACAAGTCAGTTAAATAGCAGAACTGGAAAGAAGTCTATGTCAGTGATGTCAACGCTGCATATATGTCTTTTATGAAAATATTGATGGAATTTAATAAAAGATGTTAAATAATTAAAATTAATGGGAAAAGAGCAAACCAACCATGGGTGACTAAAGGAATAAAAACCTCTTGAGCAAAAGAGAATCATCCATATTGGAGTTTCTTAAAATCACAAACAAAGGAAGGAAAAGATAAATACATAAATGTATAAATAAATAACAATAATTAGGAAACATAAAAAAAGATTATTATGGTTAACTACTGAATAATAATGTAGATAACACAAAAGCTACATGGGGAATAATAAATAGTGTGACTAACAGAGATAAAACAAAACCAACATTCCCAGATTACTTTGTAAAGGACAATAAAGACATTCATGATCTAAAATAAATCACTAATGAGTTCAATGATTTTTTTGTAAATGTAGGAGCGAGCTTGGTGGACAATAAACCAATAATTAGTAATTAGTAATAATTTAATTTAAAAAAACTGAAAAAAAAATGGTCCTAAAGGATGTTTTATAATATCCTTTCCTTATTTAACAGTGGAATAATGTCTCTGGATTTGATTTTTGTGATACCATATTAGTAGTAAAGTAGCTGATGCAGCACAAAAACATATACTGCACAGCCCAATTTGCATTAAATTAATTAAAGGACACTCTCTGAGCTATATTTAAGCAAAGTTTGACTGTAGCAACATGCACAATGTCCCTCCTTTTCTTCTCTCAGTCTGCCTCTCATACTCATACTCCATCTAATTTTCTCTCACACACATTGTTTCTCTCTCTCTCGCTTGTGTGTGTTAGCCCAAGGCACGGCTCTGCCCCTCTGTAAATGGAGAGAGTGGAGAAGGCTTGGTGAGGGTTGACCTTGTTATATCAGGGGCAGCTCACCCCAATTAATCACAAGATCCTCGCCCAGATGCTTCAAGCTAATAAACAGCAGTCTGAATCAAGAAGTCCCCGCAGTTGTACAGCCACTTCAATGATTGCACAAAACCCGCTCAAGATTAAAGCCCATCATGAATAAAGAAAAGGGCAAGTAGCACTTCTAACAATGCAGAGTGGCACGATGAGTTACTTAGAGGCAGATGAGACAATTTCTCTTTTTTTCTCCAACCATTTAAGGGTTTTACTGCAAATTGCGTGTCGTATTACCCATGGAGTAAAAATACCCCCTAATGATTCCCTTCTTTCTTGTGTAAATAATAATTTGCATCCATCAAGGCGGTGATACTTAGTGGGGATTTCAGGGATTACGGGTACAAAATTATTTCACACATTCTAAAAGGATTATTCTGAGATTTACAATGGAGTCTATGTGATTTTACTATTTCATGAAACACTAGCCAATCAGACACTATTGAGTCATGTGATTAGAGGATACAGTATCTGAGCTGTGTTTATCATAATTACACTGATATAGACACAGCCTGTTCTGACATTTTATGTATGAGAACAGTAGCTACAGAACGTGCTTCAGTGAAGTCACAGCAGCATTTTAAAGGTTAATATTTGTGTTGCTTTTAAGGATTTGGATGATGATTTACTCTAAATATTGTAGTTTGGTTAGATCTGTGAAATAGTGAGGTTACTGTTTCTCCTTGTCTTCTTTTGTTATCAGTAGCACACACCATTAGCAGGACGCTAAGACTAAAAAAGTTTTTTTTTAAATCAAAGGGTCGAAATAAGGACTACACAACATGTTCCTGGGAAATGGAATCACTGAAATTAAATAAAAATAAATGCAATATAATTTTTGATTTTTATGTTCATGAGGTGACCAATTCCAATAGGTGAAAAGTTTGGTAAATAATCAATTTTGCTATATCAATGTGCTAAGTATAAATACTGCATATCCCAGTAATAGAATACACAAAGTGTATGCCAAAATGCCTATGTACTGTATTTAACAGAGACCTTAAGTCTCCTAAATACCATGGAGAGTGTTATCACCACTGATTTAGTTATTGCAATATTCAGCATCATGTTTTTTTTGTGTGCATCCCCAGTTGAAATGCTATTACTTTTAATCGTTTTGAATGTTCCGACGGCTAATACTGAGATGGATAATGTACTCCTCAATCTTATAATCAGCTACAAAACCAGCTGAATCTGAAGGAACTCGTCTCACAGAGTGAGTGAGCTTCTGTTTTAAACACTCAAATGTTTTGATTCATGATTTCTGCTGCTGACTCTGACTGTTAGACAAAATGACCACATATATCATCAGACTCATTTTATTTTGTACTTTTTTTCTCTATGATGTAAACGTTTGATGAATACATTTGCTGACTGAGCTGCTTCCTTGGCCAAATAAAGTGTCCTGGTTAAATAAAGGCCAAGCAAAAACCCCCACAAAACTATTAAATTAAGCGTAATGTATATATTTGCATATCAGAATTTTGTGTCTGATTTATCATAATCTGTTATATAATCTGAATGTCTGAGGGAGTCAGCATCTGGACCTAACACGACACAGTACAGCTGGTGTGCTGTCTTAGCTGGTTCTAGGTTATTCTTGGTTAACGTTATAAAAACAGGAAAACGAGGACAAAAAAAATATAAATTAATAAAGCAGACATTTCAAAACATGGGAACTCAGGTAGGTAATGTAGGAGGGAGTGTCGATGAAGGATAGAAGGTAATATGAAAGCAGATGGGAAGTGAAAGAGAGAGTGAACATCCTGGCCACGATCCCAGGATACACCAGCTGTTGCTGTAACTTCACCCCATCGTGTCCCTTTTCTCCTCTCCAGTCCATCAGCAACAATTTTTACAATGTTTTTTTTTACATTCAAAGATTTATTGACAAAGTTCTTTGTTTTTGCATTGCAACAAATTTTGGGGTAAAATTTTACCAGATTTTCTGTTACTTTTTTGACAAAAGAATCTCAGCAGTGACGTTTTTGAAATACATTCAGATCAGATTTAATAGTGGGAGATGAAAACCAACCTGGATGTTAGCTGAGCCTAAAGGAGGGGGACCCTGCATGGATATGACCCCTGACGATAAGCTGACTGAGGTAGAGTAGCCTCTCTGTCATTGGCCTGTCCTTCCTCGCTACAGGCAGCTGGGCAAATAGTTTGTGTTCCTGCTGCACAGACAGAAGAAAACATCTGTAGGTCCTCTAAAGGATTCACGTTTACTCAATTAGAATAATAATGAAACTACAAAAAATTATTCTAACTAAATAGTAAAAGTTCAGTGAATTAAATCACATGGTGTAAAACAATTGGCCTGTAAAAAAAAGAATGGGAGCAGAAAAAGCCTGCATGTAGCACAAGTCATGTTTAAACATAAAACATATTTTTTAGTCTAACTGTGTAAAAGCTGTAATCAAAGTTGTAGCTTCATGTCACTTGTTTGTTGCTCCTTCAATCGCCTACAGATTTTTTAAAAATGGCAAATTATTTAGAAATTCAAAATATGTCTTAAAATAAAAAATACATCTTACATTATTATTACGTCATTTTGTCAGAAAACCTCCCAGCTTCTTCACATTCTTAGGAGCAACAACAGCATCCAACATTATATACCAGGGAAGAATTTTCTGTTTTGTGACGCGAAACAAATATTAGCTTTGGTCAATTACCTTCTACATTTCCGTATACAATGAAACAGCAAACAAACAAGAGAGACCAAATAAAAGCAAGTAGCTAAACATAAGGAAACCAAAGAGCTGCTTGCAATGTTAATGAAGGACCATAAACAAAGTGGATGGCCACCATTTGCGCAGTGCACGTGCATGTGTGTACTGTATGTGTGTGCGCACGAACAGGTGTAGGTGGCTACAAAGGTTCTGCATTTGGAACAAACATTGACGTGCGCAAAGCACCTTTGCACGCCCCCCCCCCCCCCCCCCCCCCCCCCCCCCCCCCCCCCCCCCCCCCCCCCCCCCCCCCCCTCCCTTCGTCCCTCTCCTTCTCTGTGTATCACATCAAAGTCTGAGGCCTGTTGGCTTGACTTACACTTCATCCAATTAGTCGGCGGTATCTCAGCGACCCTGAAGAATAGCCTGCTCTTTTCGAGGCTCCACCGTCACTTGATCTCAGGTAACCCTATCCTCCTTAGCTTAGGGGACACGCACACACACCGCACACACACACGCCGACGTTTAAACACACACACTCACATGATACCTGCTGCTCAAAGTGTAATGATAAAATGAGGCAGGGGAAAGGGAGTGGGCACAGACGTCAACAGCACGAGTGAAACCAAAAACTCAAGAGAGGGGAAGGGAGAGACGGGGAGGCAAGAAGCCAGGGACAAAATTGATGGCTCACAATACAGCGGGCATTGTAACAAAATGAATTTGTCGCCCCTATTGTTTGTAACAAAAGACCTAATTGAATCCAGGCCTCGTGTCGCTTGTCTGTTGCTCCTTTTAGCATGTTAAGTATGCTGTAAGATATGCTGATTCTCACAGAGGCTGAATTATTTAGGTGAGTAGGAAGCTGCTGCTGAACAAGAATGACAAAGCACATAAACGCCGCGTGCTCTGCACAGGTGTATACCAGTGGGTTGATGTTCTCAACCTGAGCTGATGTCTGTTGTGGAAAGTTAGCAACTTATTTCTATATTACAACTCCCAAACGAATTTAAACTTTATTTTTTCGCTGTTTCCTCAAAAGCCGACTATGACACAGCATTATCATGTTTGCAAGGACATCCCGGTTCTCTGTACCACACATTGGGAATCCAATTACCAGGCAGCAATTTACACAGTGAGAGGATGCATTACTATTTCAATATTGAGATGTCAAATTACACACAGCCTCTAATGCACTCTGGCAATCATAGCCTACTGCTCTGACTGCCAGCAACAAAACTGTCAGAGGACATTTTCACAGGGGAAGAGAAATCTGATTCGTCTAAATAATCTATTTTATTTTCCCCTCTTTCTTTCATTTTTGACCACAACTTCCTTCGGTTATTCTGTACTGTTGTATTTCTCTTTTCTCCTCTCTCTCTCTTTTTTTAGCTTTTTCTACTCTCCAGAGGGGTTTTGTTGCCCAGATCTCCATGGCATAGCGATTGATGAGCGGGACTCAATTCTCTGACAGTTGACATTTACCAGGAGACTCTCCTTGCCATGCTTGTGTTGTTGGCTTCACGGCAAACAAACAGACAAGCAGATGCTGGATATGTCCTAGAATAGAGCGGACGAAAGTGTCTTGCATGGCAGTCAGTGATGGAGCTCAGCTGGATCTTCTTTAAAAACCTGAAAAAATGTGTTTAGATATTCAGCTATTTTATCTGCATTCCTAAGGAAATCTAAGGAAATCAATACACGTTTTGTTTCAAAGGGAAATTTCAGCTATTTTGAAGTGTTTGTTTACACAAAAGTAATAAATAATTGCTATTTTCACGTTGTGGATAGCGTACTGAAAAGCTTCAGTTTAAAGAAATGGCTTTTACTGTATGTCCTTACAGCACTGATGAGCTAACAGTTGCTCTAAGACAGCTTTTTTTTTCAAACTTTAAGACTGGTTTATGCAACTTTATTTTTATACCCTCAGATTGCCACATTATACAGTTGTTTACATAGAAATTCACTGTAAATATCACCAGCAGCACTATGTAGCAAGAATTTCATATTTCTGCTTCTCATGCACAATTTAGGTTAATTAAATTAATCCCCATCCAAACAGCTATGAAATGTTGAAATGGTTTTAAGGCAGTACTTGGTCTAGTCGTTAACTCATCAGCCCCCGTGGGATCTAGTTTCATTTCTCCAAGCAAAGGCAGTTCAAGAAACCTTTCATAACACACAAGATCCTGTAATTATTTCAAACTTTTACACAAAAAATCCACTTTGGAATGGTGAAAACATCTATTTAAGCAGTTTTTTTCTAACTTTTTGTAAAATACAAGTGGAAGAGAATTCAAAGTAATAAATTCCATAGTCTGTCTTTGCACCTTCTGCTGAATTGTTCTCTAAAGGTCTCAGCAGCATTCATCTGCTTACAAAAGCTGACGTGAGGGGCTGGTTTACTCAGAGGAGACTCACCCGGTGAACACAAAACAAAGATGGTTTCTGACATCTTGTGAAGTTGTCTCTGGGTAAACCTTTAGGGAACGAGGGAGGACGGGGAGCAGCAGCGGCGGCAGCAGCAGCGCTGGGACCATCAGGGCCGTCTATACGTGCTTGCCAGGCACTAAATCTTTAATGCAGAAGGGCCCCACAAATGCATGGGCAGCATGGTGTTGTCACCCCGGCATATTTTATCACTGATCAAACATTAGTCGGCAGCTGTTGTAAACTTGTAGCTGTCTCGGTGGCAGCGGCGGTGACAGGCTTTCGACACACTGCTGAGAGACGAAGGCCCAGCTGGCTGCTTCACTTACTTACTTACTTACAGTCTGGCTTTTTCATTGTGAAAATAAATAAATAAAAACAAGCATCTCCTCTGTCTGTAGCAATAATACTTCTCTCACCATCACTCATTTCCTCATTTGCTGTGTCTTTCTTCTTTTTCTCCTTTAGTCTCTTTTTCTTGCTTGTACTTTGCTGTCACATACCTCCCTCCTATTTTATTTCTGTGTTGTGTCCTACGCTTTCCCCAACTTCATCTTCCATGTCCTCGCAGTGTTACCGGAGCCTCACATTGTGCATATTATATCAGGCAGCTGAGGGTGGAAAAAAAAAAGAGAGACAAGAACGAGGAGCAAACATTGTACCTCCAGAGTCTTGGTGAGATCCTGGGAAGAAAAAAAGAGGAAACAAGCAGGAGACATTTTGACAGCGTAAAGAGAGAAGGTGGGAACAAACCGTGACACTACAAACACCGCTTGTGTTTCATTGCAGCAGTTTGCTCTCCATGGAGTTTCAAATGTGATTTCAACAGATTTGGGAGAAAAAATAGGGCAACTTGATAAGAAACAATCAGTACTTATGAACAAAATAAATTAACTTCAACTTCTAATAGTGGTAATAAAATCTTGTAAGATATATAAACATGATAGTTTGATCAGTTTAACTTTTTCCATTACTCTCCAAATTATGTTGGCATTGTTGTATGAAAGTAGCGAACTATAATTTGGAGACATAGTTAAATGCATGTTTACCGAGAGTCAAACATCTTTCCAAGCAAATAAATTAATATTTAATGGCTTCATTTATTATGTAAATTCCTCAACTGAATATTTCAGTAATTGGTTAGGACATGAAACACCCCCCTCCCTCCCGTCCTCTCACCATGTGTCTCTTTTGCACAAAGGCAGCGGTTGGACAGCTCACTGGTGGGAATTACCTTTTGGCTGGCACTAAATAATTTTTATTTCTAATTTATTTCCTGACAACAGGCACACGCAAAGGGAGAGTCCCTTCAGCCAGCCAAAGTGCCTTGTTGGCAATGATTGATTACCCAATATCTAATTAGCTCAGATCCAATCACTTATTATGCAGAGTGCAGGACAAACAAACTGAAGTCAACTGTCAGCCGATTGATTGATGACACTCCCCAATCCTGCTTTTGTTTGCTCTAATGTCCTGATGCTTGTTACAACCACCAAAGCTTGGTCGGACAATGCAGTCTGTCATTCTGATGGCGAGTCGCTGGCCTACTATCTTTCTCACCAACAAACCCTTGTTTTCAGTGTTTGTGTTTTCAAGTGTGCGTGGCTCTTTGTGGGTATATATCTTTGGAAGCATGTTTGTCTCTTTGAAAATAAATGACTGAAGGAAGATATGGGTGAGATTTGTGCTGGCCTTATTAAAAGCAGGTTTCCTCTATACTCGCCTTGAGAGCATGTTGGGTTTTAGCAGAGGGTGAAAATAGGACCTGTATCAACATCAAAAACAAGTGACAGGACGCTTCACCGGACATGTTTCTTTGCCCCTTAAAGTTGTTTTTTTTTAAGAAGACTTCCATTAAATTCAACTAAAACTTAAAGGGACATGAGGGAGCTTTGAAAAACAAACCTCATGAGCGCCGCGCCTGGCGCTGCGAATAACTGCAGCCTTTAACGTGAGCGCGCACAAACTTCTCACTAGTTCATAAGGGTTCAACCAAAGGCAGCCGGAGGCGAGTCCATAAATAAAAATACATTTTATTAGTACAAAAGGAAATATAGTAAAACAATGCCCCGCGACGCACACACACACGATCAGACTGAGGGAGCCAATCTAACAGAGCTAATTTCGCTAGCTGCTATTTTCCAGTCCTTCCCAGCTGCCTGTATGCTAAAAGCTTTAATCAGCCGGTGTTCTCGGACACCAGGAGGAGAATTTGAGAAATCTAGCGTGATAGAATCATGCCCTGCATGATATCACCTTAGATTTCTCAAATTCACATCACGGAGTGGAGCTCTGTAGCACCCGGAGGTCCGTGCGCAGCAGAGCCGCCTTAGATGCACTGTAAGCGGACTGAGGTCCAGGAAAAGGTTGGGGATTTGCGGCCTACAGTGCCGAGACCATAAACATCGACAGATTGCTGTGCGGTCACCTATAACAGCACCTTTAGCTCTGTGAAACCCTTATAATCCATCAGAGAGGTTTTCAGCTCCATAAACGCTGCCAAATAACACCAGTTTTATGAGAAAAACCACTGGTTTAGACAAGGAAGTCCGCCATTGACTAGCAACACTACACAAAGGTGCAATACTGCCACCTACTGGATATACATTTATTATTACTTTTTTAGCCCGAGAACGCGCAGAAGCGTCAGTTGACGTCACATCCGTAGGACAGCGCGGGAAATTCGGACCCCGAATTGCAGAACATTTTACAGCTCACAGCCTGTTCAAGATAATGGAATGATACATGGGTGGCCTCATTCTTTTTGCTTTAAAATGCTTCATCACTCATTAACCTAAATAAACTGAACATGCATGATTACTTTGATTAAAATCCTGCATCTAGTCCCTTTAAGAAAACATTCTCAAAAATTGTGGAGTCTTTCATGTACAGTATATAGAGTACTTTACATAAAACCTTTTAGCAGCTGCTTTTGACCTTTAACATTAAAGAGGCAAAAAGACAATAAATGATGACATATTTCAGACAAAGCAGAGTTTAATTCAAAAAGTGTTAATAATGAAAAAGGGTAAAACACTTTGACACATTTAGACTTGTTTTAAAGACTTTTCTAAGCGTGTCATTTCACAGTTTTTGCTAAAATATGAAATGTAAATGATCAATAACTCTAGCTTCAACACACCTCAACACACCTATTACATAACAAAACATTCTGAAGTGAAACTGAACTTTTCCTCTCAAGTGACATAAAATGTAATGGATTTCATTTTAAATCAATGTCAACAAGTGTCATTGGTTTCAGCAAAATATTGTGATGTAGCATCAATAGCTTTTGAGTTATTGTGTAATACACAAGCTTCCATTTTGATCATTAAGACTGTATATTTAATGGACTGTTAATTTGTTTTACAAATATCACTATGAATTTTAAAATATTTCAGTTATAAGTTATGAAAATGGCTCAAAATGTCAACATTTTGCTTCAGATATTTGCGTCTATAATTGTATACTTGGAACTACAATTTTCAATATTAAACTACTAGGCTGTTCAGGATTTGTTTAGATTCCATGTAAAATCGATTAATGATTTCTTTGTTTTGTGAAAATAATTATAATAACCTTAAAAAAGGTAACCATTTGCAAAAATAACATTCTTGTAGACACAAACAAGAAGTGAATGTCTGTTTAAAATGGTAAAATTCTATTAGCTTGTGTGCTACTGTATTATTATGATAAAAACACATTGGCTGTCAGTTACAGTTCCTGGTTTGTTTTCATCATTATGTTAGAAATGTGTTGATGGTTATTGAGTGGGAAAAAAAGCTAATTCTTCTGTGTCCTAATCTTTGATGTTGACTGTGATTTTTAACAATCTCAATGCTTTTTTTTAGTCCTGCATTGTGTCAACATGCAATTTACTACACTTGTGTTTGATTTAACATTCAGTTTTTCCTTTGAAGAGCAAACAGCAGAGCGAAATGACAATTTGGCATCATTAAAAATGGATAGCAACTCAGGGGCCTTGGAGGTTTCCATTAGTAAATAGGGTCGGAAACTCACTCAAATGTGCATGCACACACACACACACACACGTGTGTCTGTGCTTTTTTTAGGGTTTGGGGGTGGGGGGTTATCCGAAGCTGACATGTTCAAGGTTCAAGGATGAGGGCCTCTGAGATCCAGCTGTAATTTATTGTGAGATATTCAGCATTTGATCTCAGTGACAGTAGCCTCTGGCTCCGTTCAGGAGAACTAGAATGTCTCTTTCCTGACCCAGGATGTGTGTGTCTGTGTGAATGTATTTTTTTGTGCGTTGTGTGATCGAACAGCGAGAGAAAGCATGGGTGGAATTCTCTGACATACGTCAAACATGTGAAGACAGATGCCAGGACAGTATTAATCAAAACTTTCCCATTTCCTAAAGAAATTAATCATTAAATAATTAATTTGGCAGTTACAGCCAGCAGTTAAAGGGGGCTTGTGCCTTCCTGCTGGTTAGAATTAGTCCTTGTCAAGAGCCTAGATTGATATATTTATTATTTATCAGATTAATCATGGCTAGAGACATTAGGATCCAGTGTTGAGATCATACTAGTGCTAGCTTAGGAGGGGAGAGAGAGAGAGAAGGCAGGTGGCAGCTGTGTGCGGTGATTACAGTGCAACTTGGTCAAGGGTAGACTTGGACGCCTGGACACACACACTCTCACATGCACAAACACACAAACATAAGCACATTAAAGCAATCTAAAGAGAGAGTGGCGGCTAGGACGTCTGCGTAGCCCCGAGCGCTGCTTGTTTCCAAAAGCCAGTGCAGCGAGGAGGAGGAGGAGGAAGGGGAGGAGGGGAAGAAGCAAAGATGCAATTGATCCAACAGCTTTACAGAGGTCAAGGCAGATCCTGAGGTCACGTCTGTTCATAATAAATGTTTGAAAAATTCTCTCGAGGCCTATGGCAAATGACAATCTCATATCAAAACAGTATCAGTCTCTTTTACGCTTACATTAACCCCTCCTCCCTGCCCCAAACTGTGTAAAGAATTCTAAGCTGTATTCCTGCAATATTAAAACTGGATGTATGGACTGATCAAGGCACAAGTTACATCCTCCTGTAGCCGACATGTTAAACACTTCAGGTCTGACTTGATGTATTTATGGATCCCCATTAACTCCTTACAGCAACTGTGGTCTAACCCACATTAACACCCATAAACACAACCTTACCTTCAGTGGACTGCAATCTCAGATTGTAAAATCAGGTAAGAAACCTCATGAGTCTAACAGCAGTTTCAGCATTGACTACATTGTGTGTTTTCTCCTTCTTTTTTTTTTTTTGTTGCTTTTGTTGATAATATTTTCTCAGTAGTCGTTAGGCTTAGTGTTTATATTTGAGTTTCACTTTTAATCAGTAAAAAAGACTTAAACATGTCAACCATCCTTTATTTCAGTCTTTGGATCAGATACCATGGATGATGGTTGCCGGTGGTCAGTTGAGTCTGACATGAGTCCTTCCTTCTGTCTAAACCTGAGTTTATCCTCTGATGTCCCTTTTGTTTTCCTCCCCTAAAACAAGAGACATGTTGTCTCAGTGTTCATACAGTGCATGTTACATTTTTCATGGACATTGTTCATATGGGGAAACTGTTAAATTTTCTCACCAACTGTCAGAAGCTGTAAATGTCATTTTGAATGGTCCACCATCATCACTTAGCATTACACACTCATGGAAATCTCGTTCTGATTTTCCAGACAGAAAACGCTCTTTTGATGTTACACTATGGCTACTCTTAAATACTTTAAATAAAATCACTTCAATAAATCTAACTATTATTTAACACTGTAAATCTTTGTGAAATACTTGGACTTGCAGAACGTAATCTAACCATTTAATTAAAGCCATACTCAGTAGCCAAGTAAACAAACGAGGTCTCGCTAGCTATTTTACAGAAACACGTCTCGGTGAACTCACCCCTCCCGTCGGATAAAATCCATATGCCAGCCTCCCACAGACATAGGACCACGGTTTGCAAAGGTGACAAAGCAGAGTCTAACTCCAGCCACAGAAATGTTCTCCCAGCTTTTCCTCTTTTCACCTCCAAACGTTTTTAGTTTTCTGCTAGCTGAAAATGTGTTTTTTCGGGAGGACTCTGGTATTTTTATCTTAAAATGGAAGCGCTAACAGCCGGATCTGTCTTACTTCTACTTTCACTTTCACTTCCGGGATGTTCTGTCCCAAAATGTGTCCGGGCAGATTAATGCCAATCCAAGCAGTGAGGAAATGCGGCAGACAGACAGCTGGATTGTCCAATCCTATTGTTCGGTCCGAACGATAGGATTGGCTGAAGTTTTTAGAGAACTGCGGGACAACCACTTTATTGATTTCTTTCAGCTTTTTTTAAATCTCCACAATATATTTATGGCTATACTATGTTGGAACGTTGTTAAGAGGCTTTAAAAAAAACTTTAAAAGCTACATTGTTTACCTGGCTACTGAGTATGCCTTTAATGACCTAATTTGGACGTTAACCAATCACATACCTGTGTTTATCATATAAAAGACCAATAACAGATCTGGT
The DNA here is from genome assembly GCA_006937965.1 of Callopanchax toddi. Lineage (NCBI taxonomy): Eukaryota > Metazoa > Chordata > Actinopteri > Cyprinodontiformes > Nothobranchiidae > Callopanchax > Callopanchax toddi. Next base: position 562,854 of record SSNR01000335.1, read on the forward strand.
AAACAAACCACCATGTCTCTAAAAAGCCTTTATCCTGAACACCAAGAGTCAGATTTACTATGTAATCAAAACACGTCTTTCTAGTTGTCAAACTCTAATAACCAAACTAAAAGCTACAATATTGTTGCATGACTCTTGTGCTCCTTATGTCATACCAGATTACCACTAGAGATGTGTTCCAGGCATTCAGCACAGAAAGCAGCTGTACTTGCCACGATGTGTTAATTCAAGCATACGGAAGGAAATTACTATTCTGCCCCATTCACCTTTCGTCTCTTCTAGTTTCTCTCTTATCTCACAAATGGATCAGGCCAGCAAATTTATCGGCATAATTGTACATCATAACAGACGAGATGACAGAGGGTAGTCCCTGTACTGCCCTGGACTCCTTTACCCGCACAATCAAAACGGAGCTCATATGACTGTGAAAACCCCATTTATATTCAGAAACAAAACCTTGACTAATAATGACCCAACTAACTCAGTTATCAACAGCCATGTAGGAACGCATCAATACCCAAGACTCATTCTCTCTTGGAAAAAAAGGGTGAATGAGAACAAGCTGAGGGCAGCGACAGAGGAAGGAATAAAAGGCAGGAATTTAAAAGAGGATGCTCCTTTTGTAGACAGGAATAATCCATTTTGTGAGATGATTTGGCTTTAAATCTTTGGGGACTAACCCTTGACATGAAGTCATATTGTGTTGGAGTTTCAGCCTTAAATTCATACATCAATTATTTACTGTCATCGCCGATTGTATAAGTGTAGGAAATTACAAGAGATGGGTATTTTCTCTCAGGCAGAAGGAATGTGATACAGTGGATACACCCCACCTAATGTGAGCGACCCCGTGTCCGTGCAGTGTCCAAGGGAGGAATTATTTATGCATTAGAAAACAGTGTGCCGGTCCAGAGGAAAAAAGGCAGACACATTATTTTAAACCTTTCATAACATGCATCAATATTTCAGCAGAAATAAATAAAGGATGGTGGGCTTGTTTGGAGGACAGCTGTAGCTCGCCCTGCTTGGGTAGCTTTGAGCGAGGACTCTTGGGATGCCACGCATACCGGCCCTCAGTAAAACCCCTCCATTTCTTTTTAATCATCCACTTAGAACGGGGCGACTGGAGGACCTGTCAAGGTGAGCTCCTATTATATTAGAGGATGGATATATTGTGGGAAGCAAGCAAAAGAGGAAGGCAGAGTCACATTCTGTTCAGAGAGAAAAACAAACAATAATAGATGCTGAATTGTTCAGCTTCAAAAGTGTACACAAGTAAATGATTATGGAACTTTATTAAAAAAAAAATACCAAAAACAATTTTCCTAAAAAAACAAAAACAAATACTAGGACATGCTACACTTGAATTTTATTGCTCTTTACACTTTATGCATTCACAAATACACTTAATAATGCAGAATTTTCTAGTGTTTATATAATAAGTACAGTGCAATCAGAAGGATTTTTTCTCAGATTAAATTTGTCTTCACTTCATCTCATTTGAATATTTCAGAACAAGATAATCTTAGTTAATACCAAATGAGGGTTTCATTCAATGAAAAAGTTGTCCAAACCAGCCTGGCCCTATAAGGAAAAAGCACCCCCCCCCCCCCCCCAAAAAAAAAAAAAACCCAAAAAACAAAAACAACTATTAACTGGTTTTAACACAAGTTATTGTTTGAGATAACTCACATGTGTCACACTCTTCTTGATGGAATTGTTTTAAATCATCCACACTGAAAGGTCTTTCAGCATAAATGAGCTGTTTAGGGTCAAAGGTCAAACGTTCTCATTCAGCATTTCCTAGTAGTGAGCAGAATACATGGCTTTAGGAAGTCGCCCAGGTCCTGAAGCAGCCCCAGACATCCACACTCCCATCATCGTGTTTGACCGTTGATAGGTGCTGGGGACAAAAGTCACTGACTGACAGTAATAAAGTGTTACTCATAGAGAGAGGACCTGCAAAACAAAGGGATCCAAGGGATTTATTTAGGATAGAAGTTTTAATTGAGAACACAACACTGACTGCTGATTGGGATTACACAGAAACTCAGAGATCCAATTCAAGCATTCTGTCCTGATTGCTTTAAAGCTAATAGCTGATGTTCGTCAGCTCACTTCTTGACAATTTACAGGCATCACAAATTTAGTGTCCCTGTTTTTGTTTATCCATTTTGTAATTACTCCAGTCCAGTGTAATGTGTTCCTAGCTCATTACATAATAGTAAAAAAAAGAGTCCTGTAGAGTGGAGAAAAACATTGGTTAGTTAATAGTCAAATTGATTACAATGCCATGTCTTACCTTTTCTTTTTGCAACACAGTCATTCTGCCCTTTGATTTGTTCTTGTGTGTTTGGAAAAAATCAATTCACCCAAGACTAAGAGAGAGAGAGAGAGAAACAGAGAGAGAGTTTCTGCTGCAGGACAAGGTCCAATGTGTTCTATTACAATCCCATTTGAGCCAGCAGGATGCTAAATTAAGGCTGATTTAAATGGTCCAAGGTAGAGTAAATTTAAACCTAGTCACTGATCTGTGTGTGTATGTGAGTGTGTGTGTGTTTTTATATCAGCAAGGACAATATTTTGTCTTTATCTTCTTTCCTATATGCACCTTCTTGAACTGCCACCTTACCATGGTGGAGGAGTTTGAGTGCCCTAATAAACCTTGGAGCTATGGGGCACTTTTTGCCATTGGTAGGGTCACCCATGGCCCTAGGTGAAGGGTGAGACAAAGAGCGGTTCAGAAGACCCTTCATGGAAGAAACAGCACAAAGTCTGAGTCCTCAGCCCAGAAAGTTACTAGGGTCCCAACCTGGAGCCAGGCCTGGGGTTGGGGCATGTGAGCGAGCACCTGGTGGCCAGGCTTTCACCCATGGGGCCTGCCCAGGCCCAGCCTGAACCAGATACATGGGCTCATCCAACTGTGGACCCACCACCTGCAGGAGGAACATGAAGAGTCTGGTGCTTTGTGGATCGGGTAGCAGTCCAGTAGGATTCCCTACTTGGGATGCTGCCTCTATTAACCACACCCGGATGAGCAGAAGAAGTCATACATTTTTAACAATGATTATTATTCAAAAGGCAAAAACTTCACAAGTAAAATCCCAAAGAACAGCTAAGATGTATTTCCTTGGGTTTCAAAGCTCTGATTAGTGGTTACGTTTCAACCAAAATATTATTTTGTCAGCTTTTGGCCAAAGATCTTTTCTAAATAAACAACAAAACAAAAACCAGGTGTATTGACTCTGTTGCCTCAAATGATAAATGATCATTCTCATCCATAACTTTAAATTTAATCACATCAATGTTTTCCATCTTTGATAATTAAAAGTATACTCAGTTGGTTTTCCATTCATATTCCATTCCCACATCATTCTGTTCTATGTTATGACAGGGAGTTTTTAATACACTAAAATAGAAACAACAGATCGGACTTTGATTCAGAAATCCTAACTAACTTCTTTCCTACTTTACATACACTTGGTAGAATGGAGGACATGCTCAATCAAATTTAAATAATTTAAATTTAAAACTTGCTTTGCAGATTTTAATAGGCCCAGTTAACTCAAAGTAAAGTGCAATTATTTCACACAGGTCCTTTCCAGTGTTTGGCGCCTTCTCAGTATCAACAAACAAACTCGAATTTCAGTTTTTTCCATTCAGAGCCTGAGAGAGAACTCAGCCCTGCTGTTTGTTTGAAGAACCCCTCTTTCTGTTCAAAAGCTACTTTCTCAACAGCCAACTGGATCACACCAGCTTATCAGACAGACACAAGTCTACTAGAAAGACAATGTCTTTGTTTTTGCTCTACTGCCCTCTAGGGATTCGGTACAGGTGCCAAATCTTATACGTTAACAAGAAATCTTATCAAAGACCTCCTTCTGCATTGGCTGCTGTGATGTGTGGGCTATCTGTAAGGTCATCACAGTATTTTGGGATGATGCAATTCAAATGAAATGGGATGATACAATAATTTGTTTTACATTATCACAAGATATGCCATTGAAGTAACCAATGCTGACAGTTAATTATAGGATGGAATCAGGACCTTTATTATTAAAAGCAACACCAAGTTCTGGTAATGTGAAATTTAAAGAGACAATCTGAAGTAAACTAAATATTAAACTAAAGTTTAAAAAAAATCTACTCAAAATCCACATTTTGGAAAATATAAACATATATTTTTAAGTGTCTGGCATTGCATCGCAGTGTGCACAGCTCTATCAGGCTTTGCAATGGAGAACGGATGAAAGTGTTTCCTCCTGAATGCCTGAGGAGAATAAAAGGTGCCAGTTTGAGTCTCTCAGATCTTTACACCCTCCTCCAGAGCTGCTCCTCTTCTCACAATAAACTGTCCCTTTTTACGCGTTTTAAGTTCACCCACTTATAATCTGGATGAGATAGCTCCCTCTCCATAGCTGTGAGCGGTATAACTCTTCCCTGCCCTGCTTTATCTCCATGTTCCTACAAGCCAGCTTGAATGGGGAAACCATTATCTCTGGACTCACAAAGGAGCCAGACGTCCACATTCAAGATGTTCTGTACATGATATATTGATCAATTCGTAGAGACTAATAGCATTGTAATGAATGGGGAAGGGGACCGAGTTAATGTCTGCTGGGTTCATGCAAACTGCAAATGAAGCATTCAGTGACACAAAAGGTCTGGTCCTCTGAATTACAATTAGATCCTAGTCCCAATAAAAGTCAAGGAGTTACTGCTCAGCCCTTTGCTTAATTTACTGCTGACTCCTGTGACAGCCCAAAGAAACGCCTGCAGTTAGTCCAGGATAAGGTGTTTGAGTGTTTGAAGTCATACAAATCCACATTAGGAATTTTTAGATTTTGGTCACCCAATATTTTTAGATAACTTAAAATTATTCCGTTTTTACTGACAGTACAGCTTTGTTGTTGAATAAAACATTACTAGTAATTTTAAAGTTAACCTAAAGTTACTCACAACCTGAAGTCATTTTTTAAAATTATCCTTTCTTTATTGTTTCAGGCTTAAGAAAATCTAAGGAGCATTCAAACATGCAAAAAATAAGATTAGCATTAAAAAAGTTAAATGAAGTTATTATCAAGCTAATGACTTGGGTTAAAAATACAGAACTTCTCTACATTCTTACAGGGATGTTCTAATATTTAGTCTGCTAAATGAATAAACATAAAAACAAAACAAACAAAAAAAACCAACAGTTTTATAAAATGCAAAAATAAACAACACAGTGGTGCTTTCTTTACCATTTAAAGGCACAAACAAACAAAATAAAAGCCCACATAAAATAAAATAATACAAAATTGAATAAAATTTTGTAAATTAATCTGCAAATTTAAGTGCTCAAATGATGGTCCTGAGTTAAGGTGGTTTCTGCAGAAAGACTATGAACAATTATAATTTGACCTGTTGCAGATGGCCCTTTGGATTACCTACGTTTGGAGAAACAGATTCATTCTGACCAGACTGGTGAGCTAACAGCTAGAAGAACCTGTTCCAGAAAAGGTTTTGAACATCTTAAAACATCTCTATAGTTACACTTTAAGTTTATTCCTTCATAAATGTTATGCAATTTCAACTAGAACTGTTACAAACTTAACCAAAAGTGTCACAGCTAGCTAACTCCAAAACTAATTTATGCTTGTTAAGAAAGTTGAAATCCGATATAAGTGCGAGTGTAATGAAAAACATAAGGTTAATAGAAAAGCTTTAACAATACCAACCTTAAACCCCTTTTAGCATTCCAAAAAAAGGGTTTTAAATAAAGGCAACTGGACTTATTTGGTTCTTTGCCTTTATTTAAAACCCTTTTTTGGCTTATCATGACCTGGATGACTGAGAACCTTCACCAGCATTTTCCTTTTTAGCATTATGATTAGCCATTAGCTTGCCACTCTAGTCAGATCTAATCTTTATTTTTCCAAACTGAGATTATTCAAAAAGCAGTAGGTAGTAATTATAACTTCAAAACATCTAAGCAATCCCTTAAACATGTTTAACATTGCTAACATAGACTATTTTGTGTCGTTGTCTATAGAGCATGAACATCATGTATATACACACACAGAAAAGCTGTGAAATAATGAAACATATTTTTTCTTTGGCTGTCTGATCTGATTCTACTGCATTAAGTGTCATTAATTTTGTTGATATCGGTGCAACGACATGCACAGAGGCTACGACAACAGGAATATAAAATATTTCTGACACCTGCAACAGATTAACAAACCCACATTAGACCATATGTAACTCCTCTGTCAGCTTAACATTCAAGAGCCTTTTGTAAATACCAGCCAGCATCTTTTATTCTGCTCGTCTTTTTTGTGAATAATGCTAAGTATATTACTCACTGACAACAAAGCCTCCCCTTTCAATTTATGTTCCAGGAACCTCACAGTATGAGAGACAATTTGTATCTTTCTGTGCAGGCTCTCATAAGTTCAGAAGCAAGCGGGAGGGGATCTGTAGGCATTTGATATGCTTGGATTTAGTAGGTAAGACAATAGAGGCCTCCGGAGTGATGTGTGATTTTCTTTTTTTTCCTTTCAGAGGCCCCTGGAGTAATGTTATGAGATTTCCCTTTTTTTTTCTTTATGGAAACCACTCGCGGCAAAGCCCACCTACAGCTTGATGTGTGAACACGCCTCTTTTTCTAATCTGCTGCCATTCATTGGGAGAGAGAACTAACACAGATGACTTTTGACAAACCAAGAAATCAAACTGCAGCTGTCAGAGCTTTTCATGAGGAAAAGAGAAGGAGAGAGAGAAAAGGAACAGCCTACACATTTACACACTCCATTTAGGCACACAAACACACCAGCCAAGCCATTCCTGGAAGCGTTGTCCTGCTTCTGATGCTCAACAAGAACTTTTGCTGACACCTTCTTCAGAAAAGAGGGGTTTATAAGATGGGGAGGAAGGCTAAAGAGAAAGAAAAGTTGGAGGAAAAAGGGTGTTGAGCGAGGAGAAGGCAGAGAGAGGGGGAGAAAAAGCAGCTAAAAGGATTAAATAGTGAATTAGCTCACGTTTCCAAGGGTTCACTTTGCTGATCTGGTGAAGAGAACTTCTATCCCTTCCTTCACTCTCCTTCCCACATCTATCCCACCCTCCACTCGTATTTTTCTGTTTCAATGGGTTAGTAGAATTAGCGAGAGTCTTGGCAGTCACCACGGGTGTCACTTCACGGGTTCACGAAGGGCACTGCTGCTCCCTTTCCTGGGGCTTGAGTTTGGAGACACGATGAAATCTCCGTGTGGTTCAATCGGAACAATGGCTGTCAAACAAAGAAAAAAATAGTCTTGCTTGGGGGAGGCGGTTTGTGAAAAGCTGTGTTGTTCTGGGGGCTGATGCTCTTTGAATAGATTTGTTAAAGTCTTTTTAGTTGGACTCTGCTAGGCAGAGACGAGGCCTGGGAGGGAGACTTAGGTGAGTCCCGAACAAACAAAAAACATCATGCTTACCTCAGAATTATCACACTGTAAACGTTGATGCCTTTTTATTTTCCTAATACTGATGATGTGGGAAGGCCACCAAAACATCTCCCCTCTCTTATCCATCTTCCTCCCTTACCTCCATCTTCCTCCTTCTCCCCTGCTTCCTCTTTTCTTCTATTGCTGCCATGCAAAGATAATCAGGTTTATGTAAAGTATGTGTGCTCTTTTGACAGTTGGCAATACCTCATTAATTCAATCACACCAAGCACCATTGTTCCCAAAGTGTTTGAAATGCGTACCAGGGAAGGGGGCCTTTTGAGTTCCTGTCAATCACTGTTAACATTTTTCTAGCTGTTGCCATGGCTGAGGCCAGAGTTCATGAAAACAGAGAATATGAGTGAACAAAACAAGAATAAAGACTTATTTGAGATCGGCCTTTTTAAAAGGACATCTACCATGCACAAAAACACGAGAATCAAATGTAGACAAGTTTGGACACTAAAGCTTGGCTGAGAGGGGGTTAGAGAAAAGAGCATTTGGAAACCAAACAGGCGCCATAAAAACTTGACCTGGGAGGGCTCTGGGAAAAAAAGTGATGAATTGCTTTCCGGAAAGGCAGTGTTTTTTTTTTCTTCCCTTGCATGTCCTCAAATAGCACAATGGCTAATACATTTCAACACATGACTAAAGAGTTCTCTGTTGTAATGCTCTGCTGGAATTCTGGTACTACACCAGGAAAAATATGGTAAACCATTTAAGCATTTACTATTATTACTATTATATAAATCTATATTTTTGGTTAAATGTGTGATCACAATTTTTTCAGATTAAAAAATGAAAAGATCTAAATGCTTTAAAAAATTGATTATTGTATTAAAAACAAAAATGTAGACTTAAAAATGTTTCATATTTTTATAAGGTTGTCATTCCCAAAAAATTACTTTCCTGAAAAAAAATATTAATTTTAATAATTCCTTAATGATTAAACAAATAAAAAATGCACACTTTATTTATTGATTTTAGGCTTAAACACACACACACACACACACACACACACACATGCACACACACAGTTTGACACCGTAGGACCTACATGGATATTGCAGTGAAACAAATAGTCATGTCTGCCCTCTAGTTGCCACTAAGTCAGTTACAAAGTTAGACAACAGTATAAAAAAGTGCAACCACTTCAATGTGTATTACAGGTAGAAAAGAATACAAATCATTAAAAAATAGTTTGAAAGGTGTTTAAATTAATGATTTACAATCAGATTATCCTAAATACCATGCTCCTTTCAGTAAAAATTGCAGGTGTTTTGCTCAATATAAACATTTTCTTTTAATGCACACACCAAAAGCATACACAAAAAGCATAATTTAGCTGTCAAGCTGTACATTTCATTAAATTAAACACGCAGCTCATACTTTATAAAATGGTCAAAGTTGAGGACGAATCTGACAGATCCTAATTTCTACTTCTCTGTCCATTACAACCTAATCTGTTGTGAGAATGTGAAGTAAAGTAGAGTGAGGAGGAGGAAGATTAAGCCATTGAAGCTCTGGGGGTCCTTCCTATGCATCACCGCTTCCTTTCAGGCTAATTTAAACACTGTTTGTTTATTAGTGTCTTTTGCTTGGCATTAGCAGCCTAGCTTATCTCAGCACACAGAGAGTGGCACAATACGCCACTGTTCAAAGCTTAGATATGACTCTGTGAGTGTGTGTGTGTGTGTGTGTGTGTGTGTAGGAGCTCAGTTGTTCAAGATGCACTGACTTTGTTTAAGTAGTGAAAAACCGTGTGAGACACGAATTATTGGACATTGATGCTCTTATGGTTCGTGTAAACATGCTCAGCACACCCAGCGTCTGTAGCGCTGACAAAAGACTTAAAGGTGCACAAAGGAGATTTGGTTTAAACTAATCTTCCATCACTGTTTACCATATGTGCATGGACATATCACCTGCTCCTGCCATTGTTTGAGAAATACCTATGGAAACTATGTCTGATAATAATCATTGTAATCCTTTTTTTTCTTCCTTTGACCCCCACAGCCTCAAACATCTTTTTTCCCCACACAGCTAAAATCATGCATTTCAGTCTTCACTTTGTCCTGTCCATCTTTTTAATCTCTTGGATTTAATTTCTTTTTTTTTTTTTTTTTGCAGACTTTTACTCATGATTTTTTTGTATATTTGAAATAAAACTCAACAGTGATTCAGGGAGTATCTTTGTATCATAAGAAAAGTGCAGCTGATCTCCTTAGATGTGACCACTGTAAGGCAGTGTTGTGTATGAAATAATTTAACCATGTTTGAAAGAGAGCTGTGATGTTATGGGAACTAGACATTTCTAATCCTCTGACTAAATAACCAGAATAAAGGAATAGTGCTTAATATGTTTTTATTTATCATGTCATAAAAATGAACTAATACTACTTGGATTCTTTGAGGAAATTATTTTATGTCAAATTGATTGATACTATTGATCATCAAAAAGGTAAAAATCACATACTTCATCTTTTTCTGAGCACTTTTTTATTTTATTTTAGGGAATCTTGAGTTCACAGAAAACCTCTAGGATGAGGTTATAAGCATGTTTAAAGACACTAAATCATTTGCAACAAAAATTGCAAACATTATACAATGTGGGTTTGCAGCTCTCTAAATATAATTATTGAAGAAAATATTCAACAGCAAATAGAGTAAAGTCATTAATAAACACCTGAAATAATTTAGTAGTAAAAACATCTTAAGGGTCAGAGTTCATGAGCGTCACAACATCAGGGAGGAAACTGTTCAACAGCTGATTGGGCTTTAGGTTAGCTCTATGTTCTGCCTGAAGGAAGGAGGGTGAATAGTTAATGAGCTGGATGGGTGAGGTTTATTATTTTGCCTGGTTTTGCATCAGCTGGTGTAAATGCCATGTAGATAAGGGAAGCAGATGTAGGTCATTGTGGATGTAACCACTCTTTGAGCGCTTTAATGTCAGCCTCAGACCAGTTCCCAGACTAGACTGTTATATAAGGTGTCATCACTTTCTCCACACTGATAAACAAATAACACTAAGACTGACTGTTGGTGAATCTTTTCTCCCAGTAGAAGATAAACCTGTAGCATCAGTCTAACCAAATATAATTGTTTCTGTGTAGTTGTGAATATGTTGCTTCACAGAAAATATGCATCAAACTTTATTCTATAATCTTGTTTTCAAAGTGAGAAGCTACAGTGTAAAACAGTATGCAAGATGGCTTTATAAAAATAAACTTTTGCTCATAAAGTTGAAACAAAATTAGGGTTAGGGTTAGGGAAATAAAAAGTGATGTTTAGAAACTTGTCAAAACTGAAAGATTTCTCTAAATGCTGAGAAGAAAAAAATGACTGAAATTACTTTTTTCTATCTGCTTATGTTGCATTCATTTGTTAATAATGATGTCTATTAATGCACAGCATCAAATTGCACAGCTTTAAAGGGATTAGGGGCAGGATTTGTAAAAAATAAAATAAATCATGCATGTTCAGTTTTTTTAAGTAAATGGATGATGAAGCATTTTAAACTAAAAAGAATGAGGCCACCCATGTATCGTTCCATTGTCTTGAACAGGCTGTGAGCTGAACAATGCGCTGCAGTTCGGGCCTGAATTTCCCTCGCTGTCCTACAGATGTGACGTCAGCTGACACTGCTTGCGTGTTCTCGACAGCTTCAAAACCACAAGGAATTGCCTACGCAGTAGGTGGCAGTAATGCGTGCCAACCGCCAACTTACTTCATCACTCAACATTTCATTTTTTAAAATACCGGTATATGGGCAGCATATGGGCAGCGGTCTGAGGCTTTAGGCCGACTTTGCAGCTTCTGCTCTGCCTTCGCTCGGCATTCGGGTCGGCGGCAGGCGTTGTCCATGTGCACGCGGTATGTCCACTGGTTTGGGGTAGTGGGAATGTTAGACTCTGTGTTCCTCGTAGTGGCTCGGGGTATTGATAAGTTTGTGTTTTAGGACATCCCAGCTGGTGGACTGTAGCAGCACAATGAAACTCAGACTGGCGGAGGATTGGGACCGGACCCTCGTGGCTGGCGGCGTAGCCAGTTGTAGATCAGCCGACATATCGGTGCTCCAAGCCGTCGGCGCTCCGAGTGGACAGACTGCTGGTCCTCCCCCGCAGTTCAGAAGAGGAGCACGGGAGTGGAGGAGAGCCACAAGGGAGAAACTGGTGTTGCCCTCTGGGACTATCAGGGTGGTGGTCCAACCGAGCTATAGCCCGGTGTGTGTGTGTGTGGCACGGTGCATTGTTTTACCATATTTCCTTTTGTATTAATAAAATGTATTTTCATTTATGGAATCATGTCTCCGCTTGCCTTTGGTTGAACCCGAATGAGTCAAACTAGTGAGAAGTTTCTGCACGCTCCCATGCAAGGCTGCAGTTACTCACAGCACCAGGCGCGTCGCTCGTGAGTTTCGTTTTTAATCCTGACCCAAGTTCCTTTAATGTGATAAAAATGTTTTTCTCTTTTTTCCCCATGACCACAAAATCAAATAAAGAACATGTTTTAGTCTTTGCTTTGTAATATGAACTCATAAAATGTATATTGTGTTTATTCAGCTATGTAAAAAAAATACACATTTCATAAAAGTAATGAAATTTACCTAAAGAAATTCTAGATTGAAAACCATGGAAGCAATAAAATGTGTTAATAGTTAATAGACATGACTTTGTTAAAGCCATATACAGATATTTATCAAGAAAATGCTTTAAACATATATTTTAATCAATACATGCAAATGTTTTCAGAGTTAAATAGTTCCTTATGAGACATATGATCTAATCTTTTCATGGTGCAAATTGTTGCTTCATCTTCTGTCAGTGAAAGAAGAGAAAATGACTGAGATGTTACCAGTCAAACTTTCCTCAATATTCATTGTGTATTATAAAATTGGATTACTGTCCAGAGAGGAAATAAATGGGAGACACTGTTTGTAACGTGTGTCTAAAGCCATCTCTCCAGAATCGGAGATATCTTCATTGTGTGAGTGAAGACAACATCCATCAACGTTGCATGAAAATAATTTGCCAGCTTTATTCAATCTACATACGTCTTTGCCCCCTCCTCTTTGCTCTACCTCCAAAACTCACTCAGATGAGACGCCATGAGATTGTTATCTGGCCTTCGCCTTTGTATGAAAATCAAATTGGGAATTGCTTTTTTTTCCCTGATTCACTTCCATGCAAACAAAGAAGTTGTTTTCTTATTTTCATGTAAATGTCTTTTTTATAGGAGGCGACAAGTGTAATCAATCTTCCCCGAGACAAGGTAGGAGGGCCTGCCGAGGGGGGATTATTGGTGCTTAGTAGCCTGGGGATCATAAAACAAGGAAATTGAAAGTGATATTTAATTGACACTGCCATTTCCACTGCACGGCGACGTCTCGTTCCCTCCCCTTCGCCGCGTCTACACCTCGCTGCTGGGCCATCTCGCTTGCCGCAGGTGAAGCATGGGGAGGAGAGAACTCGCCAGAGAAAATTTCCTTTCAAACCCTCCTCGAGAACGCAGAGAGCGAGCTGTCAATCACCGAGCACAGCGCTGTGAAGGAGACAAGGAGGAGAAAGTTTTATGCTGACAAAAATAGATTTCAAAATGTCACCTCATCAGATCGGCGCGCCATACTCTACTGAAGTGGAACATGGTCAACGTTGTGTATGTGAATAAATAACGTACCTGTTTTATTCAGCTTCGCTTGCACACAATAACAAATACTTGAAGTCCTTTGGATACATGTTGTAAATCCATTACTTCTTCTCAATAGAGTAAAACCTGCTTTTAAATGGGTAGAACAACATTTCTATATTAAATTTGGTGCTTCAATCAAACATTTCTAATTTTGAATCCTTTGACTAAAGGGTTTTCTTCAAGTTAATGTCATTTACCAACATTGTATTTCACCAAAAACTAAAACAATCATCTTTCAGACATGATCTGGAGTCTCTGCTCTCACATACAGTAGGAAGAGATGGACTGGATCAAGTGGAGTGGCTGCCTGAGAACCTGTCTCTGAAATAGAAAGTGACCCCGTCTAATTAGAGTCACCTAATGAGATCAGGAAGTGTCTCTGTCCTGAGATTTCTGCGGGAACAGGCACAGACTTGTCTATGTGACCCTTGGCTTTCTGACAACTTTAGAACTGACCTTTGGGTCTCAGTCAGTTCCCTAATTAAAACTTATCAATATATATAGACAAGGCTGGGCTGCACAGTGGCAAAGTTGGTTAGCTCTGTTGCCTCGATACAAGAAGAGTTCAAAACCCGGTCGGTACCTTTCTGTGTGGATTTTGCATGTTCTTCTTTTAGGTGGGTTTCCTCTGGTACTCCAGTTTACTTTCACAGACCAATAGCATCCATGTTAGGTTAATTGGTTATTTTAAATTGTTCTATGTGGTTCTGTGACAGATTAGTGACCTCTCTAGGGTATTCCCTATCTTTTGTCCAATGACTGCTGGAGAGGCCACCAACTCGTCATGACCCTTAACAGGATCAAGCAGGTAAAGAAAAGGGATGGATAGATAAATGGATGGACAAGCTTCCAAACACCACAAATCCATGTGCGCAATTACATCAACTGTAACTCAGATGTACAGTTTCAAATCACTCAACTTCCATCTTGTCAAAATAGTCATGATCCTTTGGTGTCAGAAAAAAAATCCACATCAAGTTTAATAAAAGTGAGTGAACACCTCAATGAGATACCATGAGGGGACAGACAAAGTTATTTGAAGCAATCCACTCTTTTATCTCAGACGTTACAAAGAAAATTGAAACGTTTGTTGTAAAAGGAGTGAGATGTAACCTGTGTTAAACCTGAACAAGATTTGCTGGCTCTAAACGTGATGGTGGATTGGAGAAAGGGTCAGAGCTGATTACTACGCTGTAAAACACTGTTATATAAAGCTGTTGAATTGCAGTTGCTTATTTCTTGGTGCACCAGAGTTCAGTGGGTGCACCAGTGAACTCTAAGCAGCAACAATGACCAAAATCAAAATGTATTTGTAATAAAACTCTAACCTGCAAGTCTTCTATTTTTAATATGCTCTTTATACATATTCAGTTGACTGATTTTCCACTGGTTCCTTGACTCTCTAATAGGCAGTTACTGTGTTTTGGCTTTAAAAACCGAAGTGTTTGTGTTGCCTTATTTTTAGTACTTGCAGTTATACCATCACTTATTCCACAGCAGCATCAACCTTGCTGTCTGTCTGACAAGATGTATTTAAAGAGCTCACCACCGACCAACAGAGGCTTTAGGGACAGGTAGCAATTGGTGTCAAAGGGAGGCCAAACGGCAATGATTTATGGGCAGGAAGATTTGACTGGCGAGGATCTGTGGCTGCCACAATCACCTTTACTGCTAAGCTCGCGCAGTGACTGCTTGTTATTCCAATTGCTGCTGCCATTGCCTCTTCCTTGTAGACACACAAACACACACACAGAGCACTCTCTTCTTTACAAGCCCTATTCATGTTTGAGTGGTTGAGCCTCTGCGTCTGTGGCCTGCCTTGTCCACTTAAAAGGGCATTAATCAACGGCTACTTTATAAATCAGGAGATCCGTGCAGTCTCAAAGCGATTATGAGGTCAGGGCTCTGCAGAAGTACTTAACCAATTCCCAAACCAACCCGGACTTGATATATTTTGCTTCCTCGCAGCTAGGTAATTCATCATCATTCTACCGCTGAGGCGTAATGGAACAGGCAGGGAGGGAGGACTGGATGTTAAGCAAAGATATAGATGATGAGAGAAAAAAAACAAAAAGGGAAGTAAAGGAGGGAGATGAGGCAATAAAGTCCTCCATTCTTTACTCCTTTCTCCCATCACTATCTCCATTATTCTGCTCATGCTAGGCTCAAATCCCTGGACACTTTTAGAGCACTTAACGCTAGCCAGGCCCATTCATTCAGAGCTATATACACCATTTTGCTTCCTAGCCAGAGCGAAGCTAAATGTCTGGAAGATGTGGCTGCTGCTGTTAATGTAGCAGAACTGTGTGGATTATGCAGCACTTCTGAGCTGTTTGGCCCAATAGTACCAACATATGAAAGGTTCCTGGAAGAGTTGGTTAAAAAACAGATGGAAGGATGACAATGAGGAAAAGAAAACATGAAATTAAGAAAATAGGGAAAGAATGAAGCTTTGCACAAATCACAGTTGATGTCATGGTGAAGGATATAGTGAGTGAGGGAGAGCAGAAGAGGGAAAGTGCCCTTAACCACATGGCTGGAGGCTAATGCCCTGAGGGCAGTCCTCTACTTATAAGCACATAAAGTAGAGCCCATGAGCAAAGCTACAAGAGCATGAAGAGTTCAGTTCAGAGAAAGTAAGGTAATAGAGTTTAAAAAACCCACCATATGCCACTTCAGAGAAAATACGTTATTGTTCTGTCACCGACAAAGACTACCCATCATCTACAGACCTATACAAAAGTCTTAATAAAGTCTTCCTAATGATGTCATCTTGAGTTATTCAACATTTAATTTAAAGACAGTGACCCCTTTTTAAATAAAAACAAAGGATATATTGAAGGAAATTACTAAAAGAAGGATAGAATTTCCCAAAATCAACCAAGAGCAGTAGAAGATTGATCAGAGAAAGCAAACTTAGCAAAACACCTTAGAGGAAAGAGAGGACACATCCAGAGACAGGTGTCTGATCAGGCTTTGACCAGGTCTGAGGAAAACTAGAAGTAGAACGGAGAAGACAGTTTCCATTACGCTCCGCAGCCACTGGAGAACAATTTGCTGAAGCTGGCTAAATTGTGATTTAAAAAGTGAAATGACATTTAATAATTTTCTGTCACTGTTGTCCTTTAGTAGACAAGGCAGGTGCGCTCTGTGAGGTGGGATGAGGGGGAAAGGGAACGAAATTCCACACAATTCAGGACAAATAAGAAATGACATGTTATGTAATGTGGAAAGCGTAAATAAATCTCTATCAGAGGAACAGATTCACTAGAAAAACATAAAGAACTTTTTCATTGGTTCTTTACCAAAGAGCAATAGAAACAAATGTGATCCCTCCATAGAAGCTTTATCACACTAACTTGTGAAAATCATATTTATTCTTGCTTAAAGTAGAATTTACTCTTTAGTGCAGATTGTTGTGAATGTTTTTAGAATATTTGATGAAGTGTTTGTTTGCACATCGTCAGTGTCCTTTTTGGTCACACATTCAACTGAACTTGTATTATGCAGCTGTGAACTGATATAACCTGATGATTTCTGCTGCATAAAATAAACTCTACAGTTAGAAGTACTGAGGAATGTGTGTATGCTAATGAATACACTGTGAATATCAGTGGCGGCCCATCGATAGGGGGCGCTAGGGTGCCGCCCCACCAGTCTCACAGAAAGAGGATGAAGAAGAAGAAGATTGGAATCACAAAATAGTTTTAAAAGAACCATGAAAATTACACTGAACAATCTATCCATCATACATACTATAAGTGCTGTGTGTAATCTGCATTTAGAGGTAGTTTTAAAATGTCCTCTCACTTTTTTTTTTACCACAACTAAAAGGTCATGTGATGTACTTCCTGTTTCTTCGGGGTCTTCTACGCATGCTTCAGACACAAAAGTATTTACCAACTGGTGCACTGGAATAAAATTTCTTAAATTACTTATGTGCTTTTAATGTTTATACTCAAATTAAGATCATTCTTTTAGAGAATATGTTCCATCTCATAAAAGCCTTAGAATTAAGGTTTCTCACTTTTTGATCATTTTAAATACAGGCCATTTAAATGATCAGAATGTTCTGTAATATTCTCATTCTGTGTCTTATATACTGTACAAATCACTGTCTCAAAGTTATTTATTACAGTCTCAACAGTTATTCATGCCAGAGATTTTTAAAAATATTTTTACAGAGAACAAACCTTATATTGTTTGACAGTTGTTTTTCCATTTTATGTTCATCATTTAAAAAAGAATTCAAATTAAAAATGTTTCAAACTCATTTGTGCATCGATCATGTTTTTCATCTTTCACTAACAACTGTTTTCATCAGAGTTGTGCAAACCTTTATTATCCCAACCCAACTTATATGGGCATTCAACAAAGGAGTTTTATCTATGACATATGTAATTTATGAAAAATAAAGTACTTGGCCCGCTGTTATTAATACCTCGTCTCAAGCTCCAATAGAGCAGGGAATCGCAGGCTTTGAGTGATTATGTTTTCACTCTCAGTGTGTGTTTTGCATAGATGTACCGAGGTTTGAAAGAGAGAGGCTTGGAGAAGGTGGAAGGGAGACTTTGCAAGTGTAAAACAGCATCTTGCAGTACAAAACATGTTAAAAAACCCAAACCAACTCAAATAGAAATCTATTCTTTTTTCACTAATTCATTTTTCAAAGCTTCATAATATTAGCATAGGTGACAAATAGCATGTATTATACAAGAAAAGGGATATGAATAAAATACCACCATGTAGCAGGGCAGCAAGTTACTGGAGGAAGCAACTTGTTTGAAATTGATAAATGAGGACAGAGAGTCGGTTTCAATTATTCAATTCAGTTTATCACCGAGAACATGTGGTGCAAAATAATAATGTCACAAACTATCAGAGAAACATGAATTTTTATTACATATATTTATTTGTTTTGGTCAGCTTTGCAATGTAAATACCAGAAAATCATCGTTTTAAAACTGCAACACACACACACATACAAATCTCAACAGATAAATACAGCACGCATGTGTGTCACACATATCTTTATTACAAGTCCTTTGCTTAACAGGATTTCATGATGTATTCACACCGAACACAAAAAGTCATAAATCAAAATGAAAATGAAAGCGATTACGATGCAAGGCGACTCCAACAAGATTAATTCAATTCATTTTATAGACAAATTTCTAAAAATCAGCGGTTTGGTTTGAAACATTTGTTAAATTACAGCAACAAGCTCCACTTCTCTGATTGTTACATAATACTATTTTTTCAAACAAAAAATAAGACATCTGTATTCCCCCCTTTTTTCTTGATCTCTCTCTCCGTCTGTGTTACGTTCCAAAATTAAAGTTGTTTGATCATAAATTGTTGAAGTGCAATGACTTGTCGCCTCCACTTTCCCTCAGTGGTTGTAGTAGTAGCAAAAGCAGATTACAAAGTCTGCCACACTACCCGACCAGTCTCAGCATACTATTAGCATATATATGAGATTTGAGACATTTTCTAATATTCACCAGCAGGACTCATCTGTCATGGCCTGGTGATGAATTATCAAATGCTTGTTTGGGTGTGAGCGAGCTGAAAAGGTGGCAGCATGACTCTGTTCGTTGCTCTCCTTTAACCTTTATCATATTTAAGAGTAAATATATATATATATATATATACTTTTGAAATTTATAAAGAAAAAGTGGAGTTTTGTGTGTTTTATTACTTGTGCTGTCAGTCACAAACATCTTACAGCAACTATGTGCTGAAGTGACAAACTATCTGGAGCATCCACTGGAGCCAGCAGGGGAAAGCTTTACTTCGTGTACTTAGAGTTTTGTTCTCTTTGAACCAGCAGAAAGTTTTCCCACACGTCCTCCATACATAAGATTTGTCAACACAGAGTTGGACCAAATTGTGTAAATTAGTACAAAACACAAACCAAATAATCTGAATTGATTAATCGAGTCACCGCTTTAAGTTTTCACAACCTTGAAGGATGCTTTTAAAAGTGAGTTAGATTAAATAAAGACCCAACATCTATGAAAAGAAATAGATTATATTTATATCTAATTTATATAAAATATAACATAATACTGTCCATGCTCAAAAAGAACTTGATCTTGAGTACAATCATGCATGTAATCTCAGCTTTCTTCAGGTCAAGTTGTTACAAGTTGACTAAAACAAGACCTGGTTTTGTTCCATTTAAATCATTTTAACCCTCCTGTTATGTTCGTTTCTCAGGAACACCAAAAATGCTCCTGGGTCAATTTGACCCGCGACATATTTACTTATCCAAAAGTGTCAGAAACCAAAAAATTCCCCAAAAAACATTGTTCATATCTCATTATTAACTCCATTACTAACCATTTCAAACAATATTTGGTGAAATCTTTTTTTTTACCCTTCACAGATCATGGTTCATTGAGGATAACTCACTTGTTTTTTATAAAAACTGCGTTTTAAAACTTTTGAGATATTTGTTGGAAATACCTACATGTAAAACACAATAGTTTTACATGACATTGATTATTTAAAATTTTTATTTCATAATTGAAAAATGTGGCCCTGCGATGGACTGGCGACCCGTCCAGGGTGTCCCCCGCCTCTCGCCCCTTGACCGCTGGAGATAGGCACCAGCTGCCCCGCGACCCTCTGTGGAGGAATAAGCGGCTACAGAAAATGGATGGATGGATGGATGGAATTGAAAAATGTTTTTCTTTATGTAGTGATGTATACATCACTGTATTAATTGTTAAGGATAGGTGGACATTGGAACCATCTTTTGGTTCAGACTAAGATAGAAGTGGTGCAAAAGAATCCCACATAGCTGTCTGCACAGGCCTTGAGGACTCACCTGGACCTGCATCCTTATTCCTGTTCATTTTCTCAAGCTGCATCTGCACTCAACTGCTAGAAGCAGGTGGGAAGCTGAGGGGAAGACCAGCATCTCCTGATGGGATTGATAACATACAACACCTCTCCTGTTCTGGGTCAAATTGACCCGCTGACTTAAAATCAAAGCTAATGACTCAAGATGATTTGTTTCGAAAGTAAACGTTATTCAAGCACTGTTTTGGAACAAAATAACAAAATAAGAAATCAACAATATGAACTCCATAGCACACAGGAAGCATGTTGTCACATTGTGATAGTAAGCACTATTGTTTAGAACCAGAAATACACAAAAATGAATAGCTGGAAATGAACAATGTGCATTTGTCTACACAGCACATGAGGGACATGTCATCACAGTGTGTTTTGTGAAAATGAATTTAGAACATTTTACATAGAGTAGGGTTAGCTTCACATCATCAGATGGCTTGCAGACCTGGCACCTCTTCTTATTCCTTTTCCCCCAACAGCAACCTAAAGATGATGACAATGATTACTGTTTTTTTTTTTTTTTTGCTGATCTCAAGAAACACACAACATAATTTCACATAGACACACACACAAACACTAACCTCACACAGTAGTATACTAGGTGAAGTCCTCTCCTGGATCTCTCTCACTGCAGCAGCTGGGGTCCTTGGCATGTGCTGCCTCTGTTGTATACTGTATACGCTAACTCCATGCAGAAAGGCCACAGCTGGGATTTGAACCTGTGACCTCTTGCTGCAAGTCAACAGTGCTAACAACTTGCCACCATGCAGCCCATAATAAAATAATAGCAGCTTCCTCATCTGGCTCAATCAGAATCATCAAACTCAGAATTGACCTCAAGATGGTCTTCATCTTCAGACACATCCTCCTCCACTTCACTGTCATGATCAACAATAAGTTCCAGAGCCTCCTGGACTGTCATCTGTTCATTTATTTTGTAAAACTTTGAAAGATACTTGATCATATGTAGCTGCAGAGTGAATGTTGTTGAACCCCCTTGCAGACAACCTTTATACGTTTTGCTCATCCTCTAAAAAGTGCCCACTCAGTCTGGGTGGAGTTTGCTCACAAAAACCTTTTTCTGTTCTGTTCTAGAACAGAAAAGGTTCTCATCAAAAGCCATGACATCACATGAACTCTTGCACTTACAGATGAGGTAAATTCTGACTCTTTTAACCTTCGTTTTGAATGCCGGGTCAAATTGACCCGAACAGTAACTAAGCTGGAATATTGTTTTCCAAAAGTAAACTGAAAGAAAAACATGAAACACAAACATGCGTTTGCTTTCTTTCTGTAAGAAATCTCAAGGGGGTATATGACCTAAAATATCTATCATAACATATTATCCACAAACAGGTTAAATTAATGAGTGAACACACTGAGGTATAATGTGACATTTCAACATTTTTTCTGTGTTTGCATCCAAAAAATGTGCATTCAACAGGCAAACACTCAAACAGCACATATTCAATGAATAGAATAAATGCAAAAACTCACGTTTATGGTTCTGTATATGACACTTCAACAATAAACACCTAAACTGACAACTTTTTGTTTTTGATATCTTTGATGATGTTGTATTACAAAGGGCTACTGTCAAGAAAAACAAATTGAGAGGAAATGTTAAGATTAAAGTTGAAATCTCAAGACAAAAGTTCTAAGTTATTATTGTTTTCAGCAAAACATCACCAAAACCCTCAATAATAATAAAACCCAGAACAAATACAGATGTGTTCAGGAGCACATCAGGGTTTGCCTCCTGCTACTCATCCTTGAAACAGCCTTCTTTTGACTTTTTTCTTGACATTTTTACTTTAATCTCAACACAACGCTCTAATTTGTAGCCCTATAGCAACAAATTGATGCAGCTTTATAATTTATTTTTTAACAAATAGCAGTTGAAAAGTCAATAAAGGTGTATCTTAAATGTTTTGATCAGCCAAATTAGAAAATTGTTGACTTTCTAACACTGAAGAAACTGAATAACCACTTCAGTAGAACTGTAAAAGTGATAAAGAGATCACTTTATGATGCAGCTTTTTCTTTTTTCAGGGGAATATATGTGGACATCATTTTGCCGTGCACCACCCAAATAAACAATGTGCCAAACTAAGTCTGATCCCCTGGCTTTGTCTTATTGATGAATACAGTCCATCCATTATTTATTGTGCATACAATAATAAAGTTCAATTACATCCTACACTGTGTATAATTTACCTAGAGGGAGTTTAGCTACCATATTTCATGGCTTGACCAGGGAGGTGTAATGCTTTATATTCCAACTCTTTGCAAATATCCCATGAGTTAATTAAATGAGTAAAAAGTGCAGTGGCCTGTGTCTTAAATTAATTGCTTTCTATTAGATTACATTATTGTAGATAGAGCAGGCCGTATTATTAACACTGTTGTACATTCTCCTACATTCAATTTCCTTGAACATTATTATTGAGAGAAATCTCTCGCTCCTCCTCGTGTTGTCTCTTTCCTTCCCTTCCTTCTCGAGATTATTCCAAATTTCTGTCATGGTGCATTCTGCTCAGTTAATTAAAGGGGACTAACGTGCAGTGGCCTGTATCCTATTGACATCAAATCCATAACTTGGCGAGAAAACATTTACATTCATTTGCCATTAATACCCTCTGTAGCAACTTTTCATTTCCTGCTAAGTATGATGTTACGCAATAGCTGTTATTTGCCCGTAAGACAAGAAGGCGAGGGGGGTCGTCGTGAGGCCGACAGGAAAAAAAAAGAAAAGAAAAAAGAAGCCAATGTTAATTAACTAAATAAAAGTGCACCAGGCTGTGTCTTGGAAAACAGCTTTGGGTAATAAAAATATAGCCAACAATCTCTCCATCTTCTTTCTTTCAATTCAGTTTTGAATGCTATTACACAAGGTAATGGAGTTTGGGAATGGGAACTTCTTGATAGCTGTCAGAGGGAGAGTGTGAGAGCGAGTAGAGAATGCCTTGTATTCCTTCTCTTTTTTTAAATAAAACAACTAAGCTCAGCAGTCTGTATCCTATCTCAGCTATTGCATCTATTGGATTGGATTATTTTACATTTTGATTGAAATGATGTCCGCGCCAGATAAAAGCACAGACCCCAGCTGTTGTAATTGAATCAGGGTGGAGTTGTTTATTCGGTTGATCTACAGCGGTGATTTGCTTGTCCCAACACCCAATGCATAAAAGATCTACTCTTGTTTAACACACCGCTGATTAGATCTGTTTAAAATGGCGAAACAAGAGGCGTCCGTGTCCAGAGATGGGCAGGCATAAAGATAATGCATATAACGACGCAAGGAGAGGAAAGCGGCAGAGGATACAAAGGGTCCACAGTCTACTCAGCTCTTTTCATTGTGTGTGTGTGTGTGAGTGAGTGCATAAGAGTCTGAATGCTGTAGATGCACCATCTGCTTAACTTTCCATGTGTGACAAAACTTTAAATAAATTCTGTATGGCACAGATCCACAGGGGACCTTGAATACCAATTTAAAAAACGTCTAACGAGGGGAGAAAAGATTGAAAGGAGGAGATCTCATCTTTGATTTGGTCATTTTTGGATAGTAGACAAAATAAGGGTTTAAAAAAAGATAAATAAATAGAATTTTATGGCAAATGCAGAATTAGATGTCGGACTGAAGAGTTCATATACTAATGTTATGTAATATTGTGTAACATTACTACGTATTCACGGTTTAGCATTCACAAGGGAAACTAAATGTATGCAATGCAATGGATGGTTGATCATAAAATAATGACTCTTATCACTTCAGAGTGGAAAGCACATCCATCACGCTGAGAAAAAGGTGAATATTCGGCCCGCTGCACAACACATGCTGATTCCAGTATCACTTCTTGTGGGACCACATTGGAAAACATAATCTGCTTAGATTGTGATGTCCCTCCGCTACAACAATAACTATGTCAAGGGCACGGGGAAAGTCTCAGATGTGTTTACATTTTTTGCATATCAAATATGCGATAAGAGCCTCTCTTTCTGGTAAATACCAGTATCACATCAGTAGCATGCATTGCAAGTGTGGGATAAAAATAATAATCAGGCATCAAGTGTCAAACTGGAAAACTCTACAAAAACATAGTGTTTGTGAATAATCTCCTGACATGTTGATAACAGTAAAGTAAGTGCACTGACAATATGTGCTAAATAACGTAGCGTCGATATAAACATTGTCACTCCTTGTTGAGCAGCGCACAAAGCGATATTTATCTGTATACCAGCTTTACAAAACATATGTACCATCTTTTTAATTTAAGTCAATTAGGTTATAAGAAAAGGTTTTAAACAGTTATTAAATTACCTGTTGTAGAAACCATTTTGAACAACCCAATCTTGTGAAACAGATGAGCTCTGACTGACTGGTCTAAACAGGGCTAGGACAAAAGAGTATTTTTGTTGTCTTTAAACAACTTCAGTTGAAAAAAGTTCTAAGGGAGTTCATTTGAATATTTTTTCATAAATCTTTACATTGAAGATATTTTATGTTCATCTTGCTGGACGTCCTGCAGCTAGCTGCTGCTGCTATCTCTACTTGTCCTATAAAAAACACCGTAAAATTGCATGTAAATAACTGTATTATGAAATTGGTAGCAATACAAAAGGTTTCTAAAAGAAGGTTTGCATGAACCTGTATATTTTTTTCAGATTAGTTTTTAAGAATGACAGTAATTCACTAATCTTAATTTTTCCAAACTGCAGATTTTCAGAAGTATCTACAGAAAGTAAGAAAGTTAATTCACCCAAAAAACTTTCAAATAACTTCAACAAATCTAAACTATTTATTAGTGCAGATTTGTGCAATAAGAACTTCTTTTAAATGTGATATTTTTGTATATTTATTGTGATCTATGTATGCTGTTGCAAACTTGCAAATTTCCCTGCTAATGCAGAAATAATGGGTTATTCTCAACATCTAAACTGTTTAGGTTTAGCACTAAGACTTCAAAAAAATCACATTACTTGGGATTCAAAGCAATAAAATCTCTGACATCTACAGACATTCAAATATGGTCAAAACATTTGTCACAAACCCTAATTGTTGTCTTCTCTTGTCAGTATATTATCTGCATATTAAACCTTTCCATCTGACTCTATCACATCCCACAACAGCTTTTGTGAAAGACGCAGACAATGTGTTTGATCATTTCTCATGTTTCCAAAGCTGCTGGGTCGCCCCGCTGTAATCAATCATCTCTATTAACGGCCATATCTCGTGCTCCGCCAGCCGTGACCCCTGGACAGCTGAGCTCAGATTGTATCACTACATGCCTGCCACGTTTACTTGCCCTGACACCCCCATGTTGCATTAAACTCCTCTCTGCCGTCTGCTCATGTGGTTTTTATAAGCATCCTGTTGTCTTGTTGTTTTATCAGCCTTCTACATTTGCTCACTGTGGCCTTGTGGTAACCCAAATAACCCAAAACAACTCAGACAATTCAGCTACACAAAGATAACCAAATAATGATGCAATCTCTTTAAAAGTCAAAATGACATTTTTCATAGAAATATGAACAATTGAACTAATCAGGGCTTTGTATCAACAGGGAGGAAAAGTCCACAATTCCAGAATTTAATCACATTTGCCATCAAATTGTTTTCATAATGTATTTTGTGTGCACTTATTCTGTTTGCACAGTTGAAATCAGACTTAATGTATTTTGTGTGTATTTGAAATGATCTCATACTGGTTGAGCTCTCTTTTATGTTAATAGCCTGTTGCTGCAGACTTTGATTCATTACCTCTGATTTTGTCCTTTCACATGTTTTGATGTCCCAGCTGTGACCTTAAATATTAAAACATGGCTAATAGGTTGATAACAGGAGATGCACTGATTCTGGTTTTGACGTTTCTTTCTTGTGCCAATCTGGCCTGTTGATTTAATCTCAAAAGAACTATAATTAACTGAATTGTTTTATTAAACACATTTTAATTAACTTGATTCTAGAATTAAAACCTTTCACCTGATTTAGCTGTTATTGCTAGTATGAATGAAGCGATTTCACAAGAAAAAGGTCTGATTTTATTGCTGCTCAGCTTGATTTTGTTGTTTGCTGAAAAATCAGATGTTTGACTTTCAGATTAACTGATTAAGCCTACCATGCTGAATTTTGTCCAATGGATGCCTCACCATTAATAACACAGTAAATTACTAGCATAGCACTATATTATTCAATATTTACAAACATCTACTTTAAAAGCTGCTCCCAAGATCTGATTCATAATATCAAAAATCTAAGTTTTGAGCAAAACTGAAAGCTATAATAAACAAAAATGAGTTCATATTAGAGCAAAAATGATACATGCACATTATCAGTATGAGCAAAACACTGAAAACAATTTAACAGCAAATAAAAAGAAAAAGTGTTTCTTTTAAGTAGATAAACATTGTATTTGTTTATCTGTTTATTTTACTCTAGAGAAAATAAAAAAACAAAGAATATACAAAACAAATTTGAATGAAAGTATTTAAGAGGTTAGTCTGTATACATGGTCAGGTAATAATCAGCAAGAAACTGCACCAAGTTAAAAAAATTTTATTGGGTTTTTTTAACGTCTTGATTCTTGTGCACAGCAGTATTTAGAAAATACTTCTTGACATCTTGTTTTATTACTAATGAAGGTAAAAGGTTAAAGGTCACAAGCTCTTCTTGATACTTTTTATTTAGCTGTTAATAGAAACTAACTGATGTAATGTGTACATATATATACATACTCTTAATCGCCCTTTTAGTCCTTTCACATTGTTAGCATTATTTTTATGACTATAGTGCGCTATAGTCTGTAGTGTTCCGATAACATTTAATGTTGGATCTTTACAGTAATCTAGTTGAAGCACCAGTTATAACATTTAATCGCTAACGGACACGTGTTCTGTTTCAAAGCGTATGGATTACAGTAGATATCAATAATCTGCCTTACAGTGTATCATTCAGGCTGTTTCCTGTCACAACTGAGATATTTACTCCAGTTCACATGAGAAAGAAAACACACGAGTGGATGAAACAGAGACGTTCTTAGCTAGTATATGGCAACGACTGACCTTTTCGCACTCTCTCAGAATCAATCCCCCAAACCCCAAACACACACATACACACAGCGACACACACACACTCACAAAAATAACACAAAGCAATAACGTGGAAATGTTAACAACGTACAATTAAAATTGTGATTTATGTTCCATGCAGCTATTAAATGACACTGTGGCCCAACGATATCAATTTCCATATCATTAGCATAATAGTTTTATTGTGGTATAATTACTAAATAAAAAGGCTCTTACCTGGCAAACCTTACTGCATATCAGGGACTCTTAAACGAGTAAAATGTTGCCTCACACAAGTTACATGGGTCAATTGCAGACGGGGATAGTCGGGGGTAATGATTAGATCATTAAAATTTAGTCTATGCTTCACAGAGCATAGAGAAAATTAACTTCCCCCCACCAAGCTCATTTTTCTGCTGAACATGAAATAATGATTTTCTGCCAGTATAATTACAAAGCTAACATCTGATAGAGTCAGCATCCAGGGGGGATTATCACATGCATGAGTATTAGACCTCATTACCAGCTTGACTGCAAAATTATTACATCTTGTAATTGGATGGCGAGATTTATTCACAGATTGAGCTGGGGTTCCTCGGTAAGATTGTAATTACAGGCTTCACTGGTTCGCTACTTATCACACCGTGTGCAGCAGGGAGGAGGACCGAAAAACAAGCAGAGTGGAGGGGAAGGATGGACCGTTTCATTAAGCAGGACTACCCTATCAATGGCAGGATGGCGTTGTGGCGAGTCGGTGCGAATGGCAGGGGCGAGTGGGTAACATCTTCCCTCTCCTTCTCTATTTATGAGGCCAAACAGTGGAGGTGTTTGCAGAGAGGGGGGGGGGGGGGGGGGGGAAAGGGAGGGGGGGGGGGGGGGGGGGGGGGGGGGGGGGTGTAAAGGAAGAGGAGGAGGGGAGGGGTGGCATTTATTATTACTGGGGTTCCACTCCCTGACAAATGGGATTTCATTTATTTAACCTCAGCTGATCTATTCCGGTGAAACGTATAAACAAGCCATCCGCTTTTTATGACTGCCGCAGAGTCAACGCCTCAATTATCTAAAGGCTAACTGAGTGTTAAAGTGAGCCATCTGCCAGTGGGAATCCCATTGATTTAATTTGCCTCGTGGTTTTACCCTCGATGCATCACTCTGTGCTTTCAGGAAGAGGGGCTACAGAAACACACATCCCCTCGATGAACTTGGGTTCAAAGAGAGCGATCGTGGAGTGTTGCGTGCATGTACGTGCAGTTGTCAGCTACACTCCTCTGTTCCTCTTCAGTGCTTAGGTTCTTCTCCTATATGTTCTTCTGCGGACTTCAAGTTAAACGGTAGGACAGACAGAGGGGGAGAGAAAACTGACTTAAGCAAAATCAATACTTGGACTTAGGTTTGATGAGGAGGATGTCGGGCTGCCATCAGAGGGGACACCTTTGTTCTCCTGTAGCCGGCTAATCTCTGCCTGCATGCTGAATGACTATTGACAGAGTAGGTGCATGTTTCTGTGTGTCTGTGCGCTCATCTGTGTGAGTTTGTAATGTCTGCGTTGTTCATGCATATATTGTCTTTGTTGGCTGATTGGATGGCATATGGGTATTACCTTTAAGCTTACATGTTTTATTTAAAATTGCACATGTGCCACATGTTTGTGTGTAAATTTATGTCTGTGTGCACGCGCATGTGTGTGTTTGTGTGTGTGTTACCAAGCTGGAGGGCTCCTTTGCAGTTAATTTTATAGTCAGCCTCACACACTAATCAGTGTGCCAGCATTAATGGAGTTGTTATTGGAGTCCATTACAAAGACCCAGGTTGGATCAATGCTGGTATCAGTGTTCACAGATGTGTCTGTTTCATCCTATAAACACACACAGATTTAAAGGGGTATATGTGTGTATGGCGAAATACCTACCCCATAAAATACTGTCAGGCAGTATTTACAAAACGTAACTTCAAATGTTTTACTATTTGATTAGCAATACAGTAGTAAAACTATAGGCACCATGGGGTTTTGAAATAAAACTTATGGAAATATAAAAATCAAGACTGACAAAAAAGTGTTAAATTTTCTAGGCCGTAACATGTGTTTTCATTTTATCCAAAAATTGTTTTATGTGTTGGACGACTTGGAGGCAAAAGTGATCCAAATCCAACCCCCCCATTGTTTGTGTGACAGTCTGAATGGCACAAATCTAATTTTTTATTATCATTTATGTGTTGTTTTTTTTTACAAAGAGACCTGATTCTTAGAGGTTGTGTCACATTTCATCTGAATTTTATGTCACTGACAGAATTTACAAATTTGCCCCGGAGGAGGTGAGAAGTGTCAAGATCACGTGAACGAATGAAACAAGCCTCCTTTTAACAATCAGTTACAATCTTGTGTTGTTTACTGAACAACCTTAAAAATACTACATAAGCACTAATATGGAGCATCCATATTCACTCATATAAATATGGCACACTGTCTGTGACATCACATGCAGAGTGCACGATTACACCTTCTGTGCATGCATGTCCCTTCATAGCCATAGACTGCTCCACTGGAGTCTGAGTCACATTTAAATTATAACATAGAATAGAATGGAATAGAATGCCTTTTATTGTCACTATACAAAAAGTACAATGAGATTAAAAGCAGCTCCTTCAGTTCAGTCACACACAGTAAAAACAGTAAGGAAAAGAAAAAGAAAACAATAAATATACAACAAATGGTGCAAAGTAGCACTATATACATATTATATATTGTTGTTATTGTCAGTAGCTTATTATACTAGATAGTGCACAGATTGATGAGCAGAAGGGAGACCTGAGGGGTTGAGTCAGTGCAAGTTAGAGTTTAGGGTGGTTATTGCTTTTGGGAAAACAACGTGAACAACCATGCAAAAAATCTGATCTGCAAAAAAATTGGAGTTGAGCAGACCTGCAGTATGAATGTAGCTTTACTGATGCACTGCAATTTCCTAAAGGCCATAAGTAGACCTTAATTATATACAGCTAATCACAGACTAAAAAATGACCTTCTGAAACTCTGTCCAATTAAATAGTACCAACAGCTGAAGCATGAGACTTGAACTTAAGTAACCCAAGATAAATTTCAAAGTTAATTACTAGACTGAATTTATCAGTAAACACAGAAAGTTGGTTTTAATGGCAAAATATTTGTCCAAAAAAAAAAGGCACAAGGAAAAGAACAAGACAATGAGAATGAGGATTTCTTCAAACTGAGATTAGTTGATATCTACTGCAGGTAAGACACTGACTACTCATAATCACAGAGAGCCACCTCAAACAATCCAGACTATGTGTTTAACAAACTCCAAAATAACCATCTTTTCTTAAAAATAAAAGGGTATTCTGAAATTAAACATGTCTCCAAGGACATTTAATTTAAAGCCTAATTTAATCATAAAGTAGCTCTAATCTTCCTTCAGGGAATCAACACTATTTATTCAAAACTAGATCAATATTTAGACTGTTTTACAGGATCCAAGGACGTATAGATTTAGGTTGTTAAATATCAACAGGGTTAATTAACCTGTTTTATAAGGTGTTGTTTTACTTTACAATCTTCCATCATCTGACATCATCACACTTCTACTCATTTACCCTCCTTTTTACTCTTTTCTTTGACTTTATAGCCCCCATTTTCCTTAGCTCTGATATTCATTCAGCTATTCACATGCTCCATATTTCTCCCATTACATTTATTATTTCCTGTTCCTTTTTTTCTTTTCTGTAATTTAGTCAAGGTTCCTTCTCCATTCCTTCCTTCCCTCCCTCTGCTCTCCTGCCAGCTCTGGTTCCCCAGAGTCACTCATATGGCATTTAAGTGGAATGAGGCCCATTAACCCTGCCAGCTTGTGTCTCCTCTCTCCTCCATTGATCAGAAGGCACACTGGAGATATTTTATTACTACTGGTTTGTAGGGGACCGGACCGATGAAGCCGTTTAAGCGGCTGGAGCAGAATCATATATGTGTACTGGTGAGTATTTAAAGGAGTATAAAAATATAGGGGAATTGTTGTCCTATAAAGTAGTGAATGAATCATAATCACCTTTGAATCAATGGTATTTTCATTACATCTTTGCCTTTAATGTTTTATAGACATTTCAAATCTCTCAAATTTTGTTATTTTGAGACGTTTTTCTATTTATTTATATTCATAATATCTAGCCTCTGAAAATGACTTGAAAACATAGATTTTTGTACATAAATTTTAAGAAAGAGAGGAAAAATTAAAAGAATTACAAGGACAACATTTACAGTGTGTTTGAATGGAGGATAAATTTGGGGATAGGTCAGACTGTTGTAAGTTTTGATAAACTTTTTTTTCTGATCTAACTTCTTTCTGTTATAAAATAAGTTCTCAAGATTAAATATGAAAACGCATGCAGACAGAGCCCTTCTGTCCAACTGTGTTCAGAGTCTACGTTAGCTTGCGGAAGCATACCTAAAGGCAGCAAACGGAGCAGTTCCGATGGAAATCAAAGGGGCAGTGTTGTGCAGTATAGCTCACATGCAACCAACAAAAGAAAAAACAAAATACAGAAATGGCTGAACTTTTTGCAGTAAGGCTGTGCGAGTGTGTATGTACTTATAAACACGTTTCTGGTGTTGCACATTGAGTTGTTAAAAAATGTGTTGGGTTCAAAGGATTCATTTGTTCAGTCTGAACTCTGAACTGCCCTCTAGTGGATGTATTTCCTAACAATCACTCCAACGTAAAGCACGCATACTCTATGTGAGCAGTGACATTGACAACATCAGAACTGGATGTATAACTATTTATGTATGTGAAGTAAGCATAAATGGACCCCCATATTCTGCAAGAATGATAACTATTCTTGTTATTTCTGTATAGATGTAAGAACTGCTAAACAGCTCTGATACTATTATCGCTTTTTTTTCACTAGCTTCAAGGTGAAAATGCAATGCAAACAACAGCAAAGACAGAAAAAGACTTCATGACAAAGCTATCCAGGTAAATGTCAAGGAAGCTCCAATTCAATGGCTCATAATTCTGCCAAGATCAGATTGACCCAAGGCTCCTCATAACAGAGGCTCCCTTTTCCTGTGATCTAAGTTGCTTCACCTCCGCCTTTTCTCAGTTTTTTCATCATGGTTATTTCTCACCCTTTAGCCAAGGTTGCATAACTAAGGAGTGGATGAGTCTCACTTCACTTATTTGATACTCTTTTCTGTGCAGAGATTCTTGTTTTGACTGAAATGCACTACGATCCCTGCTCTACCTTTTCTTGTTGCTACAGTGAAAAATAATAACAGAAAGTGTACTATTCATACACAAACATATGTTAAATGTGTCAATTTATTTGTGGTATACCCTGGCATACTTTAAAACAGTTTTACCACCCAACCCTAGTAAACATATACTTATTGCACTCCCAATAATTACAAAGTAATCAAAAGTAACTTCAATAATGAGTCATGCATTTGTGTATATATGTGTAATGGTTTAGAATTGGGAATAATTCGATTAAAATGAACCATAGTTTAAAAAACAATATTTCTTGACCCTCATGGAAGAATTTTGTACTCAGTCATACTTTATTTCCACTTGTCTTATATTTATTAAACCTTTACAAAACCTCACTGCAGCTTGCAATAACGTGCTTGTAAATGCAAACTCTATTGATACATTTTACAACTTAGTAGAAAAAGGACTGAACACAAGATGAGCTGAAAACAGTTCAGCTTTAGTTCCTAAATGATCTGGTTGTGAGGTAAGTCTGAATAAAGCTACTTTTACGGCCCAAATTTTTATGATTTTGTTAATTTTGTTGGTGTGACATTAACTTTGTTGTTTGAATGTTGCAACTGAAACATGCAGTCTTTGTTTTTGTTTCTTAAGCTATTACTTTACTTCACTGCAAGTTTTATTTGAGCAAAAGCCATGACGACTGCAGTTATTTACCTTTTTCTTTCTTTCCATTATTTTTTTTTCTTTCTAGTTAAAAAAAGAACTCTATGACAGCTGCTGAGATTGAAAGTAGGTGTGTAATGCTGCAATCCACTTTGGGGACAGGAACAAATGAGGAGATAATGAAAGAAGTGAGCCTGGGGAGGAAATCAAAACACAGTCAATGAGCTTGTTCTAATTTTCCCTTAGCTCAGCAGTTTCTGTGTGTGTGTGAATTTGACTTGATTCAACATGAGGATAAATGTCAAAATGCAGTGAGTTTTACTGTAATAAGCACAAACACACACATACTATACACCAGTAGGCTAGAACACACAAAAACAACAACATCAAGCTTTTAAGCTGAATGTAATTATTTTACAGAAAAATGGTGATACATAAATATTCAATGAAACCTTGGAACTTTGGTGTGATAACCCAGACGCTGTAGCCTGAGGTTCAACACAATCTACTGCATTGTACACGTCTGGAGTGTGTAACCAGCTGTATTTCATTGTAAAGTAACTTGTATGGCACCAGACCAGTGTGAGATCTCAATCATTCACTCCCAACAGTTTTATTGTTATTGTTGCTGACATGGACATGTTGACACACTGTCAGCAGTAAAGAAGAGAGGGAGAGAGAGAGAGAGGGAGCTGTGGCAGCTTGGAAGAAAAAATCCACTGGATGTGGAGTCTGCTCAGCACAAGGCCAATTATTTCTGAAATGGCAAGGGAGTTTTTGAAATGTAGGAACGGTTTCTGGGATATATAGCGCAGACAGCGTATAAATGACAAGTACATAAACAAGACATGAAGTGATGACTTTTTCCTCCTTTCTTTTTCATTCACACACACATACACAACCGCGGATAGGATAACATTTGTCAATTGGCTCAAAATTATTGACTCAAAGACTCTGACCGCCTGGTAAAAAGCATTCAGCTGTGTGTTGTTCGAGTGTACACACAAATTTCATTCACATCAAGCAGTTTCAAAGGTTGGCTTGTGTATCATAAACCTATGCTGTTTGACATTTGATTAAATAGCATTACTGCCAATCAGCAAAGGGAGATGTTGAGCTTTGAGTCACACAGATTTACAATCTAAGGATTACACACAATATGTTGCATTGTAACTCATTTTTCCACTATAAGCAAACGTTTTCAGTTCCACTTTAGTAAAAAAGTTTTTCAAAAGTTAAAGATTTTAAATTTTGAGTCCAATTTATGAGAAAAAAAAAAACAAAAAACATATGCATTAGTATTTGAGTAAGATAACGAACTCTTCCATCATTGCATTATCTGCAAGCAGTTGATTTGATGTGTTCTGTTGTGGAAGCTTATCCCACCATGCATGCCCATTATTGCATGAGTTCTTGATCTGTTCCTGGTCCAAATAAACATATTGCTTTGCCTAAAATACCTTCCATTAATAATTTAATAAGACCAAAATTGGGGCAGCGTCTGCAGTGATGCGGACGCTGAACCGGTCTGTTGTGGTGAAGAGAGAGCTGAGCCAGAAAGCAAGGCTCTCGATTTACCGGTCGGTCTACGTCCCAATCCTCACCTATGGTCATGAGCTTTGGGTAGTGACCGAAAGAACGAGATCGCGGATACAAGCGACTGAAATGAGTTTCCTCCGCAGGGTGGCCGGGCTCAGCCTTAGGTAAGAAGCTCGGACATCCGGGAGAGACTCGGAGTAGAGTCGCTGCTCCTCCATATCGAAAGGAGCCAGTTGAGGTGGTTCGGGCATCTGGTAAGGATGCCTCCTGGACGCCTCCCTCGGGAGGTGTTCTGGGCATGTCCTGCCGGCAGGAGGCCCCCAGGTCGACCCAGGACAAGCTGGAGGAAATACATCTTCAGTTTGGCCTGGGAACGCCTGGGCATCCCAGCTGAGGAGCTGGTGGACTTGGCCGGGGAGAAGGTGGCCTGGGCTGCCCGACTTGGAATGCTGCCCCCGCGACCCGAACCCGGATAAGCGGAAGAAGGCGAGGAGGCGAGAAGACCAAAGAGATCCATGATCTGATCCCTCACTTAGAGAGATCTGCTATTTTTTTTAAGTTTTCCCTTTTAGGTTCTCTGTACAGTTTTCAATGTTTATGTCAGACTCACATACTGTTTCGATATATAACCTGTACTTTAGTTCACTTAAATAGCTTAAAATACTTTAGTAGGTACATAAAAAAGCTGCCTCTTTCTACTCACCTCCACCTACTTTAAATCCACCTTGGAACAAATCCTTTAGTTATTTGCAGCACAAACAGCAGCAGTTGACTCCAGTGCAGCCTTGGGCACTTCATGCAGTAATATTATAATAACTTAATGTGAAATGAACAGTAGTGTAAAGGTTTACAAAGAAATGTAAATGCATGTGGAATTTTTGAGACGTTCTGAATGACTGTTAGCTCGTCATCAGACAGATTTAAATTATTTCTCAATTACTAGCTTAGCTTTGATTTCAATAATAGTGGAATTAGTATTAATTTCATATAATTCAAGGTGCAATCAGTCTGTGAGTGTTCAGCGTGATGTCATCCTGATCCATATGAATTGACTTGGAGAAGTTTTTTAGCCTTTTCATAAGTGATCTTCCTTATTTTATTATTTTTATTGGTGTGCTATTATTGCAACTCTAATATGCACAGCTGCCACCTCCAGAAGCTACATTACTGCCATCAGTTCCTGGTTAAAAAAAATGGAGTATGAAAGAGGTCTTCTGAGGTTATATTCCAAATTTTTCTTCTTTGATTCTGGAAAGATTTCTGAACCCTTTAACATAAATATGTAGGTATACATTTTTGCATTAAACCAACTGAATAATTAAAAGAGTGGAGAGAAGACAGTTGGTCATAATCGATGCTGCACTGTCATAAGTATGTCCAACACAGTGAAACTTGCTGGAGATGCTGTTTGAACACAGAGAGTGAAAACAGAACATTCCTGTTAAACCTAGTTTATCTCAGCAACCGAGATCATTGTACATGTTTTTACATTCTCGAATGACTCTTCATCAAATATTTAACTCCTGTCCTTATGGCCAACTGTCAGAGAAATACACAAGAGTTTAACTATTGACAGTTTAATTCAAGCTAAAGAATCAAATATCAGTCAGGGAAAAAAGAGGACAGAAACAAAAGAAGCGTGTCAGTATTTACTTGTTTTCAGGTCAAGCTTCTTCAATAATTAAAGGTTGACCTATGACCTGTCTTTCCATTAATCAATGTAAGATGAATAAATGAGTGGGATATGTGGCAGCTGGCCCTCCAACAAGCTGTCTACAACTGTCCAAACTATTTCAGAGTCATTTGGCAAGGAGAGGCCTATAGATCAGCCAAATGGAGTTTGAAACCTAAAGAGTGACCAGGGGATTGGGGAGGAGAGAAGGAGAGAGGCTGATAGCGCAGCAATCTGCTGCTGGTGTGGGGGGTCTCGTTGAGGAGGGTGACACACAAGGAAATAGGGGACTAGGAGAGGTGAGATACAGAGGGGAGTAAAATGCCTTAGAGATGAGATGAAGGGTGAGTGGGAGGTTAGGAGAAGTAACAAGTTATCAGAAGGAGATACTGGATAATCTGCTGCTGGAGGTGGTCTGCAAAGACAAACAGAGACAGACTGAGATGGTGACAGGACATTTTTCAGGAAAGATCTGAGATGACGGGAATGTTGTACTAAGATTGAAAATTTCTAAAAGGAACTTAACTTAAAAGGCCAATAAAATTTTACTGATGATGAATGCCAGACTTGTAAAAAAAGTAAGACTAAAGATAGTTCAGAAGTGGTTTTGAACAATTAGCATCTCACCCAGATAGCTCTTTGAGTCAGCACAGTTTAGAAAAACAGATTGGATTTGAGTAAATTGACAAGCTAAGTCTGTGGACACACTACACAATGTTCACAGTCTTTACAGGTTTTTTTTTTTTTTTTACTAGGAGGACACATTAATAGATTGGTTTCAGTAGATTTATTTTGATGACTGAAGGTCTGGGAATCACACAATAACAGCTGATGAAAGATCACAGACAAACATCTCAAATGAACACACCAAACTCTCACAAAGACCAAAGTCAAAACACATCCCTTTTGGTGTTAGTGATTCACCAACTTGTTGTTAATTTTAGAGACACTGCTTGTCTTTTCTTTGCTTCTATCTACTCAGAATAAAATAATATTTTTCATTGACTGTTAGCAACACAAGTCAAGCATGAACTTAGAAATGTAAATTCTACTTTTTATAAACTTTTGGATATCTTCTACTCCTGAATAAAATCATACCACCCAGCTTTATGTTGTTCTGTGCGACTCAAATTGTTGGTCTTTTTTAGAGAACAGTTTTTGTGCCTTCTCATAAAATTTATGAATTGTTCCCTTTTGTTCTTCAGAGCCAAACTATGAAATAGCTTTCCTTGTTTAGAAAATGGATACTTTTTGCAAGTGACACATACACATAAAATAAAAATAAATAAATAATAATTTAAAAAAACATTGATGA
Organism: Callopanchax toddi; assembly: GCA_006937965.1. Lineage (NCBI taxonomy): Eukaryota > Metazoa > Chordata > Actinopteri > Cyprinodontiformes > Nothobranchiidae > Callopanchax > Callopanchax toddi. The sequence goes on from SSNR01000335.1 coordinate 600,348, forward strand.
CAAGTGACTGAAGGTAAAGGGTGAAATAAGTAAGACTGTATTATTCAGGCTGTTATTGACTGTTATGTATGTTTTGGTTATGTTTGTTGTAAGTGAAAAATAATAAAAAACAAAGTAAAAAAACAAAAACAAAAAAAAAGCTTTCAGTTCTTTTGTTCTGGGATTAGAGACAGAGTGAGGAGCTCAGACATCAAGGAGGGACTTGAATTGGAACCAATTCTCTTCCACATTGAGAGGAGCAACTGGTCATTATGCTTTTTGCACACCTCCCTGGAGTTATGTTTTAGGGAGGAGTAGCCTGGGCTAACCAAGGTCATGAAGGAGGGATTGACCCTTTAGGCTGGCCTGGGAACAACTAGTCCCACCAGATGAGCTGGTAAAAGTTACTGGGGAGAGGACAGCCTGAGTTTCCCTACTGGGGATGCTGACTTGGTCTCAGATAAGCAGAACAGGCGAAAAAGGTCATTCATATAAAATCTGAAGATTTTGTTTTTTACAAGCAAAAGTAGGCTGCATGGTGGCGCAGCTGGTTAGCACTGTTGCCTCGCAGCAAGGAGGTCGTGGGTTCGCGTCCCGGCTCTGCGGCCTCTCTGCGTGGAGTTTGCATGTTCTCCCCGTGCGTGCGTGGGTTTCCTCCGGGTACTCCGGTTTCCTCCCACAGTCCAAAGACATGACTGTCAGGCTAATTGGGCTGGTAAATTGTCCTTAGGTGTGAGTGGGTGTGTGGTTGTTTGTCTCGTTCGTCTCTGTGTGGCCCTGCGATGGACTGGCGACCCGTCCGGGGTGTCCCCCGCCTCTCGCCCCTTGACCGCTGGAGATAGGCACCAGCTGCCCCGCGACCCTCTGTGGAGGAATAAGCGGCTACAGAAAATGGATGGATGGATGGACAAGCAAAAGTAACATTTCTGTCAGATCTAGTGTGTCATACAAATTATGATGGTGAAGTAGAGAATTGTCATGAAGTTTTGAAATTGGATTAATTTTATGACACCAAAAATTTGTTTTGTTCTTGACCCCACTCAGACTAGCCGTTAGCTTGTCAATCTGGTCAGAACTAATCTCTATTTCTTCAAATTAAAGTTGTTTACAGAGCTTTCAAGAAGGATGGTAATTTTTCATAACTTTTCCATCAAACTCAACACAAGACCTGTATTATCCCTTTAATCTCTCTTTGCAGGAGGTGTCAGATCATGTAAAGAAAAGACAAACTATTCAACAGATAATTTGTTTCTTTTACAAAAAGTAATTCATTGAATGTACAGTATATTTATATTTATATGGTTTGTCATCCAAGCAAATATTTATTTCTTGTTTAAGATCTGCTGTAAAGTCAAACCTGAGGAATCTGGGTGTTATTTTTGACCAATCAATGTCTCTTGAAGGTCACTCAAAACAGCTGGTCAGAAACTGTTTTTATCATCTGAGAAATATTTCCAAACTGAGAAAGTTGGTGTCAAAACCTGAACTGGAAATGGTTCTTCATGCTTTTATCTCCTCCCGTCTAGATTACTGTAACACACTTTTCACATGTTTTAACCAAAAAGCCCTTTATGGCCTTCAGCTGGTCCAGAACTCTGCAGCGAGGCTCCTCACTGGAGCAAACAGAAAAGATCACATCACTCCTATTCTGAGGTCTCTGCACTGGTTACCTGTTAAATGTAGAGTTCATTTTAAAATCCTGACTCTAACTTTCAGGGCCCTACATGGTCAAGCTCCTCTTTATGTTACTGAACTGATAAAGCCGTACGCTCCAACCCGAGCTCTCAGGTCCACAGACCAGAATCTCCTAACAGTTCCAAGGACCAGATTTAAAAGTCGAGGTGATCGCTCCTTCCAGTCTGTTGCACCGCGACTTTGGAATGAACTTCCTTTAATTTTACGCTGTATAGACAGTCTGGACTCCTTTAAAAAGCAGCTGAAGACCCAATTTTTTAAATAACTCTTTTATGTTCTCTTGTTGTTATTTAACGATTTTTGATTTGTAATGATATTTTGTTTGTTTTATTGATTTTATTTGTTTTTTCTGTTTTTTGTGAAGCACTTTGTGATTTTTTCTGTGAAAGGTGCTATATAAATAAACTTTACTTACTTACTTACTTACTTTACTTGATTAACACTAGAAATGCTAGGTTACCTCTGTAAGGACATAGACCTAAAATTAGTAGAGAAGTTGCAGTGTTTTGTTTTTAATAATGATCATAAAATGATCCCACCAGAGCCTTTATATGTCAGCCTAACATTTAGGTTTTACTGGCCTGTTTAAAGCTGCCAAAGCTCATCATGTTCACTCATTTTTACTGTAATGTTTATCCTTCTTTTATTGCTGCTAGAAAACCTTCTACACACAGATTTACTGTATGTGCTGCACCTATTTATTACCCTCAATAAAAATCTGATGGATAACGCGTGACACCAGTGACACTCAGAATAGTTGTTTGTGTGTATTTCTGATTATGATCCATGCATATTTTGATTCTTGTGCCCTGGTTTGAGAATGTGTGTGCGTGTGTGCATGTGTATGTGTGTGTGATTTCAAGTATACCAGGGATGTGTCAGGAGTGTCCCAGTGAACTGAACCTGAACAAATGAAATAGTAACGCTTTGGGTGGGAAAGAAGAGCACACATAATTCTATTTGAAGAGAAAATCAATTTAACACCAAAACACAAGTCCCCCAGCAACTGCACTATGTCCTCACTCTGGTTTTGTAAGAAGTCATTATCCCACAAATAGCGTTGCTGTTTTATTGTTATTATTAACAGTTGTTCTTAAAATGTCCCTGATCAACAATGATATGAATTAAATTTGTCATCAGCAGAGGGATTTTGGTAACATGCTCACATTTACTGGTTTTGTTAATATAATCTCAGTAAAATGTATTGAAAAAAATAAAATTCAAATAAAAAGGCTGGTCCAAATAAATAATATACTAAAATAAACAAAAACTTAGCACAAAACCAAAGCTAAATTTCACAATACTTTAAGGTTTCTTTGTTTTAAAAGTTCCAGCATTAACCTGGAAACATGTAAATCATTAATTAGATTTTCTTTTTTTAATAGCTGTAACACATTCACAAGAGCACATTTTCCCCTTTTCTTCTTCAGGGTCACAAAAAGGCCTGGAGTCAAACCTGAGTGTCAAGCAGGCAATAAACATGACACCAGTCCAGCACTAGACCCACACTCAGACCCACACTCCTACACCTCAGGATTAGTGATGTCCTATCCTCATCAATAAAAACTACTGAGATTTGTGATTTAAATTTTTTTTGTGCAGTTGTTTTTCTATAATCATTTTATAATAAAAGTTAGAACATGATTTATGTATTGATTTTTACAGCTATTAATATTTATTATAATAATAACACTTTTTTTTCTTTCAGAAAACCAGTTTGAATGAAGCCACACCTTCCTGGCACACCATTAAGCGCTCCTTTAAAAAAAAAAAATTCTAAAAAATATCCAAAATTGTTAGATATAACAGCAGGGCAAAAATGGCTAATTATATGCTCATTAGTTCTCAGAATCCTCGATAAAACAAACTTTAAAGTCACATTTTGTTTCATTTCAGATCTTTTTTGCCAGAGCCCCCAAAATATTGAAAGAATTTTAAAAAACAATGTACTCAACAAAACACGTTTATAACTCACTTATAACAGGAGAGGACGATTATTTTCTTTAAGTCTTCTCTCTTTTTCTATCACTCTATTGATTTTCTGACACAAGACAGAGAGGGAATCCTGCCACCTTTTAAACACCAGCGTCTGGAGTCTTAAAGGTTAACTAATCAACTGTAATGGCAGCGAGTCAGACACTTGAACCTTACCACAGACATGTTGAATCATCTTTCACTTTCCACATCATACCTTCTTATTGTGTGTGCTTTTTAAACACTTTTTATGTATTTTCAATTATATGGGATACGCACACTGCAAAACCACATCTAAGGTCAATGAATGTATGTAGAGTAAATATGTGCGTCCATATGGATGTGTTTGCACGTCCATACAACCTGTTAGTTGCATCTGATTTTTCAGTCATATTAAATCACATTTAGTTTTGCATGGTGCATTGTGATGTCCATAGTCAGCCGTGTTTAAATGTCGCAGCACTGATAAGGTGTGACTGGGCCCAGTCAACTGTTAAGTCTTTGATGTGGCATTATGGAGTGTTTAGTTGTGTGTTAATGGGCTGCTGCACAGGAGAACATTTCCTTCACAGCAGTCAATTCAACTGCTGATGGACATGGAATATATTTATTCTTCTCATTTAGCTTTAGTTTATCTAAACATCTTGCAGATTAATTGACAGAAATGTGAATAAATCATGTTTTTGTGGTATTTACATAATTTTAAACTCATTTTCCAATTAAATGTTTTTTTAAATTAAATAAACAGTTTTATCCTTTCTGATTTGATGTCCTATATTTCTAACTCTTTAAATTAATTTATGTATTAACACACAGACACAGGCAAACGTGTGTTACAGGATCAGCCACTTTTATTTCCTGATTTTGAAAATAGTTGCAATATGTCAAGACTCCAGCAGGTGGCAGCTCTTAGTCTCTTTCCACAATCCCCTCACTGGTGAGATTTTCTCTTATCTGTTACATCAGCTAGATTTTTGCAACTTTAACCAAACAAAAACACACAAAAACACATAAAATTAATTAATTGACATAAGAAGTATTTCTTTTTATTATTAAAAAATAAACTTTACTATATATTTAGTTGGTATTTAGTCATATTTATACATTATAGGTCATAATGCCCTTTTGCATCAGGCCCGATGTGACTTTTAAACCTATCATCATCATATTCTTCAAGAACATAAAAGCCCAATCAGAACCACTTTGATTACATTATAGGAGTTCAGAACCTTCCCAGGGGGTGTTTTGTGTCCATTTAGTCTCCTTTCCCTCTCTCTCTCTCTGAGGTCACACACCCGCACGGCCAGTTTACATTTCCTCGGTCACAAAAGCAATATGCTGCAATTTCCCTACATGAAACACCCCCTCTGGTCACTACCAACAAAATGACCTTTTCTTCCTGTCATTTTCTCCTTCTCCTGCTCTCTTTTCTCTCTCCCTGATGTGATTTATACATTGACAATTCATCGTTAAATAAATATACACTAGTGTTTTTGTTTTTGTTTTTTCTCTATACCCCTCCAATCCCCTTTTATCCATGCAGGAATGAAGGACAATCCTCCTGAAAGAAACATTGAGGGGTTGGAAACAGAAGAATGAGAGTGTGCATCAGGAAAGCAAAAAACAGGAAGAATTCATTGCTGACCGTGGACGGGCAACAGGAGCTATTCCCCCCTGACTTCACCCTCTCCTTTCCTCACTTCTCCTCCCACCTTTTCAACCCTTTTCCTCTAGCTTCCCCAGGGTGTCTCCTTGCCTTTCCATAACCCCCATCCTTCCGTACTTGTTTCGTTTTTAGTCTCCCACTTCGTTCTCCAGGCTCCTTCACTGCCTGCACTGTGCTTGTTTTTTCTTGTCTTTTTTTTTTTTAGTTTTTCCACCATGTTTGCTTTTCCCCTCTTCTGCGTCCAGTGGTCGTTCCTTCTTTTCTCTGCTTCTCCCAGTCTGGTTATACCTTCTTTCCCTTTCTATGCACTACTTCCCTCTATCATCAGTCTCCCTCCTACACCATCTCTCCACCTACAACCACCAAAATCTTTCTTTCATACACACACACGCACGCACGCACGCACGCACGCACACACACACACACACACACACACGCCCACCTACACACACATGCACCTACACACACACACGCACTTACACACACATGCACCTACACACACACACACACCGTTGCCTCTCTTACCATCTCTGAGACTTACATGGGGTCTTTCCGGCCCACTGACTCTCCTGTTCAAATGTAACAATGCTCAGCGTGATTTGATGATGGCCTCAGTTCACAAGAGCCTGTGTTTTTGTGTGTGTGTGTAGCCTCTGCATGTGTGTGTGTGTGTGTTTGTGTGTGAAGAAGCCACCATTATTTCAGATGGCATAGTCCCCAAATAAATATGAACCCAAATAAAACAAATCATTATATTACTGTAACAAAAAAAAAGTACAATACACTTAAATTTTTTTGTCTCTTTTTTGGGCAGATATCCATTTATTTTGTATCTTTTTAATCCATATAAATGCAAGACTTAATAAACTAAATCAGCTCCCATAAAAACTTACTGTAAGTTCATCTCACAGACTGACAATAAAAACTTTGGTAGCAGCTCTTTTTTTTTTTTTTGCCTGTGTGTTTGCAGGTGTTCACTCATCCTATATGCAAGCACAGGCATTAAAACACATCAGGAGCTCGGGGGTGCTATTGATGCTGTGTGTCCCTCACACTCATGTTTGGTCGGCAAGCAATCTACAAACTGTCAATCAAGGAGAAGCGACCCAAGTTGGGAACCATCAAACAGTCTGACTTCGAGTGTCAGACTGAGGGGGATCTATTTCAGCGTGACACACCATCAGCTGCAAATCTAAAGAGGCTCTATTTTGTCAAGACAGGGGAAACACACAAGGATACACATATTCATGAATATAAGCGCGTATATATGCAGTCACGCTATTTTCTTTGGTTTCACTACAACACGACTGAACCTTCACAGATAACCACACTTTTTTTCTATATAAATAACACTGTTTGCTTATAAAAGTTAAATTATTGAGCTGTTCATTTATAGATAATTTACTTTTTCTTTTCTTACAATTATTCAACTCAATTAAATAAGAAATTTTGTTAATAAAAAGTCTAATTCTCCCCCCCCCCCACATGTGCTCCTAAATTGGTTTTAATTAAATAATAATAATAAAAATAATTAACAATAGAATAATAGGATCATTTTTTAAAAATCATAATAAAGCGTTGATGCCCATTGGGGCTTCTGGTCATTTGAAATCGACTAATAGAAAATTACCTGTCCTCCAGTAATAAAGCGTCACACTTTGTTTAACCTTTGAACTTTTGCCACCGTTGCCCCTGGCTCTTTGGCAGTGGTGAATTTAAAAGTTCAAGCTGACATTTAGACATATATAGAAGAAAAATACATATTTTAGCACTTTCATATTGCTGAAGCAGTTAGGGTGCATTACTGGTTAGGAACCCACACCTATTAGAAACAGTAACATTTTAAATTATTGAAAATATAATAGTATGAGTAAGATCCTTAAATACTGCTCCTAAATGCTCCAGACATGCCTTGTTAGCATAAAGTATTACTAAAGCAGAGCATATTGATCCTAATTTAAATGTACAAGTCTATGCATATTGATTATCTGAAAGCCATTAACACAACTGAACAAAGAGAGGCATATCTTAATGTTAATTATTTCTTAAACATAGATAATAGGACGGGATGCTCATTAAACCTGCTGCTAATTATGCAAGAGGGATAATGGAGTAGATACATACAGTTTATTATGCATGAAGCAGTGTGTTCTTGAAGAGTTCTGATTTTCTTCTTTGTGTGTTGTATACAGTACCCTGGTGAAAATGAGCTCTCACTGTGCCAAAACAGGACTGACAGCTGCCACTAATCCCAGGATTATCTGCTTCCACTGACATGACAAAGAGAAATTCTACAAAATTCTGTAAATAAGCTGTGCAGCAATTCTCACCTTATCAAAAAAAAACCCCTAAACAAAACAACATCGGGGTATATGCTGGATACCACAGTAAAATAAGCAAGCCTCCATCAGGGGTGAATGTTGACAGAATGAGACATTGTACTTTTGAGCCATGAAATTACAGGCTGGTAAGCCCAAGGCAGTCGCCAGGTGTGACTGATGCAATCAGGGCCTGCTTGGACAAATGCAGCGCTGTTCACCAACATTCCTACCTGTCAATCATGTTATAGATCTCCAGGATATAACTCATCGCACGCACCAAGGATGAATGATGAAGGTAATTTATGGATTTATGTTCACATATACCTCAACTTCCAGCTTCTTTCACGCTGTATTAGGTGGTTTTGCAAGTGCCCCAAACTAAATGGATTAGTTCAAACTGTTACTATCACAGCTACACAACTTAGCTACAACAAATCACTTACAAATTAGCAGCAGACTGAGGCTCAGCTATTTCTGATTCAGTGACTTAATAAGCACTAATATTTCTTTCAGTCAAAATTTTTGATACAGCTTTAGAAAAAAAGACATGCAAAAATCCATTTAAATCTTCTGATTTTATTGTGCTGATTTATGCTGTTGGTGCATTGTGCTGCATAGACAATATTTGCAAAAAATTTGACATTTCTATAAACAAAACAAGGTTGTGTTTAGTGAAAATCCTGTCCTGTGGAGCTCTATTCTACAGGTGTCTGGTTACTCTGATAATCCTAATGAGCCACTGACAGCAGCTTTAACATTTCTGTTGATTTGGGGTTTGTTTTTCACAAATTATGCATCAAAATGTAGGCTCTTTTTCAGCGTAGAAAATCATAAAATAAGGTACCAAATGACTTAGGATTTGTAAAAAAAAAAAAAAAAGTAGACTTGTTGGAATTCAACCTGCATTGTTTCTTTGGTTTTGCTTTTTGCTTTTTGTTTTGCCGTTAGATAAATTTACAATGAAATCATGTGGAGATTGCAATAACAGCTACGACTACATGACAGTGCATGACATTAACACAAGTTTTTTTTTTTCAAATATATATATAATAAATGAATTGAGCTTATCAGACTTTACATTTATTGATAGAAAGTGTTGATTTTTCCAGCATTTACAGAGGCTGAACTGATTTTCTCTGACCAGTTTCTATGTTTCTGAGATGAAGGGGTTCTCCCAGCAGAGAGAGGTAACTCTTTTGTTTTCCACTTCTTCACTGTATAGTGTGACAATTACAGTGGATCAAAGGTGCTGTGTGGGGGACTAAATCCCCCCCCACCTGGTTCCAACACCTGTCCTCAGGGCACTAAGATTTATGTCTCTGTCCTGCCAGTGAACCACTGGCTGTGCCTTTTTGTCCAGAAGCATAAACCTAATAGGGGTTGGTGCTTCTGGTCATGTATCAGAATAAATAAAATCAAGTGTGTGTATATGCTTTTTAAAACTTTGCAAACTTTTGACATAGTTCAACACTAAACTCTAGCATTGTCCACACATCCTCTGGTGGGACATTTTAATCCCTGGATAGAAAATTGATGAATGATGACGTCAGTTTTTTACTCCACTGAGTAGAAAAACAGATTTTTGTAGTTACTTAAACTTGCACCTTATGGTGGAAGTTGGTGATCTTCCTATTGAGGCAAAACTCATATTTCCAGTGTGGCAGTTAATAAAGTTGCACTTGTTCATCAAAGCAGAAGAAAGGCACTCTCATAGATCCCCACGCTATCGAGGAACGGAGCCAGAGCAAAAATATTGAGCTTTAAACGGCCGCTTTTAAAAGGTAAATGGAGTCAAAATGCTTCAACCAATAAATTTGCCCCCAGAGACACGAGGGAGTGTGTATAGCAGGTAGAATAATACATGTGGGTGGGGGGGTGGGGGGGTAATGAATTGGAAGAGATGCTGAAAATGTGCAGCGCTCTGCATGCCCCTTTGAAAGGAATGGGGAGTTCTGTAAAATTACTGCTCAGATGTTCGGAAACATCCCCAATGAAGACGTAATTACTTTTTTATTATAAGTCTCCATTAATAGAAATAAATAATAGTATTGTTTTTTTACACTGGAGCTTTGTTATGACTTAAACCTGATGGAGTGGTCTTGACTGTGTTGTTCTTTCGGTTTTGATTTGAGCAAAGCAGTTTATGTCCTCTAGATATTATCTTCTTTAGAGTAAAGACATTTGAGATGTTTGGCATTAAATGTAACTGTTCCTGCCTTTTCTATCATATCATGGTTAAAAAAACACAATTTTAATCTTTAAACTACACATCTAGAAAGACTTCACTTATTGATCTTATCTGACTCATTTGCTATAATTGCATGTAAATTATTGTTCAAATCATCGTTGGCTAAAACCTTTTATCTCCATTTTTTTTTTACAATTTTCTCATTTTTACTCTTATCATCTTTATAGGTCGTCTTCTCTAAGTGGTTTTATGGATGCCTTTTCAAAGAAAAGCATCAAAAAGAGGTTATGTCTTGTGACCACCCTGGGTTTATTTTATGTAAAAGAAACACTTTTTTTCCATTTTCTGAAAAGTTGCATTTTTGGATGCAACAGTGAAATTAAGTTTAAATTTGGTTCACTTCTAATTTTATCTCATTTTTAATCCCTGTTTACAACTATAGGACTCGGTTGTTCTTCAAGTAGATGAATGGGGAAGACAAGAGTTAATAGTTTGGCTGTCAGAGGAGAATTTAGAAAAAAATAATCCCCCTAAAACAACTCCTTCGGTTAGTGAATTTATTAGTAAATGGCAGTCTAGAATGTAACACATCTTTGAGTTCTTATTACATTAGATAGAGTAAAGTTTTAGTGCCCACTAAGGAATATTCATTCAGTAAACTTTAATCTGTTAATCAACCCAGCTGCCTTCACCCAGTAATCATCTGCCCAACAGGTAAACAGTCCTCTGGTTCTTCACTTTTCTGTTCTGCCTCCCTGCATTGTTTAGTGGCTTCTCTCAGGTTCATTGGTTTTATTTTTGCTTAATTGTTTGTTTTTTGTGATGTTCCTGTTTCAAGCTGCCACGTTTGCCATTCATTTCAGTTTCATCATTAAGTTTAGTAAACAGTGTTGATAACTCAGCAACTTTGATGCCATATTTATTGAGGTTTTAGATATTTCTGGTGATTCTTTAAAAAATAAAAATGTCAATAAATTTGCAACAAATCTAATGAGTGTTTCTTCTTAGTGTTGATTTTTGGAGACGCTGATATGAACACATGTATCATTCTTAATGTTCTCAATGAGCAGCGGATGGTGCATTGGGTCACCCTTCCAAAGCATTCACAGTCAGCCTAGTCCTCAAGCAGCAGCCGTTCCAGCTGCAGTCAGAGCAGGACATATTTACCTTTCAGCATTCAGACTGCAAACTGATCTGTCATTCCTCAAACTGCTGCTGGCTGATCCCAAACTGGCAGCCCAGATAAAGGAGGAGGATTGGAATTGTGTAGCTTTTCATTTATAATTCTTAACATATTTGTTTTTTTTTATCATTCATGTCTCTCTCACAGCATTGGTACCTTAAACAACATTGGCACAAATTAGATGGTGTAATTTAGCAGGTTTTATGGAATCTAATAACCTTTTGCTTACTGAGTTGGTGAAGCCAGGTTCTCACTGCGCTGCCTTTGAGAGGGAGTTTCCAAAATGTTCTGAGGTGCCTCACAGTGGAAATTTTTTGAATGCATTAGAATAATAAATTAAAATGTTTGAAACACTACAATATTGCATGATTAGACCTTCATAATATTTATTGACTTTGGAACTTTATTGGTGACAAAACAGCTTTTAGTCAAATATTTTAACATAGTTAAAACACCCCATTAATACATTCCTTGACAGCTGGATACACGTGAGACATGAAAGATTATGATCTCAAGAGATCTTGTCAGGCTAAAATATGTTATTTGTAAAAGTCAAGTCCCAGAAACTAGATCCATCTTTGTCTTTGACAAATTCCTTTAAAACATGGAAATAACAAAAAAAGCTCTACTTCCTAAAATAAGAGTTTAAAGTGCACTGGCATTTTGTTCTCTGGTTTTAATGTTTGAAGTTATTGTTAAGATCTTTTGAATAAGGTTTATGTGGAAATAAGCAATTATTGTATTACTCATTGAATTACCTCAGTTTAGAGAAATGGAGATCTGACCACACAGATAAGCTAATGGCCAGTCACAGCAGGGCTAAGAACAAAATAGATCACTACTGTCAGGACACAACTTCAATGTAAAAATTTACATTAGGTAAGGCAAACAATAATAACTTTTCAGTTTCACATTACAGTGGTAAGATCCTTTATAGCTGGGGTGCACACAGTTTTTCCATCGAGGAACTCAAGGGAGAACCTAGTGTTGACTTCTGGTGAAGACCACCTCTCTGTGAGTTCGTCGGGGGGGTTAAGCTTCTGCTGGTGTGAGTCGCCAGTGCTGCGTGTGTGTCTACAAGCTTCAGACACCATAAGTAGCTCCACGCAACAGGATGTACAGCTCATCAGATCGCAGACTGCACCATCTGAACTGCTGAAGCGCTGGTCCACAAAGGCATGCGGGCAGAGGGTTCGAGTATGCGTGCATGAAATCTGGTGCGTGTGCACACTGGTGCACCAGTTATGTGCAGCCCTGTTTAAAGCAGCAGCAGCTAGCTGTAGCTCTTCCACTGCATCCTGGGGAACTGTCAGAATTACCATGCAATACAAAATCCTTAATCATGTAAAGGTTTCATTAAAAAAAATGTGTGTATCCTTTTATAATACGTATTGTTGATCTTGGCCTTGTTCAGACCATTTACATCATCTAACTGCCTGCTTAGTGAAAATTATTATTTTTATTAAAATTGTTAAAAAGCTACAAGAAAGATAATTTTATTTGTTCACATGTTTCCACGGAAACCCACTTCAGCAGACTTGAGAAAACTTTAAAAATGATTTTTTTTGACCAGTTTAGTTTCTTTTAGCATTTTCTCATCGGAAAAATAGTCAAATGTAAATGTCTCACATTTGTAAAGCGCTTTTTGAAGTCAGTGGATTACAAAGCACTTTACATCAGCCATTCACATGCTGATGGAGCTACAAAGGCACCACCAGGCTTCTGACCAGCAGGCAATGAGGGTAAAGTGTCTTGCCCAAGAACACAATAGCAAAGTAACACACCCGGAGCAGAGATTTGATCCTGCGGCCCTTCGGTTGCAAGACCAACACCCTAACCACTGAGCTACTGCCTCCCTGAGTAAGTACAGTAAGTAAGATTGAGGTTGGTATCTCTGGACCACAATCACACAATTAGTATTTATTAGTTATTCTTAACTCTTTGACTGGCAGGTCAGCCACTTAGAGCACATTTTAGTCCCTATGTTTTATTGAAGCATGCGCTAAAATTAAAAGGACATTTCATTTGTTTAGTTTTTCTGTTTATGCTGCTGCAATGGCACAAAAAACTGCAAAGTGATTTGGGCATTATTTGGTTAAAAATAAACACCATAAATGGTCTCATGCAAAGCTGTGGAGGTTTACAGGTAAATTGGCGTTCTAACGCATCGGTATGACTTTCTGAGCAGGAGTTATTTTAAATAACTGAAAATTTGCCACTAATTTGTCACCAATCTAAAGCAGTGTATCTCCTGATCAGATGAGTTTTACTCTGGTCAGACAATTACTTCCTGTTTCTAAAGACTCCACTTACTTTGAACGACGTCACTGGTAGGAATGGTCCAAATGACTGGTAGAATGTCACTTCAAAATGACCAAAATTAAATAAATAGCTACAAGAGTCACTTCAAAATAACATGATGTTTCAATATAAAGGTAAATATAGACATCTTCATTGCTTTTTTTCTCAGTGTGGACATTACAGGGTTAAGGAAGACTTTTTCCTCTAGAGGCCATCAGAATGGTCATCTTATACTCAGAGGCACAGAGTAGATAAACTCAAATATTTGTTAATATACATATTTTTTAAAATATTTGTGATTAATACAAAACAGTTTACAGTAGTTATTTGTATAATATAGTCAAAGTAATGCATAATTTTCAGAGACCAGCAATTAAATGTTTAGTTTACTCAGGAAGCAGCTTTGACAAGCTCTAGTAGTGGATGGTGTTTTCTCCTGAGGCCCTCTGAACTTCACCATCAGTAAACTGATAAAAAATTTAGCATTGCTATACCGGCCTGTTTGAGGAAGGAGGAGGAGGAAGAGGGGCACTGGCTTTGGGTCACTGCCGTGTTGCAGCATAGTTATTTTTTTTATTACTGGTGTTAATCAGTCAAATTTTTGTTGTTCTAACGTCATACTGTGTTGAAACAAAGATTTGTCATTACATGCAATGTATAAGCACAAAGGCCTGCAGAAGAAAAACACACCCAAAATGTGAGCAAATCTTACTCTCAGTACTGCGTTTGTGAAGTTTGTTGTTGTAAATCAGTGTTTACTGTATGGATTTGTAAAGAATAGTGCAAGTTTAACGTAACTTTGGGGATTAAATTCTGCTTGTTTGTATTCTTTGTTGAGGTTTTGAAAAATAGATGGAATTGGGGACAGTGGAAGGTGTTGTATTCAATAAATGGGCTTTCATGTGATAAATTGAATGTTATTCATATATGAGTGCACACTGTTTTTTGGTTATTCTGGAGAGAAGTTGCTTCTTTCTGCCCAGGGACCCTTTTCCTTTTAACCGAAAAGCGGTTCAGGAGCGATTTAGGACTGTGTGTGAGTGTGTGTGTGTGTGTGTGTGTGTGTGTGGGGGGGGTGATCTGGGTGGGGTGCACGAGTGATGGTGAGGGACTCTCTACAGACCTTGATACAATTACTGTGCCTTCCTCTCTCCGTCCACACCACTTCTGGCCATGCTTTCGCTGCACCACTGGGAATAGAAAGGCCCAGCTATCTGGCAGAAGATTTGGTCAGTCAGGCATCAAATGCAGGGCCCTCTTCTCACACTCCATGCTGGGGGTGGGCACGCTGGGGGACCTGCATTGTGCATTTTCACACACATCTCTCAGAGGAGCTCCAGGAATCCTTAGCCTTCGGTAGGAAAGTGGGTAAAGAGAGGGCAAAACACAGATGGAGGAAGACTGAAGGGTAGAAGATAGACCAAGAGAAAAATATGGAGGGAGAAAGAAGCAGAGAAGGGAGTACAATAGAGGCTAGATGAAAAGCATCAAGGATGCAACCTGCATCGAAGAGACAAACCAGAGCTCATAAGACACCAAAGTCTGATTCCCAGTCTTTTCTCCAAGTCTGCCATGCTTTGTGACCACCTTCCTTTGAAAAGTATAAAAGCTTTTTTATTCAAGTGTTTGAGAGTTGACCCTTTGTGGGTGTGTGACAGCAATGGCCATGGGCTATAGGGCTCAGGGTCAGGGTGGAAGCAGGGAATGTATTTCTATTCATGGTTTCAGGGCAGTATACTTGTTCAAAAACTAATGTCACACAAGAATCTTTTTTTTTTAAGACAGCATATATGAAAGGTGTAAAACCCCCAAGCCAAAAACCTCCCTCACCAGGTCACTATAACCCTCTCATTTCCCTCAACTATCTCCACTGAAAATGTGATTGTTTTTCTGATCAGCTCAAAGTGTTTTTAAGACGTAGGGCCAAAGGTCAGCTAACGTTTGTCTGGGAGCAATGGGGCAAAAAACAAAACAAAAAATAGCAAAAGCAATGAACTGGAATATAGAGAAAATGAAGGGAAAACAAACAGCTTCACATTATCATCATGCAAATTCTCTGGATGACTCTTTAAATGTGTCCAACTATCACTCTGCATGGCAGGTTTGTGTTATGATGAATGTTTTATTTTATCTCATTGCCTGAAACACATGTTGAGGGCATTAGGCTAATTACAATAAAGATAATAATAAACTATTAATTAGGCTTTTTGTAGATTATGCTTATGTGCAAGAGATGGGGTCCAGTATTGTGGAGGTATCTGGCTTTTCACGACAAGGTGCTGGTCTCTGTGTCTGTACAGGAAAACAGTTTCATTAATGTGACATAGATATATTGTACACACTAGCTGTCCATTATCAAATACATGCAGCTTGTCTATTCTTGTAAGCTGTCAAATTCATTGACTTATAAGTTAAGCTTTGAATGCTCAATAAAACTAAACAAATTCACATAATAAACCCTGGGCTCAACAAGAATATAGAATATTGAATGTTGTGCATCAACCTCTGCCTTGTCTTTAACTCCCTGTAGGGAGTTAGAGAGCTGATGATGTTTAAACTGTACAGATACAATCATCTTGCTGTGAGAGCAGTAGTTTTGTCATATTAGAAATATAAATGTAACTCAGTCTTCTTCTGTGTCGACCTTGAAAGGCTGGAAAAAAAGTTATAACCATTATAACTCCAGGAGTTTCCTAACAGACATGTAGTCTAGTGGTCCGTGACAGTGACTCCAATGTGGGAGAGAGTGGCTTCAATACCTGGCTCAAACCTACTTTCATTGTATTTTTAATGGGCACTTAAAAAGTTGTGTGAATTATTATTGTAATTAAGTAGGCAGCAAATAAAAGTACTTTTATATAATATGTAAAAGCCAGTTGGAGAAGCATAATTTTTGAGTTATCAACTTAAAAACTTGCTTTTAGAATAACGGTTATTAAGTAAGCAGTACTTCATCTTTGACTGAAGAGAAATGGCTAATTCTCCCAAAGTAAAGTTGTTTGTTGGTTCAATATAATTTCAAATTAAGTGGTCATAATGCAAAAAGACTAATGGAAACTGTTGTGTTGATTTGTTTTGTTGAGTCTAGACATTTCATTTTACAGTGAATGGACTGATTCAGGGGAACCACTGAGACACCTAATCCTGGAAGGGTGTAGTTTAAGATGTGATGGTTCCATGTATTACTGAGAAAAGTTCGACATGCACTGCAATTGTCTCTTCTTCTGCTCCACAACAAATTAAAGATGCAGTCCAGAGTATTTGAGCAAGAAAGATTTTTTTAAATACAACTTCCCAGGGCCCCTCCCAAAATATTCCTTCTTTCCCCTCCCACTCCATCTAACCCCACCTCTACAATTGTGCACTTGCATCACTCCAGTCTCTAATGGATTTTTCGGCAAGTTTAGTCACCGGACTTTTCTATTTTTTTTCTCTGAAGTGTATGTAGCCCTCAGTAGCTGGAGAAAGGCCAACTTTTTTGCAGAATTTTCCTCTGACTTCTCGATGACCAGCTGCGCTCTTCCAGTATGGCAACTGTAAACAGGAAGACACAGAGTGTCCTGTGCGTGAGTCACCTTTACAGGTTTGTGCAATGCATGTTGATTGTTAAAGGCATACTCAGTAGCCAGGTAAAAGCTTTTAACTTTTTTTAAAGCCTCTTAACAACGTTCTAATATAGTATAGCCATAAATATATTGTGGAAAAATCCGAAAGAAATCAATAAAGTAGTTGTCCCACAGTTCTCTAAAAACTTCAGCCAATCCTATCATTTGGACCGAACGATAGGATTGGACAATCCAGCTGTCTGTCTGCCGCATTTCCTCAATGCTTGGATTGGCATTAATCCGCCCGGACACATTTTGGGGCAGAACATCCCGGAAGTGAAAGTGAAAGTAGAAGTAGGACAGAGAGCCGGTGGTTAGTGCTTTCATTTTAAGATAAAAATACCAGAGTCCCCCCAAAAAAACACGTTTTCAGCTAGCAGAAAAATAAAAATGTTTGGAGGTGAAAAGAGGAAAAGCTGGGGGAACATTTCTGCGGCTGGAGTTATACTCTGCTTTTTCACCTTTCCAAAACGGGGTCCCATGTCGGCGGGAGGCTGGCGTAAGGATTTTATCCGACGGGAGGGGTGAGTTCACCGAGACGTGTTTCTGTAAAATAGCTAGCGAGACCTTGTTTGTTTACCTGGCTACTGAGTATGGCTTTAAGTCACAGGTTGAGATTAATTTTTTAAGCGTTTTTAGAAGCTTTGCTGAAAAGAGGTACTTTTGACTAGAAAAATGGCTTTAAAAATGTATTGTGAAACAAAACACCCTCAATAAACGTTTCAAATAGTATTTTTGGACAGTATTTTATCTGAATTTAAAAAAAAATGCAATTTGCTCTTTAAGAAGAATTACAAATGTTGTGGAACTTTACCCATATATCTTAATTTAGAACTGAACTATCATATTAAACATTTATAAAACTTTGATGCATAGAAAAATGCTCCACACATCAGCTTCATGCTAGCATTTTGCTTCAGGTTAACCGATACCTGGCCACGCCTAAACACTATCTCTCCCTCTTCTGGAGAACAGTAGAAGTCTGCTTGGTATATAGTGTCTGATAACTGCCTCACTCTTAATGCCACAAACATATCCTGTTGTTATTATTATGGTTCTTTGAATGAATCACAGGAGCTATAGGCCTCAATTGCACTGATTGACTGATTGATTGCTAGCACTAACATCACAGCTGGCTGCAGGAATGCTGCTGTATTGCCTTCTCATTTTTTAGCTTTAGCCTTAGCTTCACTGTTAACTGTGACGGTTTATTACAGCTGCTTGCTTCATTACTATTTGTGCCTTCAGACTTTGCCTATCAGCACAACTTCTAGAGTCGTCTTTTATTTGTCTGTACCACGATGTGTAGAAACTTACTTCCTTTCTTGTTGTTTTTACTGCACCAGTGTGGACTTCTCTGGCCTGGATCTAGGTTGACTCTTGCCTGCAGGCAAGGCCACAATAAGATAATCTGTGGTGAGTGTGCATGTATTTGTGTGAAAGAGAAAATCTTTGTTGTGACTGTAAGATATACAACATAAACCTATATTTGTTTTATTGATTGCTTTTGTTAAATTAAGAAAAACAATGGTTACCAGGACTAAGTAGCCTAACTGAATATTTTCCTTCAACTCTGTCACTAACATGTGTTTTATCTTCTTTGCAGCTGAGACCTGCAGTGGGCATGGAGACAGGTTCTCTACAGGGATGGCTTCTCCTTCCCCTGAGTAATTTGCGAGTGTGTGCTCTCCTGGGTTTGGGTTTCTGCACTGTGTGAGCATGCACGTGTTACACAGGTGATCTGGTGTTGGTTGAGATGTCCACTCATATTTAATTTGACTCCCCACACTGGTAAGCCTCAGCTAAATATTTCTCTTTTTTATCTTTTTAAATCTTTTTGTATGGATAAATCCCTCTAATCTCTAAACAAACCTAAGTGCCATTTTTCAGTTGAAACTTTGTTTAAAACCTTAAAAGTAAATATTTGGGTGGAATTCCTACAATTGAGTTGATTGGATTGATAAGGTGTCTGGAGCAATAATCCAACTCTGTTTCTTTTTACAGACACACTAGCAAAATGAAAGGTTTCTGCCACTGTCTCAGGTTCCTAGCACCCACCCTCCCATCTGTTGCTCTTCCTGTGAACTCCTGGGCAGGAGGTGTCCTCCATCTGAGTTTCTTGTCTTGACAATGGATCATCCTTGCATTGTAGTTCACCAGGCTGCCCAAATCAGATTCTAGTCTTGGCCAGGCTTTGCATTGAAAGTGCTTTTGCATGTCAGTCAAGTTATGTCCAAGGATTCAATAAGTTTTAATGATGAGCAGCACATGGAGGTTTGATGTAAGGTGTGTTGTCCCATGAATTATCTATTGGACCCAAACTATGGAACTTAATCTTGATTGTTATGTATTGAGCTGTAAAAGTTCAAAAGCTTTGACAAGAAGAAACCTGCTGCTTCAACTGATCTGTTAAATATTATATCAAATATCAAAGGTTTGCACAACAGCTTGGCAACTCACATTTCTCTGAGAGAATGAAATACTTTTTTTTGTACCGACAGGTTAAAACAACCTCAATATCGCTCATGCTGGATGCACATCCTTAAAAGTATTTAAGTTGAAGTAGAAGCCCTCACCCCCCAAAAAAGACCAGTAGGGTATGAATATTATTATTGTTCTGCATCTTTGTGAAAAAGGGAGAGACTTCCAGCCATCTTTATTGCAGTGTTAAGGCTCAGGTAATGTATCAGAATAATTCATGATAAGGCAAACACAGGCATCCCTTTCAAAATATTCAAATGTGGGCAGTGGAGTGGAAAATAAAGGAACGCGGACGAGTGGAATGACTTCCCTCTTCCCCTACTCCTTCATTATGTTCCTATCGCCACTTATTTTCTTCTTTATTTTATTTTTCAAAGTGACCCTGACAGAGAAGAAAGTAACAGTGGGATATTCTACTGGTTTATTTTAATTTTATAATTGTTTTGTGGCTTTTTTCTTTTAAGAGTCAATGGTGTGATGAGACAGGTGTTTTTCATATTGTTGGACTAAGACAATTTAATTATGCTGAGCAGGTGCTCCAACAAAACATCAGCTGCAAAGTTTTCACACTAAACTCAGTGGGTTTCCAGTAGATTAAAGTAGGTATGAATTAAGGAACAGTGTAAGTCATATTTATCTGAGCACAGCTTTTTTGGGTAAATTATGACTAAATTATAATATATATATAGATAATTTATTAACATTTTATAGACAAATATAGTTTTTAATACACTCTATCAGCAGCTAAGGAGAGGATTAAATATGTGGGTCAGGACTGATGTGAGATAAAACGGCTAAAGGAGGTCAAATCTGAAAAAAAGAATATGAAACCATGGTAACCAAGCTGACTAATTATATTTCTTTTACCTGCAGAAAACAGCTGCCATAGAAATGAGTGAGTGAGTGAGTGAGTGAGTGAGTGAGTGAGTGAGTGAGTGAGTGAGTGAGTGAGTGAGTGAGTGAGTGAGTGAGTGAGTGAGTGAGTGAGTGAGTGAGTGAGTGAGTGAGTGAGTGAGTGAGTGAGTGAGTGAGTGAGTGAGTTTTATTTTTAAAGAGCCTTTATCAGATAAGGATCACAAAGCGCTGTACAACACAGGTACAATCAAATATTTTAGAGCACATGCAAATAAAACAGTAGCAGGGGCAAAATATAATCCGGATCAAAGATATATACACAGTCACAACATTAAACAATGAGAAGAATAAACAAAATCAGGAGTTTAGCCAAGTAACATCAATATCTACATGATCAATGAGGGAATGCCTGGATGAAGAGGTGAGTTTTCAGATGTTTTTTGAAAACCTCCACAGTGTTGCAGAGACAGAGTTTCAAGGGCGGGCTGTTCCACAGTCAGGGAGCCAGAGCCTGAAAGGCCCTGTCCCCTTTGGTATTTAGTTTGGTGCGAGGAACAGCCAGCAGGTTCATTAAGAAAGTGCAAGAAATGTGACACAACTTGGAGGAATTGGAGAAAAAATTGAGACATTATTTAGACACTTTGTGACTGAGTTGCAATTAGAAATTTAGCACAGTTGTCAAACAAACAATCTAATTTGGTCACATCATACGACCATGTGACCTAAAACTTGTCGCCAAAGCTGCATCAGTTTAAGTCCAACTTTAAGTTTTTCTTCTTTTTCTGGCAACTGTGTCTCCCATTAGTCATCAGCAGTAAGGGTCAAGGTCAAAGTCAGGGTCAACTTTATTTATAGAGCACATTTACTGTTGCTCACGCAACCCAAAGCGCTGTAAGTGACAATGCAGTCAAAGTAAGATGACTTAAGGCAATAACTTCTTCCTCAAATTAAATCTTTAACAATCATAACAACTTGTTTTAAAGAGTTAATCATTTTTTTCCATTTTAATAATTATATACTGTAATATAAAGGTAAAATGAGAAAAGACAAGAACATAATAGCATTTGCTATTTGTTTACAATTACTTCCAATATAAAAACTGAAAATATTTTTCAGCATCTTACAACTTTCACAAATATAAGTACATGAAACAAGCTAAATTAAATAAAACCATTTAAAATTAGTAAAAAGAAATAACTGATAAAATGTCATGAGTGGGTTTTTTTGTGTGTGTCAGTTTACATTGATTAAGCCGATTTTATCACAGATTTAACAAAACACTGTTAAAGTTATCTAACCGAAAAAAGTATTTGATTATGAAAATTAAATCCCATTTTCTTACCCATTTTAAAAGAAAGTTACAGCCAAAGGAAAAGGGCAGAGCTGCTGGGAAAGAACATCCAGAGTAAAATCTTACCGTGAATAACGCCAGAACATACTGCAGAACTGCCTTGTTGAAAAACCATGTCATGCCCACAGCTGCCACAGTTACTCCTGCATTACCTGCTTGCTTTTTATGCAGAACTGCAAAAATAAAAAGGCCCAAAAAGCAGATGCATGTTAAACAGGTATTAATATTGTATAATTCTAATATGTCCAGGTGGAAGAAAATATTCAAATGCATCCATTCCCTCTTGTTCTGCTTTGGAGTGATTGAAGGAACTTGTGATTGGGATTCCACGTTGCACTCCCATCTGCACACGCCAGCCCTTATCTGCCTTGATATTAACATGGCTCTTTCATTAAAACTCAGCCCATTTTCTGGTTTATGGGTAAAATAAGATGCAGAATGAGACAATAAAGTGCATTTGTGTTTTAGCGGTTGCATTATGAATAAATGATTGTAAGTGCCTGGCTAGGCTGCATCCTTTTCAGGAAGATAATCATTGCCTGTAACACATTTTATACCCCTTCACGCACCTACGCTCAGTGTACCAGTTCTATTATGTTGATGAATACTGAAAGAGGATCATGACTTTATAATATCCTTGTGCATCTAAAGCACACACAAAAAAAAAAAAATGGAAATGGTGGAAGAGTATGAAAGAGGGTCATTCCTGAATATTCTTTTCTTCAAATAAAGGAAAGGGAAAAGATGCCAAAATTAGAATGATTTTAGAATGATTTGGAGATTACTGTCAATCCTTTATACCAGTTTGACTCTTGGACTCTACACATGAAATTATTACATCAGAAGAAAATGAGAAATGCCATAAATAAAACTGGATTTTGGACATCGATATCTGCTGTTGAGATAGATTTACCACTACAGCATCACAGGCTAAAAAAATATGTTTTAATGAGAATCTGTGTTTAATATGAATACATTTTAATATAGAAAGATTCGATCAATGTTGCTGTTACTTTTAGGCCACTTTATAGCCATCAGATAATAACACACAGCTCCTTTGACTTATAACACTTTGTCTACTGATTTATGGTGTTCCAGAGTCTGTGGTTGCACATGACTGCAGCGGGGCTGTCCTTACTGCTGGTCACAGGTGTTGGAGCAGTGGAGGAAGTCCGCTTTCTGGTCAGGGGGTTGTCATGACAGGAAGAACAGATGCCTGCTTGTATGTATGTGTGTGTCTGTGTGTCAGTGTGTGTGTGTGTGTCACACACTATGATCAGTGTATTCTAGTTTGTGATGTAGGTGACACATGCACACACAGACTGCCATACACTGACTGACAAGTCATGTTGTTGACGTTAAGTCTGTATGCATTTGCCTCTTAAGGAAGAATATTGAAAAGAAAGCATCAGTATCAAAGGGATAGAAATACACTGTTACTGTATACCAGCTTTAGTTTATTCCAGACATTGTTTATGTAAAAATGAGGAATAACACAATGTTACCGTCTCTAAAAAAGTGACAACACATTGGATGCATATCAAGAGTTGGGTTGGTATATCTGTTCTTAGAGTATAAAACACTTTTTTTCTCTACCACTTTAACACTAATAAATGATTGATAAATACCTTATAGATATGTTGTTGATGAATTTGTAAACAACTTAGAAACCATCACAATGCATTAGACAAAAATAAAGGACACTTCTCACCCAAGTGAGCTAACTTTTTTAACTTGTCATTTTAAAATGTTTATTACTTATTAATAAAGGGTCATGTGATTTACACTTTAGAATAACTGTTTTATTAAATGTATGAAAAAAATGCACATTATTTTGTAAAACAAGCAAAATAAAGTTAGAGGAGCATTTAGCAATAAAAATAAATGTATCTAATTTTAAAAAGTACAGTACTTGAGTACAAATAGTGAGAATGTGGCAATATGTCAACAAACATTTTATATCTGTCTTAATAATGCTTTATAATCAGGGGTGCACATAACTAGTTCGCCAGTGCACATGCACACCAGATATCATGCGAGCATATCAGATCCTTCTGCTCAAACACACCCTTTGTGAACCGGTGTTTTTGTGGTCCCAATTGGACGCTGACGAACTTCCCATCTTGTGGTGCTCTGGGAAGGAGCAGTCATATGGCCGCGGAAACTTGTTGACACACGTGCTGAGAAACTCACAAAGAGGTGGCGCCCACCAGACATCAGCGCCAGGTTCTCCCTTGAGTACTTTGATGAAAAACTTCAGTGTACCCATTTACAAACTTCTCAATTACCTATTTATAAAGCACTGATAAAAGTGCTCTTATTGTCAAGTGGTAATAATAAAAATAACTTTATTTATATAGCACCTTTCTCAGGCCAATGGCCACAAAGTGCTTTACAATAAAAACAATTATAAAAACACAAAGGATAAAACTTGATAAGAACATGATAAAACACAAAATAAAAACATGATAAAAACAAAAACATCATGCAACCTAAAATCAGTTAAAAGCGAGCCTGAATAAATGAGTTTTCAACTGTTGTATCAGTGTATCAGTACACATATATAATCTGCACAGGGCACCAAAAATGTATTTAAACCTTTCCCTTTCATCTTTAAAATATTCATCTCTAACAAGAAGCAGAAAAACATACAAAAATGATGACATAGACGTGCCATGCTAGTAGGTGTTTGCTTCAACATAAAACTATACACTAAAATACAAAGAGATTAAGACTTGGAATTTTGTTGGTAATTATTCAAGAGCAACATTGACTAATTAGCCATTTACCATTCCACAGTAATCCGTAGTAGCCTTTTGACAACACAATTAAAGTTTAATGACATTAAAAAATGGCTATTCATTCGCACTTCTGATTGATTGAATTGAATTCATTCTGTGATTGAAAGTTTTATAGTCTCTTTTAGTGAGCATGTTGCTGCAACATTCAAATACATAAAATGCAGAGAAAAATGTTTATCAAATTGTCTGAATTGTAACTGGAATACAATTACGCTGGTTTTGGTGTTACTCCCAAACTGAAGGTACAGCAGTAACTGTAAGAAAATACATAAAATGTTGACTTTATTTTGCTTTATCATCATTTTTTTTATGTTTTATAATTGTTGCTACTATTTCCTAACATTTTCTTGTAAGGAGATCATGTTTTACACTCATCAAAACACAGCTTGACCACAGTAGAGCAACAAACAGAAAAAAATGTTACAAGACATTTGAATGTTTTCACCCATATCTTGGATCATGTTAAGGGCAGACATACACATTGAGCTAAGGAACTTAACCAGTGAACAAGGGGCCAACACCTAGATTTACAAGATGCATTGGGTTCCCAGTTTGGGGACTTGAGAGTCTACATGTGATGCTGCTGCGTTTCAGTCTCTGGTCAGTTGCCAAGGGAACACCTGCAGATAGCTGGTTAACTAAGTGCTGCGAAGATGCTCCGTTGTGGTGATCAATTATGGATGAGCAGAGAGAACTTTGACATGTTAAACCTCTTAGAGAGGCTGAAGAGGAGTAACACCAGGAGAATTACGACGCAGAAGCACACTAAAAAAGGAAAGGTTGGGTGGATTCATATAAACCTATTATTGTGGCTTTGTTTAGAAACTAAAGGCTGCAGGTCATTGTATTTCACTACTATCATTACATGATGAATAATAGAAATGCTGATCATTTAAGGTGTTATTGTTGAATGATTTGCATAATTCATTTGTGTGTCCACTAAGATAATGTCTTTATTACAGTGGGTAGCAAAGAATATATACTGACATCTTTGTGAGTTAAACGTCTCCTTTGATATTAATACCCTGCAAAGAATGAAGTGAATAAAAGAAAATAATAATATATATGTGAGAATGATGCTAATGCTAAAATAAAAATGTTGTGTTTTGGCTTTTTTTCAATTGATATAATGAGAAATAATGAAAATGTAATTGTTGTGTCATCATTAGCTCTCTGATCTTTGCCTCATAAGGGTGAGAATCGTTTCTGTTGTCTGGCAACTTTTCCACTGAGTTTCTTCAAGTTTGAAATGAAACGTTTTAATAATTTTTTTAAACAAGCACTCAGAGTGGTCCTGTGTGAGCAACTTTCAAAGTTTAAGACTTTATGTTTAACCTTTTCACACTTCCAAATCATAATATTTATAATGAGCAGAAACTTCAGCCAGCTCAGCATTCATCCTTGGAATCCCATCCTAAGGCTGGGCATTGATATATTTGTAAATTAAAGTCATGATAGTGAAACTTGTGAAGGTCTTGAGTTATTTATCAATTTCATTGTTATTGATGAAGATATTTTCAGAGCTTGAGGTCTGTGATGTTGTTTATGGGTGAATAAAAATAAGCTAATTTCACCCCTTCATGTCTCATCTTGTTCATTTACAGTATTCTTTTAACTTTAGCATCACCTCATTGGTTTTCTGTAAAAATCAAGAATCAATTTAAAAATATGTTGTTCCATCAATGAGGTAGAAGTCCTGTCTTCTATGAAGACCAAGCTTAAATATTCTTTTTGATTAATTTTATAATTAGGATTAACTTGGTTTATTCTGACTCATCCCTTTAGTTGTGCTGCTAAACACTAAAGGTCAAAACATAATTGTTTATAATTTTTGCAATTGCTTTGGTAAACCATCTGTACATGTATGCTTTGGTGTTCATACAGGTACATATCAAAATAATTTGAATATCGTGGAAAAGTTTAATATTTTTTGTCATTAATTTCAGAAAGTGAAACTCATACTGTGTATAGATTCCCATAGAGTGAAATATTTCAAGCTGTTATTTCTTGTATATTTGACAGTTATGGATAATGAAAATCCAATATTAGGTGTCTCAGAAAATCTGAATATTGTGAAAAATGTAATATTACAAACTTAAAACATAATAAGCTAGTCAGCTAATTATCTCAAAACACCTGCAAAGGTTTCATGGATCTTTAGATGGTCTCTCTTTCTGGATCAAACATTCGTGTAGAAAACTGCTGACTTGACACATGTCCAGAAGACAGTCATTGGCATTCAACAAGGAGGGCAGGCCACAAAAACTAATTGCTAAATATTCTGGTTGTTCATAAAATGCTGTATCCAAGCATACCAGTTGAGTGGAAGGGAAAAGTGTGGTAGGAAAAGGTACATACCAACAGGGATAACCGCAGCCTTTGGAGGACTGTCAAGCAAAATCTATTCAAGAATGTGGGGGAGCTTCAGGGAAGGCTGGAGTCAGCGCATCAGGGGCCACTATGCACAGACAAATCCTACACATTGGCTACAAATGTCATATTCCTGATGTCAAGCCTCTCCTGAACCTGAGACAACGTCAGAAGCATCTTGAGGAGAAAAACAAACTGGACAGCTGCACAAAAGTTCAAAGGATTCTTTTCAGATTAAAGGCATACTATGCAGTTTGGGCTTGTTTTAGCACCCCCTAGTGTCTGGTTTAAAACCTCGCCTCACCTCGCCTTCTTCCGCTTATCCGGGTCCGGGTCGCAGGGGCAGCATTCCAAGTCGGGCAGCCCAGGCCACCTTCTCCCCGGCCAAGTCCACCAGCTCCTCAGCTGGGACGCCCAGGCGTTCCCAGGCCAAACTGAAGATGTATTTCCTCCAGCTTGTCCTGGTTTAAAACACTGTTGTAAAAAACGTTTGCATTGTCTTTGCTCAGAAACACCTAAATGTAACTGTTGAAATGTCTCTTCAGCCTTCATTGCTTTCTGCTGGAGCGGTTCATCACTCATTCAAAGAAATCAGCTGTGTTCAAGCAGGGAGAAAACAAATGCAGGAATCATGAGCTAAAACCACTCTGATACATGACTTTGTGAGACTTCAGGGCAATGGACTGGAGACTCAAAAGTTGCAAACTTGGTATTCTGGACACAAGCAGCAGATGAGGCTGAGTGACTTTTCAATAACCCTGTAAAGAGTCAAATTAGGTCAAGGTCAAGGTCAGCTTTGTTTATGAAACACATTTACTGTTGCTCATGCAACTCAAAGTGCTGTAGATGATAAAAACAGCTACATAAAAAAACACACCTAAAAACAAACATAGTAAAAGTTAAAAGATGAATAAAGATTAATAAAATCATGAGCACAACAATTCAAATAAAAACTATTAGCACATACTGGCTCAAGAAAACTATTTTTTTTAAATATGAAGAAGTTACGTACATATGTAGTGTGCCATTGTGATGTGATGATTTGGGACCATGTCATCAGCTGGTGTTGGCCCACTGTGTTTTTTGAAGTCCACAGTCAACACAGCCTCTACCAGCACTTCACGTTTCCTTCTGCTGACATGCTTTGTAGAGATGCTGATTTCATTTTCCAACAGGATGTTGCACCTACCCACACTGCTAAAGGTACCAAAAGCTGCTTCAATGACCATGGTACTAAGCTCTAATTGGCCAAGAAACTGGCCTGATTTGAACTTTATAGGGAATCTATGAGAATCAATTGTCAAGAGGAAGATGAGAGACACCAGAACCAACAATGCAGATGACCTGCTATCAGTGCAACCTGGGCTTCCTTTACACCTCAGCAGTGCCACAGGCTGATCACCTCCATGCCACGTCATATGCAGTAATTGTCTTTGCATAGAGCTTTTCGAAGTCAGTGGATTACAAAGCGCTTTACATCAGTCAGTCATTCACATGCTGATGGAGCTACAGAGGCGAGTCACCCAGACACAGAGAGGTGCCACCAGCCCTCTGACCACCACCACCAGCAGGCAATGAGGGTAAAGTGTCTTGCCCAAGGACACATTGACAAAGTAACCCAGCTGGAGCGGGGATTTGATCCTGCAACCCTCTGGTTTCAAGACCCAACACCCTACCATTGAGCTACTGCCTCCCTAATTAAAGCAAAAGGGTCCCAACCAAGTATTGAGTGCATAGAAATGAACACAGTTGTCAGAAGCCTGACATTTCTGTTTACAATATTCAATATCCAAATTTTCCAAGACTCTGAATTCTAGCTTTTCATTTTCTGTAAGCCATGATCATAATAATTACAATAAATAAAGTTGATAATGAAGATGACCTGATGAATAGTGAAGTAGTTTTTAAACTCAATACATGAATATAAATGAAGTGCCTGTTGTCCAGCTTAATACACAACTTGTGCAAAAAACCATCAGGGCATCGGGGTTAAAAGTGAAGCAGTGGTAGCTAAAATCATTGTGTTATTTGAGAGAAAAAAACGAAGAAAATAATTTGGAAAGATTGTTGGAGATCAATATTTCATTTGGAGTCCAGGACTACTAGACAGTATATACAGGCTGGTGTTGTGCTGGATAAGCATTCTGTGTGAATGTGTGAGTGTTTCTTCCTACAACTACAGAGGGGAAAACATTGTCGGTATTGAAAAGCCTGGGAGCTGCTCGGGGCCTCGTGTCACAGATCAGGTTTGTCTGTGCAGCTGTCTTTAACTATTGAGGTCAGCTTGGTTTTCTGCCTTGTTGACTCCAAAAATAATGCATGAGAAACTGGACCACAAGACATCGTAGAACCAGAGTGTTGTCTGCTTATAAAGTGAAACAGAAAAGGCCTATATTTTTCGAAAGTTTTTAAAAAGTTATAAGCTTTGTCCAAATAGTATAGGATCAGCATGTTTGAAAGTCTGATCAAAAGTCACTATTTTTGTGAGAAAAGCAGAAAAATACATGAAAAATGTACTGAGTACTTTCACCTGATGCTAACCCGCACTAGGGAGTTTGCCATGTCAGAGGTTAACAGCAGCACTATCAGTGAACCACACAGGATTAAGGCCTCTTTTTTTTTAATTCAGTGCTCACTCAGTTTACATCCTGAAACCACAAATCATTACAAGCTGCTTGAATTTAAAAACTGCAAAATGCCACACATGTATGAATTTATTTCAAATGTTTTTTCTGCAAATCCTTTTATATTAACCAGCACTTTATCACTTGTTTGGATTGTGTAAAGGCTGATGTTGTTAGTTAGACTCCATAGGATGTCATCAAAATAAATTTAACTATTCTAGTGAAAGATTTAACATTATATGTTAATATCTTGAAGACTATTTTGAACTATAATGTAAATTGTTTTTGTGAATATACAGTGTATGAGTGTGTGTGATGAGATGGGTATAGTCATATAATATACATTGAAAATCAATAAATATGTTTAAAAAACCTAAAATGATTTCAAATAGCAACAAATCAGCCAAACTTAGCAAAAAATATATAAATAAAAGCATAATCATATGCATGTGTTTAAAGTTTGTCAGAAATCAGGAATAAAAGACCAGAAAATATAATGAAATGTTTTATTTAATTCTTTTTCACTTTTCTGTTGTGTGAAGTTAGGGTTTAAATGTGTTTGTGTAGTTCTGTTGTATTAAATATGTTGTCCTTGATGCTTTGTTGACGCACAAAAGTCTACATAAACTTCACAAGATGTAATTTGTCTATTACAGTAACATGAGTGCAGCTGCTCTATGATCTGAGGTGGAACTTCCACCTCTGTGTGAGTGAAGAAATGTGTTATTCACCGTAAGAGCCATAATTATGAAATCAGCTCCTGAAACATGTGCAACATTTAAAACAAGCAGTCTTTAGCCATCAGCTGACCTTTTTGTCATTTATAAATCTTAAAACTTCCCAAAATCTGAGGACAAAGATGTGTATCAACACTGTTTTCTTTAATTACATGAAAAAACACACACACACACACACACATACACACTCCTCTCTTGTCTCATTAATCACTGACACCTGAAGTGACAACTTCATGATAATAATGTTCCCAGAGAACTTTGCAGAAATTTGATGCAAATCAGCAGACTTACATTGAAATTCTGCTTTAGATCCTTTAAGGTTTGCACACTTTAATGCTTAAAAAGTAAAACTGAGAATCTAAAGAAAACAACAACCCACTCTACACTCTCAGGCCTTTGAGTGGGTGAGGAGTGCTCATTGAACATGATGGATGCTCCAAAATCCAGATTCCCAGATCACTGATGAACATCCATCCTAATCCACACATCTTTTAGATGCTCATTTATCTCTGTTTATTTGTAAAATATCAAACATGTTTCCAGTTAAAATTATGTTCACATGAAGAAAAAGAATGAAAAGAGGCCAGAGATAATGCATGCAATCAGTTTAAAATGATTTTATCCTTCACTAGCTCCACTTTTCACACAGAGCTCCACATCTGTCTGAAAGGAAAAAATGAAGAAAGCAAAAGCTTCTCTTTTAATGTTTAAACGCTAAACAAGCATGAACTTCTGACGTTGCCTTCATTTTCGGACTAAAAGCATACACTAGTGCATCTAAATATTTTATTCTGCGCTTGATAAGAGTGGAAAAATGCAGAGGATAATCAAAAGGTATACATCAGGAGGGGAGGGGTTCTGTCAGACTGCCCTTTGCTGCACATGTAATTGGATGCAAGTATTAGATAAAAGTAAAAGATCATTGGTCTATGGGGAACCAATTAAATTAGTGCTTTGAATAGGTTTAGCAGCAACATTTAGACATATTTAGTATTTTAACAAAGAAATCGTTAGAAAGATGTATCTCCCCATATAAAAGTAAAGTAAATAAAATCCAAATATAAATATATTTAACAATTTTGCTTCATCTTTAAGGGTTAATTGGACATATTTACTTTTAGAATTCATATTAAATATATAGATTTTTTTTATTTTAGTGATTTAGCTATTTATTTTTTTCAAACTTGTGCATACATCTCCAATACATTTCATCATTCCTTTTGTGTTTGAAAAGGAGTAGGCAGAAGTTTTCACTTATTTTGCCCTACCCCCTTTTATCTTACTTCTTATTCATTCCCTTCTTGAATCAACTAACAATTATAGTAAATACGCTTCAGCATCTCAAACAAGAAAACAAACATCAGAAACAACTACAATGACCAAAAAAAAAAAAGAATATATATATGCATGTATACATATACATTACTATATCCTTCTAGAGGATATCTAGTTTATCAGATTTACAAATAATTAAACAAACCAAAACAACACTTCCTTTACCATCCTAGATTCACCCTATTTTCTTCTCTCATATATATTTCCAAAATTTGCTTTTTATATTTAGTTTTAAAATGGTTTATATTATTACTTTGTTTTATTTCTGTTGCTAGACTATTCCATACTTTTACTCCTGCTATTGAAATAAACATACTTCTTAGAGTTGTTTTAGCCCTTTGTATTTTTAAATTCCAGGTTCCTCTTAAGTCATATTCCCCTTCCCTCTCCATAAACAGTTTACAAATCTCATTTGGAAGTATTTTATTTCTTGCTTTATATATTATCTGTGCTGTTTTAAATTTAACCAAGTCTTGATTTGGTTATTTTTGATTGGTTTGATTACTTATTTTATCATAAATAACTTGTTTAACTTTTGTATTTTTTTATTTTAAATACTTTAAAATAAGTTTTTGCTATTTATTGCATGATATTTTAACTTGAGTATTTGAAACTAAATATTATTAAATGTACATGTTAAGTTTTCAATTTCACAATAGACACATCTAAATATATAATATTGCTTGAAATATTGCATTTTAGAATTTGTACTAAATGCCATAATATTTTAGGATTAATTTAAATTATTTACATTTCTTAATGTTTTGGCTTGGATTCTGAATGTTTTGTTTAGAATTCATTCTAAATATTTTATACTTCAAATATAGGTTTCATTCATAATATTTTTGCTTTAACTTTATGTTTTGAATCTAAATGTAGTAAAATATATTTGTATGTTTGGAACTCCACAATCAGCGCCCCATATGCTCACAGCATCCCAAACCCGGAACCCTTTCTCCTTCTGCTGATGTTAAAGATAAATTGTCCCCCTCCCCCTCCCCCTAATGCACTGCGTGTCACATTAACCCCAATGCTTTTTTTAATGTCTAAATTAATAAGGAACCAGTGTGTGTGTGTGAGAGATGTGTGAGTGAGTGTATGCTTGAGCGCTTCAGACGGGTTGTTAAGGTGGCATTAGAGTTAATGCAAATTAAAAAGGGCTGGCTGATCTCTTTTGACCCCCCCTCTGTTCCGAGCGTTAATGCGGCCATTTGCTCGGAGGTACTCACCCCCTATAATTCAATTTGTCAAAATGAATGAGAGAACAGACAATTTATATAGCCCGCCCCCTCCCACGGTAGCTATAAAGCCTCACACACATGCTCACACACTCAACAGACTCACAAAATAAAATAAAAAAAGAACAAGACAAAAGTTTCTCAGCCGAAACACAAGCCTGCTCCGTCTTTACAACCCTTTATTACCACTTTCATCTGTAAATGAAAGTGAGCAATTATAGCGAGGTGCCGGTATCATATTATTATGTTGGCCCCGGTCCCCCAGATAGTCATCAATCACTCTCAATCGACCTGTCACCGGCAGGCACGGATCCAGCTGGAGAGGAGAGCAGCAGCAGGAGCAGGAGGAGGAGGAGAGGAGGAGAGGAGGAGGAGTACATCATCATTAATTTGAGGAGTGACCCCTGGGGCTATATCCACATGTCTCAACCCGGGATTCTCCAAGCAAGGAAGGCGCGCGCAGCAAACGGCGTCGGGACGGTGGGCGAGCCGGTTCGGGTGTCGGGTTACAGCCGCCTGACGGTTCGACCCGAACAAAACACGAGTCAAACACGAAGGAGGAGAGAGATACACGAACAGATAGATAGATAGATAGATAGATAGATAGATAGATAGATAGATAGATAGATAGATAGATAGATAGATAGATAGATAGATAGATAGATAGATAGATAGATAGATAGATAGATAGATAGATAGATAGATAGATTTTATAATTTTCTGCTTGAAAATGAATTCCTAATTAATTTCGAATCAATTAACTCCGTGCGATTAGTGCGGAGGAATGATGGGAATGCGCCTGATTAGGGCCCTAATGCATTTAAAGTGATACATACGTTTGCACATTCCAGACACTAATTAAGCTAATTGATTAACTGGGAGCCAAATTAATCTCCGTGTCCAGGTCATCCTCTTGTTCTGTGTCCTCCTTCTTCTTCCTTTTATAAGTTGTTTTCCCTTTCTTTCTGCGTTTTCATCCCAAGAAAGAAAATGAATATTAAAGTTCCAGTCTGGTCATTTTTTAGTGAGGGGAAACTTCTGACGTCAGAGTCTCCGCCGTTTAAAACAACCTGCCCCAGCTGCTGACGTCTTTTATACTACTTTTTTATAAGGCAAAAATATGTACCTGACAACAAAGTGATTATTGCAGCTCGTGTCACTTTAATTCATTTATTTATTTATTTCTGATAGATTTGAGATATTTTTTAATTATTATTATTGTTATTATTATTAATATTATTATCAGTGTGTTTATTCTTTTTTTTCTGTTGAGAAGCGTTTGAGAGGGGAGGCATTTTACACAAATTAAACATGCTACTCTGCTTCGCCCTATAAGCATCCTAGGAGCCTGCGCTTGCCAATCAATTGTGAATCCGAGGCGCAGCCTGCGTGAGACCTCCAGTCTCGCTTCGTTTCTGGATATCGAGGGACCTTTCTACCATGTCATATCCACAATTCGGATACCCATATTCGTCTGCGCCACAGGTAAGTTTGGGATGATTTATTTTAATGCTGATTGATTCTCCTCATCGACTGGAGCCCGGATCCTTTTACGCACTTTAAGGCAAAATTCGGAGCAGACTTCTACCGTCCTCCCGGCTATTGGAAAGGGATTGCGTTGCAGCCAGTGATACCTGTGTCTGTGTAGCGGGGGAGAAAACGGGGGTAAAAAGCAGGGTAACCAGATTCCCCCCAGACCTCCCATTCACTGATTTCTGTAAGATAATAGCCGTCTGTAATGTCAACCATATGTTTATCTGCTCTGGAACACACATGCCAACTTGTTCGGTGCGCGACGCGCGCGTGAGGGGTTTTCTTGTGCCATAAGCCAGCTGTTTTGTTTTGTTTTGGCTTTGAGCCATAGAAAATCATTTGGGTATTGCTTTTGGTTTTGCGGAGCTTGATGTGTGTGTGTGTTAAGTGTTTTGTTTCTGGAGGCGGGATCGGTTTGGGGCACTTTTTACGCGCAAAATGTGACGCATTTTAATAAATGTCCTAAAGTTATAACCAAACATGTTTAATGTCACGACTCATTTTGTGTTGAGAAAAGTCAAACAGGTTTTAAAATTTACTATTTTTTTCTTATTAGAACTTTTTTTCATTCACTCTAAATTACAGTGAAGTTTTCCAACAAACTTTGACGTCTTAGAGCCTAAATATGAGATCACATGAAGTCAAACTTATGATCTGATTTATCCTGCTGGTTTTTATTCAGTTCCTGATGACCACCAACTCTTTGACCACTTGCTGCGAGTCCACGGGCAGATCCATCGCCGACTCCGGAGTTGCTGCGTCCGGACAAACCCCCGTCTACTGTCCCGTGTACGAGAGCCGGCTGCTGGCCACGGCGAGGCACGAGCTCAGCTCGGCCGCCGCGCTGGGTGTGTACGGGAGCCCCTACACCGGCGGTCAGGGCTATGGGAATTACGTTACATACGGCACGGAGGCGTCGGCTTTCTACTCGCTGGTGAGACTTCATCTGTTTCCTCTTGGCACTGATTAATGGATTAACAGGCTGCTCACACTTACACCACGCTGTGGTCTTCAACTCAAAATACCAGCTTTTAACTTTTTACTAAATTCATCCATAAACATATTTGTTTTAGTTATTTAAATTAAGGTTATTTTCCTGCTTTTTATCACCAGTTTAACGAGTAAAAACGTCATTGGTTTCAGCTTTTATTGTGAAATGTGTGTTTTTTTTAAATGCAACTCCTGTAAATCTGATTAGAAATTCTAAATTTAACTACTAATAAAAATTAATGGGCCTAAATTTCAAGCATGTGGATTTTTGGGGGGGTATTTTTGAACTTATCAAATAAAAATATAATGTTCTTTTTTTCAACAAAGTTAAATGTTCCTTCACAACTCTACTCTTTTCTTTAAATTATTAGCAAAAATATATAACTTATTAAAAAGATGGGGAAAATGTTGGCTTTCAGTAAACTTTGTCAGTAAAGTGTGTCACAAAGCAGCTTTAAAATGCAACCAACACACTTAATATTTTTCTAATAATCTTCCTCGCTTGATGAGATTCTTAATAAAGTCTCTTCTAAACACATCTTTGTTTGATTTTAGGGTACGTTTGATACTAAAGATGCTACAGCTTCTGCGCATGCGGGGATCACTCAGGCTACAGCCTACTACCCCTATGATCCCACCTTGGGACAGTATCAGTATGACAGGTACGTAAACACAACTTACTTACAGGTGGAAGTTCTTTAAAACAGAGGGAAAGGTGTTCTATGTGTGTTAGGTCTGGCTTTAGTCCATTGCATGCTGCCGCTGGCTCCTCCAGGGTGATAAAATGCTCAAATTCAGAAAAGTGTAATATTTATTTCTGCAAGAACCTATATAATTTCTCAGAGGTCATAGTTGTCTTCATCAAATCCAGCAGCAGAGCAGAGTTGCCTGCATCAGGACACTTTTCCTTTTCTGACTGAATTGCTCCATGAGACCTTCCATGGAGGCCTCCTTGCTGCAACACTGGAAGGTCTTCCTAATCACTTGATTATTTAGTAATTAAATCTCAGATAGTATATTAAACCTCACCTCTGAAGACGCATGCACTATCTAACAACACTTCGTCATATCAAAGCTTTTCTAAAGAAACGAGAGCCAACAACTCGAAACCTGCCAGGAAAGTTCCTCTATCAATCATTCCCTGCAAGTTAAGAGCAACCAATTTTTTAAGGGTCTGCAGGAATCTCGGCAAGTTTCTGAACAAGAAACAACCCATGCAGTGTCTGTGTAGCTCTGACAGGCCTCCATGCTGTCTACGCCCGTCTTCTACCTGAGGGCTCATTATTACACTCAATAAAGCAATTTTACAGTCTATTTTATCTGAGAGGAACAGCAGAGGGTAAATAAAGGTCCTTCTGAGTCCCTCAGCTGTGCTTGATCCACACTGAGCTATACTGAGCAATAAAGGCCTCATAAAAGGTTCCTGTGAGAGGTGCATTTACAGCTCACTGCTGACTGAAAATCAACAGCGTGCATTTTAAATGTGGGGTTATGGTTTGTGGAAGAGGTGAATGTAGGGATGTAGGTGATGGATTCAAATGCAAGGGACATAAATATGTGCACATTTGTTGGGGATGATTTCAAGGAAATTATGTGAAACTAAGTTTTCAAAGTCAGTGTTTCAGTAAGTCAGGCAGATTTTTTCTTCATCTTCAAGAGACATACATAAGAATCACTATACATTCTTGTCTGTTTCTAAGCAGTGATCTATGAGATCATTGCACCTGTTAAGCACTTAGAACCAAATCACTTCAGGACAAACGGGAGCAGATGGCTCAGAAATTGTTTTCTGGACACAAACTTTCAGGGTGGTCCACCACATTCACTTGTGTTCTTCTCACCAACAGATACGGGTCCATGGATGGAGGCACAAGGCGAAAGAACGCCACCCGTGAGACCACCAGCACCCTGAAGGCCTGGCTCCAGGAGCACAGGAAGAACCCGTACCCCACCAAGGGGGAGAAGATCATGCTGGCCATCATCACCAAGATGACGCTGACGCAGGTCTCCACCTGGTTCGCCAACGCCAGGAGGAGGCTCAAGAAGGAGAACAAGATGACGTGGCCGCCCAGGAACAAGGGGTCGGAGGAGAAAAGATATGATGAAGACGAGGACGGGTCTCAGGAGGAGCAGATTAAAAATGAGAATAATGACGATGGTCAGTGTCAGAATGCACCGCTGCAAATATGATTTGACAGACTCAGATGCAGGTTAGATCAGAGCTTCACTTAGAAAAGAGAGACTGATTTTGCAAGTGCATGTTTTACATGTTACTGTGGATTTTGTGCTTTCTAAAAGGTGACATTGTGGTTTATGTTTTATCCAGTGGCAAACTGTGCTGGAATTTATGACTAAGTCTTCTGTGTTGTTTTATTATTGACTCACCGCCCTTTAATGATGATTTAAATCACAGTTTTTAGCATAAAACGACTTTCTGTCAGCAGACTTGTTTGTTTTCAGTTTTTATCATTTCAAAGTTTAAAGATTTAACATGTTTACTCTTATCTGGGAAAATTCGATCCTATTTAGGTGACTTTTATTAGCAGAAGCAAAATTGTTTGATTTTTAAATAAACCAAAGTTTTTGGTTTAATTTAAATATATATAAATAATAAATATATAATTCATTTAAAATGAAACACGTGACTAATTTGAAGTTTGTTTTAATTAATCTTGCAGTATGAGGCTATATATTTATTTCTTTTTAAATTAAGGTGACGTTTAAATCGTTGTATTTCCTAATCTCCTGCAGAGACCAGGAGTCGGGCCGATAAAGACCTCCAGCTGAGCGACCTGGACGACTTCGACACGCTTGAGTCTGAAAACTCAGAATGTGAGATGAAGCATCGGTACCACATGAACACGCACATGTCCACGACGACCGACTGCTCCGCCGACCAGCTCATCAAGAAGATCTCCCTCCCGGTCTCCCTCGGAGGGGAGCAGGACTTGAGCAAAAGTTGCCTCAAAACGAACCTGGATACGTTCCAGGCGGACAGCAGAGCGCAGGCCAAGCCGTGCTACAACCAGCAACCGGCCCACCAGTTATTAGACGGCAAGCCGCGGATCTGGTCCTTGGCCCAGACCGCGACCTCCCTGAACCAGACTGAATACCCGTCCTGCATGCTGAGGTGCCAGCCGCCGCCCTCCTCCCTCACCCCGTCCCCCGCCGCCACCTCCCCCGTGGCCGGCCTGGACAACAGGCAGGACTCGCCGGTCACCACGCTGAGAAACTGGGTGGACGGGGTTTTCCACGACCCTTTGTTCAGGCACAGCACTTTGAGCCAGGCTCTGACCAACACCACCGTGTCCTGGACCACGAACACCAAAGGCGCCATCATGGAGGCGGAGAGGAGCGCGGCGGCCCTGCAGCAGCACCAAGACTCCCCCAAAGACAGTCCTATGAGCTTCCCAAAAACTGGCAACAAACTCTTCTGCTCCTAACATAACCAAAACGACCTTTTACTGCAAAAACAGACGTTTTTTTTTTCTTTTTTGTGACTTAAAATCGGATGGGTGAGCTCGTCCTCCTTCTGTTTTATTCGATTCTAATTTTAGCAAAAATATTATTACATTGGGTGGGGTGGGGGTGGGGGACATCCGGATCAGTTTGGTTTATTTGACTCAACGCACGCACAAATCTGAAGAAAAATGTATAACTAACAGTTTACAACTTGGAGAAAAAAAAAAAGAGAAAACAGGCCTGGGATTAACAGGAGTTTTTATTCCTAATTTCTGTTGAAGTTTTCTTTGATATGCGCATGCAAATGTAATTGATTTAAGTCTCAGCAAAGAGAATCACTATTAAAA
The DNA here is from genome assembly GCA_006937965.1 of Callopanchax toddi. Classification (NCBI taxonomy): domain Eukaryota; kingdom Metazoa; phylum Chordata; class Actinopteri; order Cyprinodontiformes; family Nothobranchiidae; genus Callopanchax; species Callopanchax toddi. Next base: position 639,384 of record SSNR01000335.1, read on the forward strand.
GATAAAACATAAATAATAAGTCTCACAGATGCTTTTTATAAAGAAATTACATTTTGAAGAGGGGGCTGCTGTCCAAGGTGCTGAAATGGATCAATCTTTCAAATTTTAGCTTAAAACGTGAAGCCTTTATAGACAGCTTTGTAGGAAAAATTTCAAAAATGCATTATGCTTCTAACTAAACAATATAATTACATTTTAAATCATTATTCTAAAACCTAAAATCTTCTTCCTTCTTCTCCCATGTAGTGACAGCTAGAAAATAAAGCAGCTCAAACCCCCAAGACAGAACAATATCAGTATCTAAGATCTGCCTCATTAATTCCTTCTAAACAGGCTGTAATTGGGATGTTCACAGTCATATTTCATGTCAAGCTATTGATTTTCCCCCCTTCTTTTTTCGCTCTCTGATAATATTATTGAAAGATCCCAACACAGCATCCATGATGCAGCTGTCAAAAGGGTAAGTTATTCGCCGTGCGTCTTCTAACGGGTTCAAAACCGAGGGCCAATGAAATAATGTGAAGTGAAGAGTTTTCGTTCTGGCACTTATAACCCTTCAATTTCCAAGAGAGAGAGACAGAGAGTAAGAGAGAGAGAGAGAATACAGAAACTGCCTGGATGATGATTCCTCTTCTGAAAAGTGAAAAGGGTTCTTTTTTATATAGTTTTTTAACACACAGAGGCACTCACGTCGACTAAAAGTGAAAAGGGCAAAGGAACTCAAATTAGTTGTTGTAGATAAAAGGGCAAAAAGAAAAGGAGTCAAGGGTACTTGACAGTAATGGCGAAAGTGGAGTTCTCGAGGGACCCTGTCTGTCCTGTGAGAGAGAGGGGGAGAACGTGAGGGAGGGGCAGCTTTGGTGATGAATTTTAATGGGAAAAGCACCAACAACTGAGATCCCTGTGAAGAAATTGGACAATATAAAAACAATGTTTGTATTTGCTTTCTGATGCTGGAAAATCTTGCCTGCAATGTTTCGAGAAGCAAAGTAAGCACATAAATAAAACCAGTGTTGTTAGAGAGAGGCGGTGTTGGCATGAAAAAATGCAAAATTTAAGATCCTGCAGAAAGATAATGAATAAGTTTAGCATGAAGTCAGGTTTTATAGGCCTCCAAACCAAGTGGCCTTTCACTGGAGAGAGAAAGAGACATTAGGTAGGACAGAGAAAAGAGAGGGAGGACAGATCCTATGAGAGAGGAGGGGAGGGAAAAAATAAAAAGGGGAAGGGAAGCCAGCAACAACCCAATCATTCAACCATGGCAAATCTGAATGCACAGAGGGAGCGCGATGGTAAATTAACAGGAGCTTTTTACATAGAGGCCAAATAAAACTGTAATCAGCGACGCGTTACTTTTCATTAAGCGGCTCTGACAGCAGCATATTCAGCCACTCCGACATGGGGAGCGAGGTCCGGGCTGAAATAAACTGCTCTCACACAGAGAGTCATAAGATAATTCCTTAAGCTCCATTAACAACTCTTAGCCGCAGGAAATGGGCTCCCCCTGAAAACATCTCCAAATCTAAAAGCTTTATCGACCTGGCAAACCTCAGCTGATGGCCTCTCTCTCTCTCTCTCTCTCTCTCTCTCTCTCTCTCTCTCTCTCTCTTTCTCTCTTTTTCTCCCCCCTCCAATGCTCTCCTACTCTGTCTACCCCCCCTCCCTTTTTTCCAACTTAAGGGACAGAAACGTCCAACTGAGGTAATAGACTTTGACACAACGCATTAAATGGGAAATGAGAAAAGGGAGAGGAAAGGGCACTCTTAAACGCCTTTTAAACGTTACCAATTAGAGGTTTTAAACTTGAATAAGATGTAGGCCTTTGGCACATGCCAGGTTGATGGGACGTTTGAGTCCAGTCAGTAAAAGCAACACTTATCAGACTGAAGTCCTCCTGTGGGGAGACACTGGATTACTAAACTTTATCTCGCTTTATGAAAAAAAATGTCCAACACTAGTTTGGAAACATGATCCACCAAGTATTTATTGTTGAATCCAGCTTTGCTTTTCTTCTAAAATGTCAAATAATTGTGCTGCGTTTGAGGGCCCACAAATAATACGAGGCCCTGAAAGACGAACAATCAGCGGCAGGGAGCTTCCCCAGAGAGAAAGCCAGCCTGGGTCAGGTTAATACCTCTGTGACCCTGAGCCATAAATATATTTACACATCATTACACATCAACAGACACACACTGAAACTCTGTCTCCCTCTCTCTCTCTCTCACACACACACACACACATATGGAGAATCACTCTCAAGCATGTTGTCACAGACTCTAATTGAACATTTATTCTGTTCATTGACTAACAGTAATATGGTGAGAATGGCAGTAATGTGATCAAAGCTTAAATGAAATCAAGAAGCGTGATCACACACAAAAGGCAGCGTGAAAAGAAAACACACACACACACACACACATTTAGACTCCTTATCCAAGAATCAATGCTATGGCCTTTTATTCCAATTAAAATAAACATTTGTTCTTATATTTTTAAAATGCATTCTCAGAGCCAAAGCATGCAGGATTAGATTACATCAAAATGTCAAATGCTGTAAAGCCCAGACACGGTTAATCAAGCAAATTATAATATTGACATAAAAAGTTGAGTCAAGAAACTTTAATAGGTGGTGAGTGGCTGATGTCATCGTTCTTCTGCCATCAGGATGAGGATTAGATTTTTTTTACCCTTCTGCTTTAAACATCTAAAGTGAGTCCTGTTATTCTTCCTCCACTGCTTTGAGATATGTTGTGTGTGTGTGTGTGTGTGTGTGTGTGTGTGTGTGTGTGTGTGTGTGTGTGTGTGTGTGTGTGTGTGTGTGTGTGTGTGTGTGTGTGTGTGTGTGTGTGTGTGTGTGTGTGTGTGTTTGTGGCCAGAGCTCTGCTGCCAACAGAACATGTCCAGGATGCACCTTTAGGCCTTTTATCAGCTTCTCGCTGCCATCACTTCCCTGCAGACTCTCCACAGGTCAAGAGGTTTTAACCTGAGGTGCATTTGCTTTTCATCGTCTCCGTCATCTCAGACTGAACAGAGTGACTTTCCCAAAGTCAGATTCACTTAGCAAAAAATATAAAAGTCTATATCGCTCTGCTTTGAACCAAAAACACCAACAAACGCTCTTAGAATATGCCACAAACATGCTTATCTCTAATTGTTGTAATCCCCCCAAAAAAGTCTGGATTTGTAATCTCAAACTTTTTTGAGGTCAGAGGGGAGGTCAAGAGGGTCTAATCATGGGTCATGATGACACTTCAACTCTGACACTTAGTTAAGCTTGTCACCAGATAACTCAGGCAGCTGAGCCCTTAGCAGTCTGTTTATAACCAGGTTAGGTCATTATTTTAATACTTCCTGCTACAGGAGGAAATTCAGGAACATTTCAGAAAATTGTGAAAAAGTTCAATATATTTGTAACTCCTTTGTGAAAGAGAAACTCATATAGATTCAGTATACATAGAGTGACATATTTCACAAGTTTATTTCTTGTAATTTTGATGATTACAACAAAGATAATCTAATATTTTAAACAGAAATGTCAGGCTTCTGAGAACTATGTTCGTTTCTATGCACTCACTACTTGGTTGGGCCTCCTTTTGAATGAATTACTGCATTTCTGTGTTACTGAACTTGATTGGTCAACAATCTGGCCTGACCTGAACCCCAAAGAGAATCTATGGGGGATTATCAAGAGGAAGATGAGAGACACCTGACCCAATAATGCAGGATGCAACCTGGGCCTCCATTAATCCTCAGCAGAGCCACAGGCTGATCGCCTCTATGCCACGCAGCATTGATTTACATCAATTCTCAAAAACGCTGAGGCCGACATACCTGGTGTTAGGTGTTTTTGACTAAATTGTATTCTTTTTTAGTTGCACTTGTACTTTAACAAGTTTTTTTTTACATGTTTTAATGTTATAAAACTGTTACTGTGGTTTGTGCTGCTGCCTATCTTGGTCACAACACTCCTGTAAAAGAGATCCTAGACCTCAATGAGTCCCTCCTGGCTTGTCCTGGGTTGACTTAGGGGCTTCCTGCTGGCAGGATATGTCCAAAATGCATCCCAAGGGAGGCATCCAGGAAGCATCCTGACCAGATGCCCGAACCACCTCAACTGGCTCCTCTCAATGTGGAGGAACAACGGTTCTACTCCTGAATGTCTGAGCTCCTCACCCTAAGGCTGAGCATTTCACAACTTAATTTTTTTAGTCATTACTGTAGAACAAAGCTCATGACTGTAGGTGAGGGTGGAACATAGATCAATTGGTAAATTGAGAGCTTCGCTTTCTGACATAGCCTCCTCTTCACCACAACAGACTAGTATCCTCATCACTGCAGACGCTGCCCCGATCCGCCTGTCAATCTCCTGCTCCCTCCTTCCCTCACTTGAGAACAAGACCCCGAGATACTTAAACTCATCCACTTGAGGTAGGACCTCTCCTCCAACCAAGAGTTGTCAAGCCACCCTTATCTGCTTAAATAAAGGTTTAAAGGGAAAAAACGATGCAGTATTTAATGCACAAGGAAGCCCAAATTGAGTGCACAGAAATAACCATACTTTTCAGAAGTCTGACAACTCTGTATAAAATATCTGGTTTTATTGATCTTATGTATAATATTACAATTGTGTGAGATACTGAATTTTAGGCTTTTGTTATCTGTAAGTCATAATCATCAAAATGACAAGAATTAAAGTCTTGATCATTTTCACTCCATGTGTAATAAATCAATATAAGTTCTACTTTCTGACATGAGTGAGAAAATATATTGAACTTTTTCCATGTTTTAATAGTTTTTTAAAGATTTTTCTGAAATTTTATCATCTATTATTTGTCTGGAGAAGGTCTTAATTATGGGATGTTTAACATTCACGTTGATGATTCCTCATGTAATTTGGCCAAGGATTTTTAGACTCTTAGTTTCACACAGCATGTCACTGAGTCAACACAACGTAAGGGGCCACACCCTGGACTTGGTATTCCCACTAGGTTTAGACGATTTTCTTGTAAGTCATAACTTTTCCCACAAAGCCTTACCTTTGAAAATTAGCTAAATGAATAGTTATTCATGCTTTCTTTGTTTGACTCATGTTCAGTAGTGAAGGGTTATAATGCTGATGTTTTTGCTCAGTCTTTTAAATCTTAAATATTTTGGACCAAATTGCACCTGTCAAAAGTAATATCACCCTTTCAAAAAAATCATGTCCTTTGACTGATAAAAATATAAAAAATATTTAGAATAAAATGTCTCTAGGTTTAATATTCTTAGAAATCTACAAACTTAGAAGTAAACAGATTTTACCTGAAAGAACTCAGAACTAGCTGCAATGATATGAAGAACTCACTCAAAAGTAATGTGGTGACAGTTTAATGGACAAAACAAATACTTAATAATCTTTAGTGTACATGTTTTTACTTTTTCTCAATTGACAGTTTGATAAAAAGGCATATTTTATATTTCTTGACTGTCAAAGTCAGAACATGTTTATAATAAATTTCCATATTGTTACGTTTCTGAGTCAGTACCTAAAAGCTGGTTTGATGTAAAACAGTCACAACATTTTCCCATTTATTATATAAACATCTGTGATTTAAACTAAAAGTTTTCATGTTGAATTAAGCTGTAGGTGTAGTTTCACCTCAAAAAAGAAAGGAAATAGAAAAGAAAACGAGTAGTACAGACTTTCCTTCTTCTACAGTAACACTAAAGCCATGTAAAAGTAATTGCTAAAGGTCAAAAGAGACTGTGTTTTACCAAGACATTTGTGTTTATCATTCAGGACAGATCAATACGATATTGTTGTTTTAAAGAACAAAAGCCAGGGAGACTTAACACTGACCTTTGCTTCCATTTTCCATTGTGTTCAGGAGGTTCAACATCACATACAAATAAGGCCCTCAGGTTTGTTGGGGGGAGGGGGGGTAAAAGACTTTTTAAAGTTCTGGGACGCCATTTAAGAGCTGGTAATATAGATTTTAGACATTAAACCTCTTATAAAATGAAAAGTTTATGGGTATTGTTGCTCCAGATTCACCAAAATAGAAAATAATATAGAAGTTTTATTCTCGTTGTAGTGGCCAGTAATCTTTTATCAAACACTTATTTTTTCAGGAAGTTTATATCTTTCTGCTTTTAATTCAGTGAAATAAATTCAATCATTCTAAAAAATAAAAAAATATATATTTTTAGAAAATGTAAAATTGTTATTCAGGAACATAATGTGTTCATCTCCCCTCTGTAGAAAACAAGCATCCTCATCATTTCCATGGTCAGTAAATATTTACATGTTGCAGCATTTGGTTCAAATCAGAGAAATATTATGGTTATATAAGGACTCAAGACACACTGAATTAAACAGCTTTGAGTTGTTTTCACGTCCTCCATCATCCAGTCCCCTTTATCTAACTGTGTTGATTTCATCCTAACTGTAAATTTATAATAAATATGCTAAAACAGGGAACCAGTATTTTCTCCTTTGTCTGTCTTTGATTTGTTTGGATGTTAAACTTACAGCATGTTTGAAACTTTTACCTGTGGGTAAATAAAGAAGAGAGAGCTAATTTAAATGGTAAAGTAGATGAGAAGTTAAAATTTTGTGGAAACATGTTGATATAAATTAAAGGCCTAATATTTCTTGAAGGAATTAGTATCGTTCACTGCATTTATGCCAGTTTTATAATATAATTTTTCCCAATACCATTAATTGGATATTTTCTTGATATTTTCACAAACAAAGGCAACAGCCTTATCACCTTGTCAGCCTTCTGATTTTCAGCACTGGGCAATACAACAGGATCATTATTGGATGTTTACAGAAACCATGCTGCAAATTATCTTTAAAATGTGAAATAGGGTAGAGTCTAGTGATCAGTTTTATGCTTTTATTGTGCAAACAGGCAAAAGTTCAATAAGCCTGAACAACAAAAGCAGTCATCATATCCAGCCAATGTTGATATTTTGGAAGTTTATTGAGTTTCAGGTGAATAGCTACATGGTTTGATTTAACATTTATTTAGTTCCCTCATGCAATTAAATGTAATTAGTGCTAATGTTTAAAGCATTTACATTGTAATTCAATGATTATGTGTTTGCTGTTAAAGTTAAAAAGAACTACATTTAAAACAGTTCAACAACTTGAAAGGAAATAAGGTTTTTGGTATAAAATGTAATCAGGATTGAGTTTTTCCACGTTTTCAGTTACATAAGCAGGAATCACCCGAATAAAACACCTGAATCTGAGCTAATCGGCAGTAATGTTTAGCTGTGTGAGTCATTAAAACTCAGCCGCACTGTGCTGCAACGGTTGAAATGCAGCTTGCATTGTTTTGGTGTGATTTTTTTTATCACCTTTACTGTTTAGTCTGAACAACAATCATTACAAATGTCACTTTCCACTTTTTTCTGAAGTCCTGCAGCTCAGACAGAGCAGGAGACGAGCCATTTTCAAGTCAAAAGATCTGAACATTTTTTGTAATCAGCTATTATCATTAGCACGCTCTGGCAGCTCAGGTCACAATGCATTCTGGTCTATTTCCATCAATATAGTGTACAACATGCAGGAAATACATTACTTTTATTGTACTACTTGATGAGTTTCCAGGGTCTTATATAGTGAATGAGTGGATATTTCAAACACAGACCAAGATGGTAAAAAATGTTCATATTTTTTAAGCTGAAGCTTTATTCTTGGTTGATTCCAGTACAAGTTTTAAGCCCCACCCCTTTCTTATAAACAAAAAAGATATTGTCCTTCTTTAAAAAAAAAACTATCTTTTCCAGGTATTGACTATTTTGATTTGCGTTGTTCTAACTTGCTGTTTTATGTTCCAATATTTTTTACCGAACATTTAGCTGTCTGTTTTGTATTTGATGTTTAGAATAAAGGTTAAACATAACAAAAAACACAGACTATTTTCTTTTTACTTGACCCATAGCACTAAATAGCACACACTGAGTAAAAAGTATGGGCTTTGAAGCCAGTTGAGTACATTTAGAAAACTAGATGGTTTAATGTTTGTGCAAAAATTAAGGGGGTTTACCTTTCATAGGTCCCCCTCCCCGTAACAAATAGACAGGAAACACAGTCAATCTAGACTGCAAAATAGCTAAATAATTTTGGGGCAACTGAGCTGAAGCTTGTTGTTGTTGCTGGGGTTTTTTTGTTTTGTACAGTTTGCTAAATGTAAGTATTAAGTAATTTCACAGGAATGCCCACTAATCAAACCAAACATTTTTAAAGATGTACTTTGTTTTATTTCAAACAACACAATCTCTCACAGCTTTATATGTATGTGCTTTAAATCTCACTGCAGCATTTGCATCACCGCCGCTGGGAAACCATTTAAAGGTTTAACAGTTATATCCAACAATTTTGCTTTAACTGAATCTAACCGCAAACCTGGATTTCATGAAGTGTGTGGAACATTTCACAGCAGAGAAAATGAAGGCAGATAGATTCTAAAATAGCACCTCTAACAAGTCCCACAGAGAGAGAGAGAAAAAGAGACACCTTTGAGGCCCCATTGCTCCTGGGCTACAACATGTAGTGTGACGACTCAGTAACTCCAACAGGTCGACTTTAGACTATTTGGAGAGTTTTGAAAGACAGCCCGGCCAACTGTGAGTATGTGCTCTGACGCGCTGCGTGATTCTCCGTCTGCCATGCGTCTCAATCAAGCCAAATGCCCGCTTCCTGGCTTCTCTATCTTTTAACCTTCACCCTTTTCTTCTTCTGAGCTTTTCTCCTTTTCTGATCTTTCCTTCAGGTGGAGGAAGAGGGATACTTTCCGAACTCTCCTCCCAAATTATGATGAGTCAGCCAAGCGAGGTGCTTTCCACTTTCCTAAGAAATAACAGTTGGAATCAACCTACAAGCTGTACATTCTCCTGACAATCCAGAGGGAGAGGAGGAAGACAGAGTCTTTGTTCACAAGCTTGTAAGTGTGCTGGACTGGTTGGCTCTGAGTTTGCAGGGTCTGTGGGGTGCTGGTCTAACTGGGACTTTACAATAAAAAGGCTTTTAGTTTGCCTTTCTGCAAAATGTTTTGCAAGCTTTACCAAAAGATTAGTTTGTTGGACAAGTTATTTATAACATCAAAACTGCTTCTGCATCAAAATGCATGAACACCTTAAAATAACATAAAATGAGCCTTTCTGATTAATAAACACAGTATGTATATATATGCAAGCATGTTTAAATATGCATACATATGATACAATGCTATACAATACATTATGATATGATACAATATGTTATACCATACAATAAGATACAGTTTGAGACACAAAACAAAACATTACAAGTTAATATGACAAAATACAATACATCACAATATACTAGGCTACAATACAGAATGATATAAGACATGATGCATCACAATATGATACAAGATACAATGTCCTTTACTATGTAACTGATATACATTTTATAGAGCATGTATATTTCTGACTGACAGACATGTTTTTATTTTCTCTTGTCTTATTTCATTTTATACATTTTTTTACATTGTTATTTCTACTCTAGGTGAAACTTAGCTAAAAGTTAAATAAGGCAATGTTTTTGTTTCAACTAGATCTATAATAAATTCTGCAGAGATAAGAGAATCTCCAGTGTTTCTAGGTAAGTCTTATAGAAATAGCCTGTAGTAAAGAGGTTCTCAGATGTCAGGAGCCAAAGTCAGTTTTTCCCCACGTCTGGTCAAGGGTGCCGAGGTCCGTCCCTGCATAAGTAGTGTGTGGGACTGGTACAGTGGCTGCGGCTGACTGATCTGCCTGCTCATTAAGGCACCGGCAAGCCCATTTGGCCTGGTCCTGTAATGGGAGCCTGTTCTGTGTCAGAAACACTTATTTGCTTCACAGCCATCACAGCGCATTAACATTCACGACGGCCCATCACACGAGGGAGGGTGAGAGGGGGTCATGAGGGTGTCTGAGAGGTCTTGCTCGCTGCCCCTGCACACACACACACACACACACACACACACACACACACACACACACACACACACACACACACACACACACACACACACACATTTGAGGCCTTCAGGCAATTTACACATACACAGACAGTGGATCTGGATTTTATTTAAGCACACACACAAATAAAATACAGTTTAAAAATCTCTGAGTCATGTTTTGACGCCACACTTTCCAGATATTGCATGCGTGTGGACCAGAATGCACTGACTTTTTTTAATTCTCCTAACACACTTTTATTTTTGATTGCATGCATACACACACTTGAAAACCCCGCAATCTCTCACACACTCAAGGAAACATGCAATCAGCCCTCTAAGTAAAGGTCACATTTGCAATGCAGGTGACTCAAGCAGAAGGCACAAGGTAATTGGCTAACGGGACGGGGAGCGCTAATACCTTGTCTCTGAAAGATTATGTGATGGATGGGTATGGCTTGGCATCGGGGTAATTAGATGTGTTTGGAGAAGACCAGACTAGGCCAGGACCTCCTCTTATGGAGAGTGGGAGTAAATTGGTAGAAAAGGGGAAAGTCAAAGAGGGGGTACGCATCGTGACTGCTGAGGGTCACGCAAGGTCTTCTCTAAAATTTTAGTTTAGGAAACAACAAGGAAAGAAGAAAAACTGAGTACACTTAAAGAATTTTGAAGGCAAGAAACAAACTAATGTCAAAAACAGTTCTTTTTCAGATGTTTGCATTTATTAAATATTTTGTTTATAATCAGGTTGCACAATGGACACATTAAGGGAATCAATTTGATTGTAAATTAAAGTTTTCTGTAAAACAACTCAACAAGCACACAGTGGAAGAGGGGAGGCACAGGGAGGAAAATGGAACGTGAAAAAGGAGAGCAAAGGCTGGGGCGAAGCGTTTTAATTGAAGTGGGCCAGTCGTGGTGGGTGAAGTGAAACCCTTTAAGACACATGCATTATTTACATAGTGTGTGTGTGTGTGTGTGTGTGTGTGTGTGTGTGTGTGTGTAGATGTGTAAGGTCTGTGTGACAACCCGTCTGCATTGCACCTCCTTCACAGAAGGAATACATTCTATCATAGGGCATTCAAGTGGAAACAAAGACTCATCCGTTCTCCATATAGAGTGGTCAAAATGGAAATATTGTCATTGATGCAGCATTTAACTGGGACTGCGAAGGAGAGGCATGTTCTTTAAATCTCAGCATCAAAAATACAGATAAAATAGAGTCAGTGGTTTAAGAAAAAAAAACATAAATATTTGTTATGCTGTTATTAAGATTAGTTTCAGATTGCAGCTATTATTAATCATGTAAATTCACACTGTAGGATTTGTGAGTGTACTGACACATCCACAACAATAAACCAGACGTGGTGTTAATGGAGAAATGGTGGTAGGCTCAGTGCTTGAGAGTTAGTGAGTTTTGAGCAGGACTTTATTACATAAGGTCAGTAATAAGAGTTTGTATAAGAATTCAGTAAAAGCAGCAGAGATTATTTTCTTTATGCAGTTCTTTTGCCTCCAAATCACAAAAATACCACATAGTTACTCTTCCACATACAAATAATTCATATTTTAATTGATGAAGAGCTTTCTTTTAATCCTTTGTAGATTATTGTTGCAAATTTTCAACCACATCAAACCACTTTTGACCTTAAAGCAGCCAATGAAGTGTCAGGATTAGTACTTTCATCAACAATCTGCCCTGTTCATGACAACATACTGGTATTTCTGCTGCCCTCTGGTGGAGAATTTACAGGTGTAAAGTGACAGTTTTATTTCTTAATTTTGTTATATACTTAATACAATAAAAAAAATACATATTTGTTATTAGCCAACAACTCATTCAATTTTACTACTTAGATGTATTAATATTATTATTGATATTACAGATATTTTAGACTTTAGAAAATTAAATCATGCATTTTTAAATCAGTAGGAAAAGGACAAACTTAAAATGAATGTTTACTCTAAAAAGTCTAACCCTGTTTCTCTATTAATTTTAGAAACATTTTTTTTTTACCTGTCCTTGATTTCATTTCACTGTTTTTATACATTGGACAGAGTGAATCACAAAGTTCTGACCTTCATCACCAGAGCTCTCACTCTTCACTGAGACCTGTACTCAGTTGATCCCAGGGCATTCTGCTGATGATGATGTCCTCAAGATCCAACAAAAATGGGGGATAAATCCTTCATTTTTGCTGCACCAGCACCTTGAAATAATCTACAGAATGATTTGAAATCTCAAACAATTGTCTTGAAAACGTAAACTCTATCAATAGTTGGAAATAGCTTTTTATTGTATTATTTTGTTCTCCATCATGCTTGAACTTAAATAAGTTAAATTTGCTTGACTTTACTACCGGTTTGTTGTGTTTGAAAAAGAGATTTTATTCTCAATGAGACTAAAATGGTAAATAAAAGTTATGTTAAATAAATGTTATTTAACCCTTTAACTGGCAATTCAATCACTTGGCAGACTACATTTTAGTCCCTATATTTTATTAAAACATGCTTTAAATGTAAAGATAGATTTTATTATTACGTTAAAGTTTATATTATTGTGTTTTGTATATTAATATTATTACCTTGCATTATATGTGGACCATTACTGCCACAAATGAACAAAAAAATGCAAGAATGATACAATATATATATATATATATATATATATATATATATATATATATATATATATATATATATATGTCTGTGTGTGTGTGTTTGTATGCTGAATACTTTTCATATTAATCACTGTTTTTCAAAACCCTCCAACATGAAGCCAAAACAACTGGTCAAACTGTGCTTTATTTACTTATCTTGTATAGTTACTATATAAAACCCAAATACATGCAGTAGTTCCTAGAAAGACAATATATGCATTCAGGTACACAGTTTGTTCAGTGATGTACTACAAAGTATCACTGCTTTAAAAAAAAAATCCTAATACAGAGAGGTTTATTCCCAGCTTCGTCTCTTCTGATATTTCTTCATCCTCTCCTCTGCTCACCCAGCAGGTTATAGCTGCTGTGTGCAAATAAGATTAGCAGGTTGTATTTTCTCAGGTCTCAGCTTTGAAACAGTAAGCCTGGCTGTGTGTATAATTAGAGAGAGATTATGGCAAGGCCACTGCCAACGAGCGTGGCCAGCTGACATTTTGTGTGTGTGTGTGTGCATTTGTGTGTGTCAGTGTGAGCTGGCAGTGGTTGTGTAGTTGCAGCCTCGCTATAATCTGGATGTGTGTGTCTGTGTGTGCGTACAAGACCACAGGTGATGTTTGGAGTGCAATAAAGCCAAGTATTGACAGTATGACGTCTCTGAAAGAATAAAAAAATGCATTTATGTTTTACCTGACAAGAGTTGCATAAACACTCCCGAATGAGGAGAATCTAAAAGTCACTTTACATGACAGACTTGTGTTAATTTGATCATCAGTGCTTGGCCTTTGTTTCTCCAGGCTCCAGACTCAATCACAGTGTAAACATGCTGCCCTGTGAACTTGGCAGACGTCTGTGGCTCGTATCTATCTGCCGATGGCCCTCGGTGTTTAATTGTGAATCCATCAATATCCTGTTTATTCAGCCCACATAGGAATAATCACTTCAGTAAATGTGTAACATTTTTACAGAACTTATAGGTTTGTAGGTCAGATGTCTTTTCAAACAAACTTGCGTTGTGAAATGTTTGAAACAGAAGCAATGCATGAGACAAAGCATGATCATGTTAACAACATAGGAAGAAAATGTTTTCTTGAGATTATTTATAATGTTTCCAACATCCAATGTATGCAAAAATAAACTGGCAAATAAAAAATCATTATGCATCACAACTTTTATTGTTACAAATATGTATAATAGTTAGTTTAATATGTGTGGGTGTTGATGGTATATATGCCCAAAAGCCACCACATTGGATTCTAGTGTGTGACTTTATACAGCCTTCAGTCACTCATTGTACTGAGAGACAAATACTGAATAGAATAGAATAGAATAGAATAGAATAGAATAGAATAGAATAGAATAGAATAGAATAGAATAGAATAGAATAGAATAGAATAGAATAGAATAGAATTAGTCATTTGTTTGTCAAACACATATTTCAGAGTAAAGTCACATGTTGTCCGCCTCAGTGGGGATTCTATAAAAAATTATTAGGCTAAAATAAAGTGAATAAAAACCATGAATAAATGAATGAATAAATCCCTGACTGAAGTTATCATTGTTCTTGCAGGAAAGAATAAATTGATTTAGTTTAATTATCAATTTTAATTATTTTAAGTTCATGTAATCCTACATCCCACAATCCATCATAATCAATATTCTACAAAAAATACATTTAATTTGTAGTTAATTGTATTATTATATCATATTTATTATTCCTTTAACGTATTATTTGATTACTTTCTGATGTATAATATTTTTAAAACACATATATTATATATAAAAGCAATAAATCAATTAAATATTTCTTTCCCAACATATTTCCAAAAGAAACACCTTTCTGTTCACTGTTTCTTTCACCAACTGCACAAACTCGGACACAATGCCTCCCTCTTGCCGCTTCCATCCCATTTTCCATCTCCTTCCCATCACTCTGCGCTGCCTGAGAGTTACTAAATAATAGAAGAATTATGGGTATTTTATTCAGCCGTTTTTTTCACGCACAGTTTCACACAAATTTGCGCTTAGAGCGTTTTTCTAACTGACTGCAGAATCACAGTGGTTTACTGTCCTAATAGATGCCTCGCAGCTCAACGCTCTCTCCTCTTGCAATTAGTTTTCATTGAATGCTATTGATTTTCACCCCCCCTCCCCTCCTTTCAATTACATACACAGAAGTCAACCACCTAGATGTTTGCAGTCATTAGGTGCAACTTTGTGTCTTCCTCAATACTAATTATGTGTGGCTGCTGGTGGTGTTTTTCTCCCTGCTTGAAAGGGGGGAAGAAAAAAAACCTACATGCACCAGTGGAGATCTGGGGTCCTGTCGCATGTGTGTGCATGGGTGTATGTGATCGAGTGTCTGAGCACATGGTTGTCCTTCCACCATGAAGCCTATGGAGAATACAACTAATAAAATAAATATGACTTGGATAAAGAAGAAAAGTAGAAAGTGTTTGTCCCTGGGCACGTCTTCCGCTGACTGGTTAATGCATTGTATTGTCTGTGTGGCCCCGGTGGTTCTCCTGCATTGTTAAAGGAATGCTCCCAGAAATGTCCTTGCTGTACTTAATGCTGAATAAATCCTGACATGAAATGGCTGTTTTCTTTTAACAGAATTTGAAGATTTATTTTGAAATCTGTTTGGAATAAGAATGAAAGAGGAAAGGAATAAGACAACATTTTGACCCTTTCATATGAGTTTATAATATTAAAAGAGCTTCATTTATCATTTAAAATTTGCTGAACAAGTCAGGATTTTTTTATGGTAATTTCCTCATTGCATGATAGAAATAATGCAGATTAGAGTAAAAAAACAACAACAACAAATGTAGCCCAGGCTTGTGTGTTTGCACAAACCTCTGACCTATATTTACTCACCCTCTAAACAAGAAGACCGTGCATATGTACAGAACAGATTTGGCTTGCACCTCACAGCTGATTTTATGCCCTTTCCTCTGTATGGCAGCAGTTCAATGATAGACTATATTACAGCACAACAACTTTAACATTCATTTTTGCGCTAAATCAGCTTGTTTTTTTTTTGTAGTTATTCATCATTTGGACTTCAAAACTATTGATAATCGTTGTTTAAATAGGAGAGTTTGACATAATTTAGAGAGAAACAAAAACACCAAAGTTGATGTATCTTGTCATTTTTTCAGCTCAATGGGTTTCTTTCTGTCCTAATTTTGAATTCCTGACAATTTACATGAAATGATTTAAAGTTTAAGTTTTGTCAAGACCATGTAACTAACCAAACCTATCTTAAGGAGCTCTTAAGGACTAAAGCAGACAGAAAATGAAGGCTGCATTTTCAATAATTTAGTCGTGATCTTTTAGTGGCTAAAAGGTGTTGACAATAACTATATATATGGTCACGTTAAAGAAAAATTCTCTGTGAAATTTGTTTAAAAAGTTTGCAAAGATAAAATTCACTACTTTTAAATACGTACATCTGGTTAAAAAATAATTTCTCAAAAATGGAATGATGTAGCAAGTTTTCACATTCAAAGATGTAAGATAACAGCAAATTACATTTACGTTTAGACATTTTTTATTGATGACTTTTTTTAGATGTTACGTCCAGTGCAGGGTCATAGGAAGCTGACACCTCCAGAGGTCATGCAGCAAGAGGTAATATGAACCTTGGACAAGTCATCAGTCCAGCTAAGCGCAATAAAGAAACAAGCATGCATACTCATACTTAAGGCAAATTCAGAGCCAATAAACCTAAAATTATGTTTTTTACCTGTGAATCAGAGAAAACCCACAGACAGAACACACTAGCTCCACACAGAAAGGACCCAGCCACGTTTCAGACCATCTAGCTGTTTGACAACAGTGCTAACAAACAGCATACTTGTGCAGAATAAGTTTTTGTTTCATTAAAACAAAACAAAGTTTCCCATTGAGGAATCTGAGCCTGTTGAGTTCATGAGAAAATACTATGTCTGACATCAATATGTGCTCATCGGAGGTCGCACTAGACTTCTTCGTTTTCCCTCATATTGACTGACAGGGTTAAAAAAATCCAGTCATAACCTATTTCACTTGTCGCTTATTAATTTTAAAAATTACAATAATGACATTTTTAGCAGCATTATTTCATTCCTTTTAAATAATATTGTAATTGTTCCTTCACCTTTTCATCCTGAGAATGTTTGAGCTGCAGAGGAACGCACGGTTCTGATGGTTCTATCTAACACCGGGCCCAGTTCAGCTCATTGATCCATAGGACTGATCTAGAGAATCTAAATCAGCTGATCAGCCAGTCATCATCTGAACTCTCCCCATGGCTGATCTTCAGTGCAGTGCATCCACAAGTGCTACTGACTGCAGTATTCATATGTCTCAGTAATCACAATAACTACACACCTGATCACAATAATGCACCAATAAGTGCAGTTGCTATATAATTTGAAGACATAAATAGACTGTCATTTACAGGTGTTATAGGTAACTTTCAAATAATCTAAGTGTATCTATTTTACACAAAAACGTCTCAAAGCTCTCACCCCTTTCCTTCGGGCATAATCGTTATGCTGTGCCTCCCCCGGACATTGGACCGCTTATTGCCACAGTAAACAAGAGAGTGCAAAACAACAGTTGTTGAAACACTATGCCAATGTTTACCTGGTACATCCAAACTCTTTTTCATTTTCTGCTAGCTGAAAAGGTGTTTTTCTTTTTGGGACTCTGGTATTTTTTCCTAAAATTGAAGCGGTATACAGCAGCTGGCCATTTCTGTCCTTCTCTTACTTCTGGGATGTTCTGCTGAAAAATGCAACAGCACACATTAATGGAGTGACGTGTGCAACTTTCAGACCAATTTTTTTGAGTGAGAAAGTGTTATAAATGAGGCCCTAGGTGTCTATCATTAGTCACGGATCGAGAAATGGCTGTTTGCTGCCCGACAGCCACAGCGGCTTACTGTTATTTAAAGGTACCATGAGGAATTTGGTAAATAATGTAGCTTAAAATTTTTTTTTTTTCATGTACTGTATCTTGACAACGTTTTAACATAATATAGCTATAAATATATTGTGGCGATAAAAAAAACCCTGAAATAAATCAATAAGGTGGTTCCCTCGCAATTCGGACCAAGAGCAACTATTGGACAATCCGACTGTCTGTTTCGCCAAAGCTCCTCACTTCCGCACTGCTTGGATCCTCCATTAATGTGTGCTGGATCATTTTTTAGCAGAACATCCCGGAAGTGAGAGAAGGACAGAAACAGCCGGCTGCTAGCACTTCAATTTTAGGAAAAAGTTTAAGTGTTCATCAAAAATAATACCCCTGCATGCTCTGCAATGTGGGGCCTAGCTATCTCAAAGCACCGACACACGTTTGTTCATGTGAATGACTGATAAAATAGAAAAGTAGGTTTATTATTTGGTGTCTACACATGTTCTAAACCATTGTTCTTACAAAATATTTCTTGGATACATTTTTATCCTAAATAGGTCTGCGTATTTTTATAATAGACCACTAAAAAAATAACAAACCACTAAAGAGCAAAAGTCTGCCCCCTGCTGACTTAAATCAGTTCCTGCAGTCTCTTTAAAATGCGAACTCTGGATAGTGTTAATGAATGAATTTAATATTGACAAAAAATATTCACAGTTATTTTCCATAATGAACAAGTTTTATTTAACACCAAGAACTCAAATATTTGTTAAAATGTTATATTCATGGTTTGAATAAGAACATTACATACTAACATACAACATTAGGCCTTTAGAAAAATAAATGAACTTCTATTCTTGGATTCCAGCTTTATAAGTAATACTTTACCAAATTCTTCAGAAAAAAATCATAAAAATATTTTATAACCATGATTTTATAAGGTAAGTACTGTAGGCTATTGTAACTAGAATTTCTCATTTTAACCAGAACTTATTTTTGAATAGATTCAGACATTTGCATTAGAAAATCATGCAAAGAGTCTTATTTTCCTAGATGTTTCCTGCCAGATGTTTTCTCAGTTTTGCTTGTTAAAATTTAGCACAAATGTTACGAAAATAAATTATAATTTGTTGCACACAAAATGACCTAAAACACACTGTTTAAAAAGAGTTTTTTTTTTGTTTTTTGTTTTTTTTTTACTTTAAGGATTTGGACATCCATTGTTTGAATATCTGCAGATTAATGCTACAAAGATGTCTTTCTGTATAAGTGTTAAGTTCTCCCAACTGATCTAATAAATATGCTAATATAGCAGTCAGTAAACCCTCTGGTTGGATTTCCTGAACTTAACGCTTGCATCTGTGTAAAGAGCACGCTGGCATTGAGAAGAATTACATTTTTCCACATACGATTTGACACCAGCACTCTGTTATTTGTTCACCAAAGGTCAGCATTCAGTTTTTTTCCTTTGGCAGCTAATTAAAATTGCTTGTTTGACAGCTGCAAGGATGTGTCTCAGCTATAGGTCTAATCTATCAACGTTTTAAAGGATTTGTGAGAAAAGTTTTACCTCTTTGGATCAAAGTCAGAGAGATCCTCTAATTATAACGAAGCTCAGACTGGGTGTCTCACTCTCCCTTTCCTTTTTTTTCTACCTGCTCTCTTGATCTCACTGTCATTGCCTCAGTCATCTATCACAAAGTGTTCCTTTGATAATTACATGCCAAAATGACTTAAAAGTCCCCCCACTAGGTGTAAGGCATCACAAGCTGAACGACACGCCAACTCACCCCGAGGACTTTTTAACAAGGTAAGTCAGGAGAACATTGTGCAGTCGCTACATTTTTTTTCCCTTTTTCATAATTGTTCAGCAACAGTTAATTAAAGTCTTTCATAATCCTCCGACTTGTTATTTGGACTAAACAAGATCCCACTCTATCTCAGGGTTTTCTGTGTGAGCTAGAGAGGAAACAAGCTGGCAGAAAGGAAGGTGGAGACAAGCTGCCACTCAGCCGAACTGATAATTAACTGATGTGCACATGAATGGAGGCTATTTATTTTAAAAGAAAAATCAGCAAACAGAAAGAAATCAGTTTTTTGTTGTTCAGTTGTCTGCTGATGGAAATGAGACTTGAGAAAAAGAGGGGCAGCAAAAAAGAAAGAAAAGAAGAAAAATGGAATGTTGATGGGCCAAATGCCAAGCCACAGAGTCTCCGGTGGGTTCTTCCATGACACAACTTGGTGCGTGAGTGAGTGAGTGTGTAGGTGTGTGTGTGTGGAGGAGCAAACCCCCAGAACAAGCCAGCAGAGCCTGAACATTTGGCACTTGCAGTTCATGTGTTAAATGTGGGCATGGTTGTCAGCGTGTATGGAGGTGTGTTGAACTTGCTTAGCATGTCTGTTGGACACTTGCACACTTTGTATACTTTTACACACCACAGCAGAGTCATGGAGCCACAGAGGCAATGCTTCTGTGTCTGGTTGCTTCAGTGTGTACAGATCTACCCCTGGTGTGTGTGTGTGTGTGTGTGTGTGTGTGTGTGAGTGTGTGAAAAACACAGATACTGATGTTTCTTATTAAGTTAAAAGCTATTCAACTTTATTTAGAACTTTCAAACAAACGTGAAAGTGCTGAACAGATCAAACGCTAAACATTGTAAGTACAGGTTTTAAATATATACTATCCATCCATCCATCCATTTTCTGTAGCCGCTTAGTCCTCCACAGAGGGTCGCGGGGGGAGCTGGTGCCTATCTCCAGTGGTCAGGGGGCGAGAGGCGGGGGACACCCTGGACAGGTCGCCAGTCCATTGCAGGGCCACACAGAGACGAACGAGACAAACAACCACGCACCCACTCACACCTAAGGACAATTTACCAGCCCAATTAGCCTGACAGTCATGTCTTTGGACTGTGGGAGGAAACCGGAGTACCCGGAGGAAACCCATGCATGCACGGGGAGAACATGCAAACTCCACGCAGAGAGGCTGCAGAGCCGGGATGCGAACCCACGACCTCCTTGCTGCGAGGCAACAGTGCTAACCAACTGCGCCACCATGCAGCCATATTTACTATTACTAATAAATATTATTAAAGTGCCATCGTCACCTAGGGAAGAGAATAATAATAATAAGCTTTAAAAAGTAAAAATTTTACAAAAAACTATAAAACATGAATAGCATAATAAACTTGTAAAGGCAGGTTAACGGCATTAAATATTAAATCAAAGTATTTCAAAAGTTTGAGGCTTTGTTTTTTAATCAAAGAGTGTTTGTGTCCTGCACCCAAACAGGAAGCTGATTTTAGACAAAATAAATCCTCTCCCTGCCAATCTGGTACTTTCAATAACAGCAACAACTAACAGCTGATTTGTGCTAATTTTTATATGTCCATTTCAAATGTTGTCAAAACACTGTCCAGATACTCGCCATGCTTGCTTTATGTTTGCCTGGTTTTTAGGAAACTCATCCTTGAGAAGGTGGTGGAGTTTTAAGGTCAGTTTCAGACAATAGTAATTTTGGAGGAGACCACATTCTTAGAAATATGTATGATAAGAGGCAGTGCAGCATACGTTCTGTGTGGCTAATAAATTCATGAATGGAGATTCTTTTTCTGTTCTGCTGTTTCTGTCATTTTCTTCTTTGTTCTTTTCACTGGTTGCAGGTGAGCTTCCCTGCTCAACACTGCCCCCATGACCTCTGTTGGAACTGATCTGTTTGCTGTTTAAGGGTATGCATCTGCAAGCTTTCTGAAAACATACTAAAGGAAATGAATGCAGCAGATGGACAGAAGGAACTGTCTGTATACATTTGTGTATGTTAAGCATAAAAGGCCTTTAACAAGCATCTTGAGAGCAGAGTGTTCCAGTGGAATGGTGGGATAAGAAATAAATAGGATGATGCTAGGCCGTGAAAGGCTTAGGAAGATTTTCAAATTGAATCCTGAACCTAAAAGGGAACCAGTGTAGAGAAGTTAAAACATGAGGCATATTGCCTTCTTGCAGCTTCTGTCAGAACTCTTGCTGCAGCATTCTGGATCAACTGGACTATTCAGACCCTTATAGCTAAAACAGCACTGGAATAATCAATTTTGCAAGTTTCAAATGCATGTACCAATTTTTTCACTCATTTCAGAGAAAATGCTACTGATCTTGAGATAATTTGTAGATGAAATATGGAAATCCTGGAAACAAGTTTAATGTTTGACTTAAGACAAATGTCTTGGTCAAAAACCTTAAGTTTCTATCTGTGGCACTAAATGAACGTTTACCGTAGGTTATCAAAGGCAATTATTTGATCAGAAAACAAGTCTCTGTTCTAGGATCAAGATCAATAACTTCAGTTTTATCAGGATCTAAAAAAAGGTTGCTGGTCATCGAGGTCCTAACGTCCGAGACAAACCTGTAATTTAAGTAACATTTGAGAAACAAGGAATCCTAATCATGTTACCTAAAGGAATAGGAGTGAGAACAAACCTTGACTGAAACCAGATCCCTGTGGAACACCATAACAAACTCTTGTGAGTTTAGGGGATATGTCATTAACAAAAAATCTGAATAATGTATTAATACAAAACTACTTTTAACAGCATTTGCACTGAGAAAACTGTGATTTTTTTGTATTAGTTTAACAGGAATGTAACTTTTTCTTGGTTTAGGACTTATTATTTATTATTGTTAAATACAACTTTCATTAGATTTTTTCTCCAAGTTCTAATTGAGATCACCTTAATGTTGTACTATTGCTGCAGTTTCTGCTTTACATTAGATTTCTTTTCAAGACAAAATTTTGAAAGCTTAAAAATTGACAAGTTCAGCTCATATGATATATGTATATTTTGCAGCTAATTGTGAAAATCAGACAGTTCAAAACTCTTTTGGGGACTGGTTTTGTGATCTGAAACACCTGCATTTCTTCAGTTTATGTGGTGACTGCTCAACACTTGAAGTGTTTATTAGCTTACCATACAGTTTATATGGGGTGAGTTTTAGGTTAAACTCTGAGTGTCCTCCGTATGCTGCTTTATAATTTTGTAACTCTCTCAAGTGTGAAACAGCCAGAATATGAAACTGAAATGCCTTGGATGCAACAGAATGGAGAGGTTCATGGTAAAAACCATTTGGTTTAAAAGTCGTATCTAAAGCAACAGTGACCTCTGTGGTTTGAAAAGAAAACTGCAGGCCGGAGGTAGGACCATGAAGTTGAAGTTCAATTTAAACCTCAAAACAGTCTCTGAAATTATGTCACATATTCAATTATTTGTAGCAATAAAAAAAATTATGTATTTCAATAAAACATTTCAGGTATATACAAATTTATAGCTTAAAATCAGGCACCAAGTCAAATATTTCTGTCAAAATTTGAGCCATAAAACATAAAAAGAAGGCGTTGTTGTCAGTGATGTGTGTCTAAAAGAAATCAGTGTCTGTCTCTCTGACTGCGTTCGATGTACAGAATGTGTCTCTTTGTCTGTTGATCATGTTTGTCCAGCTCTGTGTCAATCATTGCTCTTGAGTGTCTGCATGTGTGCACGAGGAAGAGAGAGAAACCGACTGTCAGACTGTCTGTCTGTCACCACTGATACTAGCAGTTTGCTGGAGGGGAAACATCTCGATATTTCTGCTTGACCGTACAGCTGCCCAGCCAGAGACCGCCTCTATTCCTGTTCGGCCCTCTCTGTGGACGGCGTGTCTGTTTATGTCTGTGTGTGCATGTGTGTGTGTGTGTGTAAGTCAGACAATGATAGACAATGTGGGGCCAGTTGGATAGTGATTTTGGAATCTGTTTTACCCTCAGGTGACTGTCAAGTTGTCAGAAAAAACAGGTTTGTTCCAGCTCAAGATGTATTTCCGTGTTTATATTTGCAGCTATTTTCCCCCTTTGAGTGTGAACATCTTGTTGACAAGGCTGTACACAGAGAGCCTGGACAGGTAAATAAGTCACACACTGCTTCTGATCAGTCGATGGAGAAGTATTTCAGGATACATACACAGGATACACACTATATTTCATGCTTAGAAATTTGGATTTCTTGTTGCCTAAAGGAATACAAATAGTTTTAACTATTATTGTTGTTAATATAACCATTTTTGTTTCATATTGTAAAACTTTTTAACTTTATAATACCAAAAGTATCATATCTATTGAACTCTACCTCTTTAACAAGATTAGTGTATTCCTTCAAAACTCCTATATTTGAAATATGTGAATGTTTTCTGCCCTGTGGAGGATATAAGTACAACAGGAAGTACATTAAGAGATAGTACTGTTGGCCAACATGCTGTATATAAATAGCACAGACATAAAGCAAAATAGATATTAAAAACTGACAATATAAAAACAACAATTTAGTTAAAAACTTATAAACATGATCATAAGAGAACAATAAAATGATGGAAACATGCCAAATTGGAGGCTGTATTAAAGGCCAGTGGATATAAATGTGTTTCAAGATGTTTTGAGATTAAAAACAGCAAGAATTGGATGTAAGGATGCAGAAGGTCAGGCAAGTACAAAGTGTCAAAAAAAGAACATTTTAACTTATTCTTAAAACAGACAAACAGGAAACTAATGACGGGATCCTTCTTGTTTGAGCAACAAGCTGCAGCTGTGAGATGTGTGCCTGACCACCGTCAACATACAGTGAGGTACAGTAATCCAGTTTGGATGAAATAAAAGTGAGGGCCATCTTTTCAAAGTCTATGGAAGTTTAGAAGGATTTCAATCTAAGTAAAAGCCTCAATTTAAGAAGGAAATATTTACTACTAAACTACTAAAAGCTAGAATTATATTCATTGTATTGTTTCAAAACTATACAATAAAAACTCAACATATAATACATTTTTAAAAAATATGTATTATCTCATGTACCAAGCTTTAAAAGGTAAAAAAAAAAACTTTAGTTTTAAACAATAAAATACTACTGACTTTGTGTAGTAGAGGGAAGCCAGGATTAAGTGTTTCATTGGTTTAGCAGTAAAACTGTTTCAAGTTCAGGACGTTTTTGTTTCTGCTTGTTTTAACCCTTGGAGGTCCCTGGGAGCTTTTTTTGCGCAGGCGGCTGTATTTTTTGAATAACTTTAGCTGTGCTAATGCAATTCTTCTGATTTTTTTGTAAGATATGCATTTCTGGGCAAGTTTCCCAAAATAAAAGAAATTTTTCTCTTACTCCTTTTAAAACACTGCACAAATAAGATAGTAACATCCAGGCTCCTTGGTGCAAATTTTGCCCCATTGACTCTCATTCAAATGACATTTTTCTAACAAGCCAAAATATCACCATAAATATATATATTTTTTACTTTGCCTGTGTTTTCCCAGTCATCACAAAGGTAAATTGTAGTTTTTACTGTTTTCCACTAGATGGCGTCATTTCTCTATAAATGCCAGTGCGGTGATTCAACAGGAACTTAAATCGTTTTACATTATTCAGATTTTGTGGCCCTGGGTTCTCAATGCAATACATATTTTGAACAAAAATGGTTTGAGTGTTTTTCAGAGATGTCATAAACTAGTGTGGCTGTGTGGTTTCAAATATTTGATCACATATGATTCTAAAGTTTTCCATCCAAAAATCAGTCAATATTCAAAGGCAGTTTTCAGGGCAAAGTTGAAAACACAGATTTCATATGTGTTTTGTTTTTGTGATTGTGCACGAGTACATACATTTATTACTCACAGCACTTCACAAATATTCAGAGGACACATGTGTCTCTGTTTCTGAGTGGTTGTGGGGGTGGGTGGGGGTTTTGGGGTGGGGGGTTTATGATTGACAAATTATACTACTGTAAAACGCTATAATTTTCATCAAAACTTCACCATAGCTCAATAAATATAAAAATTGCTGCAAAATGTTAAAGGTTACTGACATATTTCTTTTTGCATATTGTAATATGATCCAGTATGTAAAATATGCATGCTCATAGCTCATGAAAAAACAATGATCAAAGCAGCAGCTGAACTTCAAAAGATACTAATATTGTCGGAAAAAAAAATGTCCTCAACACTGAATTTGTGTACACATGTGTACTTGCTGAAAAAGTTTATATACTTCACTCAATTCGTAATTCTACCTCAAACACGTCATGTCGACTCACCTCAGCACAATCCTGGAGGTGGTCTGAACAGGTCCTGTCCAGAAATCCCCAGCTTCCTCTAGTTATAAAAGCCCTGTTTTCAGATGGTGATGCTATGAGGTTCCAACGGGTTTTTAGAGTGCATAATCCAGTTTATAGGTGTTGAAGAAAGATGATTCGGATGAAAAGATGAAAATTGAAAAAAAAAATTCAAAATCAGAATAATTTCTGATGGAAATTTCATGGCGACGTCACCTGGTTTCTTATACCGGGTTAAAGCCGTCTTTTCCAGTCACGAGAAGCACGTTGCTCCGGTAGACCAAAAAAAAAAACATCCAGGACTTTTTTAAAATTTTTTTAGAAACCGTAGACGTCATAATTCACCACACAAACATGGGATATGATCAAAAAACATGACAAGTGAATGGAGAGTTACGTTAAGAGCCGGAGTCCGACTTTGTTCATCAGCTCCATGCAGCCACCGGTGTGTCTTGAAGCTCAGTCCGTGTTCGAAGTTCTGTTGCTGGGCAGAAACTCTGGTCGTTCCTGCCTGGAGCGAAGAACAACCGTGTTGATCAGTAATATCCTCCGTCCTCTGCTTTCAATGCGATGGTCTTAGCTGTCGGTAAACCTTGTTTGGGTTAAAAGGTGCTGTTTCTGGAAATTGTGCAGGTTGTAGCCAGCTGGAGCTCTGGGTCCCATCCAGGCGGCAGACGAGACGACCATGCCCGCCATCTGAGTGGTTTCACCTGGCCTACGGAGCAAGGCTCGCCCCCACCCTGCGGGGGTGGGGGGTGGGGACCCGCGGGGGTGGAGGGGTCGCCTTTTTCAGGGGATGCTTGATTTGTTTGCAGGGACAACTCAACCGGTGTCTGTTTCACTGACACATCTGTCATTTGTTGTTTCAATAAATAGTTCAAATGACTGTTTTTCATTGCGCATATTTTGCCCTTAGGGACCATTGTGTGGTTTATGTCTGAAAATCTGATGCTACATAAAAAATACAAAGTAAACAAAAATCATTTTTATGCTCATTTGTGACACTCCAGAGCCCTGATAATTCACCCCTAAAACCAGTCCTCTGGACATAAAGCACAAAAAAAGATTTCATTTTTTGTTTTTTTTCTCAGTGCAGATTTTTTATATAACCTGGCATTAAAGGGGTTAAATAAAAAAAACCCACAAATATTGTATTTTTTCTTGTGAGCACTGAAGCCAAGGATGAAATTCATGTAAAAATGTTAACACTTTTGTAATATTATAATTATATTTCTATATCAAGTTTTGTTTGCGCAAATTTTATCCATTAGGGACCAAAATGTGACTTTTTCTGAAAATCTGATGCTAAATAAAAAATATAAGGTAAACAAAAAATGTTTATATGCTCATTTGTGACACTCCAGAGCCCTGATAATTCACCCCTAAAACCAGTCCTGTGGACATAAAGCACAAAAAAAGATTTCTTTTTTTGTTTTTTTTCTCAGTGCAGAGTTTTTATATAACCTGGCATTAAAGGGGTTAAATCTAAAAAAACACAAATATTGTATTTTATCATGTGAGCACTGAAGCCAAGGATGAAATTCATGTAAAAATGTTAACACTTTTGTAATATTATAATTATCTTTCTATATCAAGTTTTGTTTGTGCAAATTTTATCCATTAGGGACCAAAATGTGACTTTTTCTGAAAATCTGATGCTAAATAAAAAATATAAGGTAAACAAAAAATGTTTATATGCTCATTTGTGACACTCCAGAGCCCTGATAATTCACCCCTAAAACCAGTCCTCTGGACATAAAGCACAAAAAAAGATTTCATTTTTACAGTTTTTTTGTTTTTTTTCTCAGTGCAGATTTTTTATATAACCTGGCATTAAAGGGGTTAAATAAAAAAAACCCACAAATATTGTATTTTATCATGTGAGCACTGAAGCCAAGGATGAAATTTATGTAAAAATGTTAACACTTTTGCAATATTATAATTATATTTCTATATGAAGTTTTGTTGGCACATTTTTTATGCATTAGGGACCTTCGTGTGGCATTTATTAAAGGGACCTCCGAGGGTTAAAAAACAACATGTTTCTGAAAAGTATTACAAGAACTTTGTCCTTTAATCCAACGCAATCCATCCAGATTGGAGACCGAACTGCGCCACAGATATATAAGCGCTATATCTGAAGCATCCATGTGCTTTATCACTCAGCAGATAATAATGAGCCTCTTAGTTTATCGTCGTACACAAGACAATCCACTCTGTTCATTGTCTGCTGTCCCTGGGTGAGCGCGCACTGCTAATCATTCCTGCCGGTCCCTTACAGCAACAAGAACAAAGTGACAAAAGGCCCTTTTGTTGGAACACCTATTACCTATTGTGCTGCGGTAACTATACATTAGTTTTATATTTAACAAAACAACAAACAATAATGAATGTGCACCCCATTGGATGTGAAAAACGAGAAGAGTGTGGTTGACATCGATCCAGAAATGAAGATTTTTCTGATCCAGGATTGTAATGAATGAAAGGATTGGGGTTTTGTTCAAGCCTGTTATCAAGGAGCAACAATAGTGGGGAAAGATAGGACAAGCCCGTATGAAACAGAAAGTTTTTCATGTTTTTATTTTTTTCCAAAGCTTTCCTGACAGTCACAGGGGTAAATAAATAATCGTCTCGACACATAGCTCATTGTTCATGAGTAGAAGTGTCCTAATGTTGTGTGTGATTTTTGGCTCTCGTCACTTCCCCAAAGATAGGTGATGAAATATCGAGACAACAGGACGCCAAAGACATATCACACAGCAAATGTGAGGATTTACATTTGCACTCCTCATAAAAGCAGAGGCTTTAACAGCAGAGCTCTGACGGGCCCAGAAGGACCGAGTGGAAATGTGTGTTTGTGGCGAGAAACACCTACAGGGACCTCCACAGAAAAGAAAACTATTTTACACAAATACCAGAATTATGTTTTCAAAAACCTTTGTGTTAGATTGAAACAGATGCCTATAGACTCTCCCACATGAGCGCACACACAAGTGCACAACAAGATACGCGCACATCACAGAGCACGGAGGGGATTACAATATTTCCCCCCTTTATCCAGATTAGACAAGATCAAATTATTTCCCTTCTGTGATGCCAGTTTTCTGCTGTCTAATGCCGGCTTTTCAAACAACACAAGGTTTATTGTGGGCAGAGCATAAAGCAGCAGATTTCAAATTCCTGTCAAATGTGCTGTGACAGAATGCAGCAGCTCTTCTTGTATTCAGCCGGAGGAAGCCCGCGCAGGCCACTTACACTGGCTGCAGCTAAGCTGTTTATGTCCCTCATTCAGCAGTTACACAGGCCGGCGAGTGTAAACACAACAGTATCTTTTTAATTGTGCTGTTTTGAGCCTCGCTTCTCTGTCGAATTAGAGAGCAGACCACTCTCTGTCTCTCCCCGAGTCTGGCAGATTAGCGGCCCTGCTGTAGGGGTGGCTCAGTTTGAGTTGACACCGAATCAGCTTAAACTTCCCTCAGTGAGCGTGGAGAAGAGCGATAACAACCGCGCGCTTGTTTACGGTGCAGAGATGTGGCAGCGAAAAGGGTGTGCATGTGTTTGTATGTCCGGCGGACTTTTCTGTCGGCTGTCCTATTATTTGTTAGGAGGCCAAAGATAAGAAGATGGAGCGTGCAAAAAAACAAAACCCCGAGCGTGCATAAGTGTGTGACAGGAAGAACTGTGAGATAAAGGTAGAGGCACCAGCATGTGGAAGACAATATTTATGATACACACAGGAAAAAAAGCTAGGCTATTTGATAAAGGAGTTTTTTAAATCTGAACATAATTGTTTCAATACAATTTTCAGTTAAGAAATTATTAGTATTTTTTATTAACAGCAGGATGTAGTGACACTTACTGGTGGAAGTTGCAAACTACAACTACAGTGGTTAAACTCTATAGAGCAAATGGTTAATTTAGTTTGTACACTCTGAGTTACCATAGCAGCAAAGGATGGGGAAAGCACCGATGTTGTCTTCAGGCTGAATGTAGAAAATACAAAACATATTTTAGGTCAAGCAATTCAGCAGAAATCATATGTTTTACATACATTTGTGTCATCATTTCTGTTTTAAAAAAGGTGGATGGGTTGATGGATAGCTACACACTGAAACACTTCAAAATAGATGAAAATATACTTATCGTTCATCTGTCCATTTATTTTTTAAACCATTACATCCTGTAAGGGTCATGTGGAACTAGTGCCAACCTCCAGTGGTCATGGTGTGAGAGGCGGAGTACACCCTGATATGGTCTCACTATTTTACACATGAAAATAAACTTTATAGTCTGTAGAAAGTATTCTTTTCTTTGAATACTCCAATTTCCTCTCACAGACCACAACATGCCTGATAGGTGTATAGTGTGTAAGGTGCTTTGAACAAAAGCATCCCCTAAATTAATAAACATCAAATATATTTATGTATTTGGCAGATGCTTTTATCCAAAGCGACATACAGTTTATAACCTATAGGTGCTGTTTTTCTAGCTAAACTAAATGTCGTCAGTTGGAGTCACAGTATATCAGCTATAGTATAATTCACACATTACTTTTTGTGTTTTTATGTCATTAATTTTTTTTTATTCTATAACTTTTAAAAATGATTTTAGCCTTTTTACTTTAGCCTACCTGTTTTTGCTCTTGTTAGCTTGCTAACATCATCTCGTCTTGTCTTCTTCCACCGATCTGGGTCCGGGTCGTGGGGCGGCATCCCAACTATGGAGTCCCAGACCATCCTCTCCGACCACCTCCACCAGCTCCTCCGGCAGGACCCCAAGGTGTTCCCAGGCCGAATTGAAGATGTATTTTCTCCAAAGTATCCTGGGTCAACCCGGGGACCTCCTGCCGGCAGGACCTGCCTGAAACACCTCTCTGGGGAGGCATTCTAACGAGATGCCCGTACCACCTCAACTGGCTTGAAATTTGAACCGCCACCTTATCATGGTGGAGGAGTTTGAGTGCCCTAATGATACTAGGAGCTATGTTGTCTGGGGCACTTGTACCCCTGCTGGTAGCGTCACCCATGGCAAAATGGTTCTAGGTGAAGGGTGAGACAAAGTGTGGTTCAGATGTCTCTTCATGGATGTGAAATCAAAGAGCCAGAGTACCCGGCCCGGAGGGTTACCGGGGGTCCTACCCTGGAGCCAGTCCTGGTTGGGACCCATGAGTGAGCGTCTGGTGGCCAGGCTTTCACCCATGGGGCCCGGCCGGGCCGAGCCCAAACCGGAAATATGGGCTCATCCACCTGTGGACCCACCACCTGCAGGAGGAACATGAAGTGCATTGTGGATTGGGTGGCAGACCGAGGCGGGAGCTTTGGCGGTCCGATCCCCGGACACAAAGCTTGCTAACATACTGAGCTAAAATATAAATAATGATTTAGTAATTTGATACTCATCCAAGACAAACACATTTGTGCATTTGTTCTTATAATTTTCTTGGCAACATGTATCCATTTGCTTTTGCAGCACAGCTTGAGAAACAGTTTAAAAACAGATCATTTAAATATGATCAGTCTCTGGATTTATCAACATCAGTTTTGAAGATAAGTTGGGAAGTTGGTGTGAATTAAATGTTTTAGTCTCACCTACATAGATTTTAGAAAACACCTTTCGTGGCCTTGTTGTTAAGCGTCGTGGACGTGCTGTCAGTTTGAAGGGATACTTTAAAAATACATATATTCAACAGACAATTGAATTTCTATTAATATTTTCAAAAGGCAATGAGAAAAAAGATCTCTGGCCTGAAGAGCACTGAGGTGATGCCTATTAATCCCCTTCCATCCGACAGCAGTGTTAAAAAAGGTAGAATTGTGAAATGACAAGCCCCTAAAAAAACTGAATGAGCACACTTGAACGATTTCAACTACAGCTCCCTTCAACCATGCCTGTGGTTTTGAAAAGGAGGCGAATCTAGTGAATACTGTCTGTAGACTGACGCAAAGCCAAGTGGACAGGCAGGTAATAGGAGGCTGAGGCGGGCAGAGAGAGAGAGAGACAGGCATGGTGCAATCATGAAAATGAATGCAAATGGAAAGCAAGGGCAGCCATCGGTGGTTCACAATCACAAAGACGGATGTAAGTATTAGGCAGTCCATGTAAAAAGTGCAGAAAATATAGCAATCTAATTGTTTCTGTTTTAATTTTGTCTAATTTGCAAAACATTCTATGCAAAGCTTAATCATTGTCCTCTTTTGGTTTTCTTATCAGTCCTCCAAATGTCTCAAAACTTATGAATGGTGATGTAAAAAAGCTGAGTTTTATAAATTCACAACAAGCATTGGATTTACAAAGTGTCAGTGCCGAATTGACAGTGCTGACCTTTGCTGGAAAAGTTCAAAATCCTATCATATGAGCTGTCACTCTGCCAGAATGTATCAGTGTTACAAAACAGCAACCAACATTCTGTGATGCTCAGTATGAGAACCAAGCTGATGAATTTTACCTGCAACTACAGAATTTTTTTTGTATTGCATTTTTGTATTTTCAGCAGCATATTTGTCTTTTGATAAATGTCCATTCATCTGTCTAACTTTAAAAATGTGTAGGTTAGCAGTATTCATGCTTTGTCACCTCAAACCGACAAGATTTTCTTCATCATTTCAAACACATGGTGCCCTTCCAACATCCCAATTTTTTTTTAACATACAGTATATTAAAATGACTGATGTAGAAATATAAGTCTTCAGTTGTGGAGATGACTTTGGCTGCTTAAAACTTGCTTAACTGATTTCTTTAAACTTAGTTTGAATTAGGAATGTACCAATCCAACATGTGATCAGGGTCCTGATCACAACACTTTTCACTGATCAGAGCAGTTGGCAATGATCATTATCAGATACTCAAAAAAGTAGCTAACATGAATCCTCAGTCTGACAGCTCTCAGGTAAAAAAAAAAAAATCTGATTCACACAAACCATACCAGGACAGCCTCCTCAGCAAAATCCTAGACATTCTTAGACAGAGGTGTATTTATAACTGTTGTGTGGCACAAATAGAAAGTTGCTTCTCAAAAATAAAAGTATTGAATATGTGTTTGCAAGAAGATTGTTTTTGACAATTCTTGTCCAGGTCATATTGACCAGTAGTTGTTGATGTTGTTTGCTCTGAAGTGGATAAGCCTGGAAACATCTGGTTTCTATCTAGACTCCCAATTCTTTGAAACATGGTTTTGGCAGCAATGCAATTTAAACAAAACGTGCATAAAACCCCTTTGTTGGCAATGCTCAGCTTCCTATCTTTATTGTTAACTTACTTTCTATGTTTTTGCATCAGTCATACCATAATACAGCACTTTTTATTGGGCCTTTTTATCCAATAATATTCTCTAGTAAGGACCTTAAAGTGGATTTGTCAAGATTGATAACCAATGAAAACATTGTAAGCGCCATGTTTAATTAATATCTCTTAGTTAGTTTAAATTTTAATCTGCTTAATTTTTAGACAAAACACTTGTTTCAATGAAAACAAGAAGTCAAAGTGGCAATGGAATAACTTGAGCTTATTGTATCTCATCTTCCTGCAGTTTATGGGTGATTTTTTTTTCATTCAAGTAGTTTTTTGTAATTTTTCTATCATCAGATTGTTTTTATTAATTTGGTTGTGTGTAACTCTGCTCACTCAAGGAGGTGCACAAAAATACAGATAAGCAATAATATGATATCTGTTTGCAAGAACAAGACAACCTCTGTGAAAATGTCTCCCTGCACTTTGATCCTATAGAGAAATTCACATACATTTATTTACAGAACTTCATTATACTTATGGTGGTCTGCATGCCTGTGCTTAAAAATAAATGAATGTAAAGATTGGCTGCATGATGCAAGATTAGGATGCATACAATTTCTACAGTTGCTGATGCTGGTTCTGAAAAAAACTTCTAATAAGCACATTTTTTTCTAAATGGATTGCAGCCCTCATTAATATACCTGTGCTTTTCTTTTCTTTCAAAGTATTTGCAATGGTATGGGCCAATTATTATACTCAATGAAAGGAAAACTGTAATTGTTTGCATTTTCCGAGATAGACATTGCAGACTAAGCTGGGAGGCTCTTTGAGTGTGACTAAAATGCTTTTTAGGAGTTTGTTGACCTTCTCCATCACTTTGAAAATAGCAAAGGAATCAAGGCTCCTGATGAAGTGAAGGCAAACAGGCATCCATAACTCTTCTGTTTCTCCCTCCCACTAATTTGCCCTCTTTCCCAGCACCACAGATCCTTGACATCCCGCAGCTTTGAACATCTCAGCTTGTGGTTTCCAGATTAATAAAACAGGGAATTAATGAATTTTGGATGGAACCCTCACAGTTGGGAGCAGGTTGTGCCTCATTACAGGCTGTATTATTGATCGGAGTGAAGATTTCCCGTTCCTCTGGAACCAAACTGTTACATCCAGGCTCTAACTTCTCCCCTCTCCACTAAGAATGCTAATTGCTCAGAGGTAAAGGATTGGTAGCTAATTGAGCATAGTATCCAGACAAATCATCATCATGGCTTGGCACTAAAATGAATGTCTTTAATATGCATCAGAACTGTCAGACATTGTTAGCCTGGTAATGTAGACAAGGCTGAGGAAATGAAAAAATGAAAAAAAAAATCTAAAGGGTTTAACCCATGTACTCAACGTCAGAGGGTGGCATCCATCTTAGTTCTACAGACAGAAGAGACTTAATTTAATATTTAGAATATTAGAAAAAATTAAAGATTAAAGAAAAAAGACAACCAAGGCAACCATTTGACTGACTTTTAAGTTTGTAAAGAGTCTTGAGTTTAGGCTTGTTATATGATTTATGTTGGTTGTGTGTTAAATGCACACTATGTAACTTTCATATTTTTAAATCTTTTTCTTGAGTTAGGATGTACTAATATGACCCTTTATAGGGTTAATGAAAACTCACTCAGCTCCATCTGCTGCTTGTGTCCAGAATACCACGTTTACAACTTCTGAGTCTCTGGTCCGGTTCCCCTAAAGTCTCACAAAGTTATGTATCTCGCGAGGGTTAGGCTAACCCGATGTGGCTAGCTGTTATGCAAACGCCTGATTGTTTTTCATGCATAATTCCTGCATTTTTCCAGTCTCTCCCTGCTTGAGCACAGCTGATTTCTTTGAATGAGTGATGAACCGCTCTAGTAAAAAGCAATGAAGGCTGAGGAGACATGTCAACAGTTAGATTTAGGTGTTTCTGAGCAAAGACAATGCTAACATTTTTATGACAGTGATTTATAACAGACACTAGAGGGTGCTAAAAACAAGCCAAAACAGCATAGTATGCCTTTAATCCAGTGGTTCCCAATGGGGGGTGAACCCCTTTGGGGGGGGGGGGCATGGCATGATTAAAGTAAAAAGAGTTGAATGCTAAGACACTGCTAGCATAATGGACAGGTTTTTGATGAGACTAACACAAAAACGCAAAGATCTGCAGCAACAAGCATACGCACACCAGTCATTGAGAAGATAAGAGAAAAAATTATGATATTTTTGTAAAAAACCTTAAAATTTTTTATTAAAATTTTCTCAGGAAGTTGTTCATGTTTTAAAAAGCCATTTTGCACAGAGGCATGTAGGTTCTATTGAGCTATAAAAGTGATTAGTTAGTTTTTTTTTTTTTTTTTTTTTTTTAGTTTGAAGTTTATTTTTTCTGCAACCTGAAGTTTATTACAGTTACTTTTATTTGTTAACATTTTTAAGAAGGTTTGAGATGTGAAATACACTGCAATGGAGTTTGAAAATGAGATTTGTCTGTTTGGAGTGTGTAGGGGGGGCACAGAAAAAAACGTGTAAAATCAAAGGGAGCCCAGAAGAAAAAGTTGGGGAACCACTGCTTTAATCTAACATTTAAAAAAATAATGCATGTAAATTAAAATTACAGTATGCTTTTAAAGCTTTTCAAAGTAAAAAGATATTGGTTGGGTCAACATATTCTTGAATGGCTGACTTATCTGGGTTTGCTGAACTGATACAATATTACCTGTTGAATAAAACAAAATGTATTTTGCCAGCCTAATGTCATATTTCATCATTTGTTTTTATTCATCTGACACAACAGACACAAATAACATGAATGAAGTACTTGCTCTAACTTATAAAGTATGAATGCAAACAAATATCTAGTAGATTTTTTAAATCAAATGTAACTAAAATGATTTAGACCTTGAAACAAAAATCAGCTATCAAGGATGTTGCACAGGATAGGGTTTTTAAATTCAAAGATTTAATTTATAAAAGGACACAAAAGCACAGATTTATTTCTTTTTTACATTAAATAAAAAAGTATTTTCTTACCTAAAAAATGCTCAATGTCTCTGTTCTTATTCTTCAGGATTCTGATGATTAGCATGAAACTGACTGTACAGCGAGTAAAACATTCAGTTTTACTGTTTAAAACAATATTGACTATATAATAATTTCTTTAAATCTGTCACCAAAATTTAGACTGATTGTTTCTTTTCTATTTTCTTCCTTTCTTTTTGTGTGTGACTATATTTTATGCTCCAAAGCAGCAGGCCATAAAAAATTTAAATGGATGCTAAGTGAGTAATGCACTTTCTCAGTTGTGTGTTGAGACAATAAAAAATTAACACTAGAAATAATTAATTTTGATTGGTGCCTGCAGTGCTTAAAACAATGTTGTTGTGACCTCATGAGAAATTCATGTCTAATGCAAACCCTCCTCTTCACTTACATGCAAAATAATGTCACTTCTGTGTTTTATAAATTCTGAAAGACTTCTAGCTTATGTTCCAACATGTTGGGGTTACATTTTGTGCTTGTGTGTTTCAGCTTGAATTTGAAGTTTTAGTTGCTTTTCTTTTAAAGCTCCACCCAGTCATATAAAATGCATGTAACCAGAGGTAAACAAGCATCCTAAGCAAGATTTCAATTTGTAGCTATTAATTCGTACCTTTTTCCCTGGCATGGCTTGTTGTCACACTATTGTAAACAACATTTCTTCTGTCTTGCTGTCTGCTTCTTGGCATATTGCTACTAGCACTGCATGCCTTAGATTTAACTGTCATTTAGCCTAATGCGGCATGCAGTTCTTCTTGTTTACATGATGTTAGCCTCACTGCTACCACTAAAGTTTTGTTTGATTGTCTGTTTTAGTGACTCTACAAATAAATCCAGTAAGGGTGGTACATAGGTGAGTAGGGCTGCACATGATTAGAAAAACAAGCACTTCCAATATTTTATGGAATATTAAGTTGCAATGAACCCATTTTTTCTCACCCTTCTCTTTTTGTTTTGTCTTCTTGATGCATTCTGAGTCCTTTAGTATCTCTATTAATATCTAAATCAGTGATTTTCATCTGGTGGGTTGAGATCTAAAACCAGGTCGCAAGGCTTTTCCCATGCAAAAAAAGTTAAGAAAAAAGTAAGATAATGTCATCATATTCCCTAACAGTAGGTAGAAATAACTCCCTGTTATGTTATTTGAATTTCACCGTTTCACAACATAGAAGAAGACCTGCAGGTTTATATTCTACTGGAAAAAGGCAGGTGTGTTTCCTGCACACCTCAGTGTGTTTTGTTCAGCGAGATGTTGGTAGGTGAACGTGACCTCAGTTAATTTATCTACTAAAGTTCTGACTTTGAGACTCGCATCAGAAAGACCAAAACATGCCCGACTTTCTCAGTAATTCCTTCAAATGACGTCAGAGTTTCACCTCAGGTTGAAGTATAGTGCTGCTTAGTTTCCTTTAAAGGACAATGTTTACATTTACTGGCTGATGGGGCAATCACAAGAAAAGAAAATTCTCTGTATGTGAATACTTTTGAATTGAACTTTTTGTTTAATTTATTTTGGATTAAAACTGCTAAGGAGAGTAATTTTATTTCCAAAGTGGGATGTTGATTTTTGGAGATCCAGTGAGGATTCTCAGTTAATGCTACACATTTTTAGGTTTTTGTTCAATATTCCTATTCTTTTGTATTTTATATATTTTGCATGAAAACAACAACTGAGTCTGTTAAAAATGTCTGTTACTGAAACATTCTTACAGTTCTGTCAGCCCCATGATTGAATGAGTGACTGCATATGTTTAATAGGATGTAGTTATATTCAGTGAGTGGGATTATACCTAGGGCTTTTTGATTCTACTTCTCAGTAGTTTGATTTATATTACATGTTTGTGCCAGAAAACAGTTGATTATGTTAACAAAGGCTGATTTAAATGAAGTGCAAAGTTTTGGTTTAAATTAAAATGCAGCTAACTGAAGATAAAGAGGAATCTTTTACTCTGTAGCGCCACCATTTGAAGATTGTTATGATTGATCGTTAAACTTGCTTTTTTGTATTAGCACACTGTAATATTCTACTATCTCAGGTTCAATCTGCACCATTATTTCTTGTATTTATTTAGGCTTGTTAATAAAGGAGAGATGGGTCTTAGAGTCTGCAGTCTGTCAAGCAATATTTGTGTTCAACCCCATCTTCACCCGTAGACCTTGTCTTCGCTTTCTTCCACTTTTCTAGATTTGGGTTGTGGGGGCAGCATCCCAATTACATAATTCCAGAATCCAGACCATTCTGTCCCCATCTACCTCTACCAACTTTGGTGGAATCCACAAACAGGCCAGCCTTCCTCCAGCGTGTCCTGAGGCTTCCTGCTAGCAGGACATGCTGGCAGGACATGCTCCTCCACTTGAGGTAGGACCTCTCCCCCAATCTGTAGTTGGCAAGCCACCCTTTTCTGGTTGAGCACCATGGTCTCAGATTTGAAGGTGCTGATCCTCATCCCAACTGCTTCACACTCATATCAAACCTCCCCAGCATAAATTGAAGGTCATAGTTTAATGAAGCTAGAAGAACCACATGATCTGTAAAAAGCTGAAACGAAATCTTCCTGCGTCAAAGCTCAACAGCCTTCACACCACGGCTGTGCCTAGAGTTTCAGTTCATAAAGGTTATGGACAGTACTGGTGACACTGTGACAATGTGGACCAGACTCATGCTCCTCTGGAACAGGGGGGTGTATTGCCCATCCTTAGTCCAAGATTCAACTATCAACCGGACCCTCCTCTCCAGCACCCGAGAGTAGAACTTTCCAGGGAGGCTGCGGAGTCTGATCCCCTATGGTTGGAATACACCCTCCGGTCCCTTTTTTTTAAAAATGGGGACCTCCACCAGACCTGTGCGGAATCTTCCCTTGCCATCCAACCAAAATGACCACGAGGTGGTAATCAGATCAGTTTACAGCTCTGCTTCCCCCTTCTCCTAATTGTCCAAAACATACAGTCGCAAGTCAGATGATACAACTAGAGTCAATCATTAACCTTCAACCTGGGCTGCCCTGGTACCAGGTAAACCGATGGGCATTCTTATGTTCAAACATGTTTGTTATGGCCAAACTGTGATTTGCACAGAAGTCCAATAGCAAAACATTGCTCAGGTTCAGATTGGCTGTTGCTCCCACTCATACCCCTCCAGTTCATGCTGCCATTGCCCACAGGAGTGTTGAAGTCCTCCAGCAGGACTATAGAGTCTCCAGTCAGAGTACCATCTTGAACCGCCAAAGCTCCCGCCTTGGTCTGCTCCTAATCCACAATGTCTGATGTGTATTTGTAAAATAATTGACAAATTAGTGTGAAATAAATTATATTTATAGGAAACAAGTTGTATCTATTAGCCTCTTTTGTGTAAATCCATATTGAATAATTGGAATACAAGGACCTCTTCCTATTTTTGTTGTTTTTTAGGTATAGATTTCTAAAGAGGCAAAATTGCTTGCAGATGTTTCATCTGATACTTTAAAATATCAGATTTTATCTGCACAAAAATGTAATAAACTGATGCATTTTGATTATATTCTTTAACAACATTGATATAGGTCTGATCTACCAATCAGACTGAGTACATCTGTGTATGAATCTGTTAAATTATTACCTCCTTTCAAATACAGTCACCCCAACCGTGACTTCAATCATTACAAGT
Organism: Callopanchax toddi; assembly: GCA_006937965.1. Lineage (NCBI taxonomy): Eukaryota > Metazoa > Chordata > Actinopteri > Cyprinodontiformes > Nothobranchiidae > Callopanchax > Callopanchax toddi. Next base: position 678,947 of record SSNR01000335.1, read on the forward strand.
TCACAGGTAAAGTATCCAACACAGAAACTGGTGCGTACATTCACACACATACATACTGTAGATTCCTCTTGGCTCCTCATGATCCTCTTGTTATTCCCGTACGGCATCTTGCTGAGTGACTGAATCCATCCTGACAACAAATGGGATAGAAAACGCAGAATATGTTTCCCTTCACTCCCCTGTATTACTAATACATAGACTGTTGGATTGCATGGCATAAATACTTTAACCATGTCGCCTCCATTTGTAGCTGTGTGACCCAAACAGATTCAAACAGGAGCATATGAAATATAAATTGGCCTTTTATAATGGCCTATTGTATACGAGTAAAGTGTGTGTGTCTGAGTGTTGTGTGCATTATTGTCACGTTCAGCAGGGACTGTCCAACCCAAGATCTCAAGTAAATTAAGAAGGTTGAGAGCCCAGGATTTTCAGTGGGGACTTCATTGCATTGGTGGGTAACAGCAGTAGTCCTTTGTTTCCAATTAAAGGAGCTTTTTCCATATCCTATAACATCTCATTATATAAAAAACCCTACATGGAAAACAACCTAAAGCTGTGTTTTCTCTTACAAATGAGATTTTTATATACTTATGGTAAAAATCAGTAACAATACATGTTTTTATAAAATATTTTTTATGATTTGATGTTCTCTAATACAGCTTTTACATTTTTTAGAATTAATATTTTTTTATTGTAAGCTAATTCTGTAAGGAGTCATCTAGCCACTTTTATCTCAAAATAGAAATGACAAACATTTTGGCTCTTTGGCCCAGTAGACAGTAAACAGAGTTGTCAATAACAAAGCTTAGTTTGCATTTACTTCCATTTATTCTAAGTCTCTGTTTGATGAAAACTGTTCCACGCTCTAGGAATGACCAAACCATCCCTGTGTGTGTGTGCTCTGCATCGTGGTACGCTACCATTGTGCTGTCATAATCTACCCAGAACCACTTAACAAAAGCAGTCACTCTCAACCTGATTGAACAATAAATCTAGACATAAATTGGTCAATAAATGCTGTTGCTAACTTTTACCCGGTTAAAATCAAGTCAAACTATGTTTTTGAACTTCTTCAGTATCAGTGTCTTCATATTGTGTGCTGTCACATTTGCACCATCAGTAGCGTCCACACATATCACATCATCATGTCATTAGGTTCAGATTAGTCCTGAGACATTGCCAATGTTAGTCTACTCCAATTCATTTTTGATTTAATAACCTTTAAATTATTTCCAGAAATAAGATACAACAATGCTTTATAAAGCATTTTAGCAAGTTGTCAAAAAATGTATATTGCAAACAATAATAATGAACATGTTGGTGAAGGTTCTCAGTCATCCAGGTCATGGAAATCCTTGTGCGTTCAAATTAAGACAACTGGACTTGTTTGGTTCCTTGAAGACATTTTTATTCCCTTCCAAGGAGCTTCATCAGTTCTAACTGGAATGTGGGAATGTCAAGCATAAAACTGTAGCTGGCTGTTTCTGCCTAATGAGCTGAAACAATGATGGACATACGCAACTGTTGCAGATTCATTCATTGACATTCACATATTCATTGACATTGTAGTGGTGCAGACCTTACATTTGTCTGGTTCATTAAATCAAACTCAACATAAATATTTGAATATTGACCCATTGACTCACCCCATCCCCTCCCAAAAAAAAAAGAATAAGCAAAAGAATATCAAATAGAGGATGTATGCAGATAAAGTAATTCTTCTTATCTCTTTGCCATATCTTCCTTTTAGTGGAACAAGCTGGATGCTTACTACAAGAAAAAAACAAGGTTAAGGGAGCAAATGTGTAGAGCTTGTAGACTCAAAGATACATGGTTTATTTGAGGTTGTACTACACTCTTGTTGGACATCATGTCATTCTACGGCTGATCCATCACACTCAGGAACACATGTGCACTCTAGTTGTGGAGGTCTGACTGAAGTTCTGTCATTATAAAAGCTGCAGAACATCTTGTCTGTCCTGAAAACACACTACAGCTAAACTACTGCACTACATATAAAAACTCATGTCCATCATCGAGCTGGGCAAAGAACATGGAATGTTACTTGTTCCAACCCCAGACTGCAAATGGAACTAATTGTGGCTTGTGCTCTTTAAAAATGAATGATGAGAGTATTGAATTTTTATAGAAACAATGTATTTAATACATTGTTAAAACAAACATCGCTAACAACTAAATATTAAGAAGAACATATTAAATTTGGGGGGATTTTTGATGACCTTTCAAAGTGTGTTTGATCTTGATATTGCAAGTATGAGGATAAATTTGCTAAAAATGTAGACATGACTAAGATGTTTTGTGACTAAATTGTTACAAGAAAATTTAAACAAATGTCATAGAAATGTAATTTATTTACAGTTTTGACACATGCAAATGTTTCCAATTCAGTGTGATTTCAATATAACAGTTGTGTATACTAATTTCTTACAATTTTGTGTTCACAGTGAGCTTCCCACAGTTGCAGCCCAGTGAAATTCTGGACCAAAGTTCTCAAAGTTTGCAAACTCAGTTCTCCCACAATAACCACACTGGCAGTTTGACTCTGCAGATGGATGGCATCAAATTCAAAGAATGTTAAAAAAGCAAAGCAGCTGGTTGTCTTTATGAGACTCATCCTCTATAGCTGCTGTGAGAGATAGACAGATACTGCAGTAGCGCCTGCTAATGGATCAAAAGACAAATGGGGCTTTAAAAGGGAAAGCCGCTTCCCAGGAGCGTGTCCTCAGGAGATAATTATATGACAGATTCTTTGTCTGTTGATTTTATCATATGTCATTTTCTAAGCTCAGCTGAAAATACATTCAGAGACAAGAAGTGCAATGTATCACACAGTGTACCACATTAAGACAGTTTCAAGTGATTTTGTCATAAGTGGCCGTCAGGAGCAGATATAAAAAAGAACATATAAAACTGAGTTAAAACAAGTAAAACTACTTCAAATAAGCTGTTTCTGTGTGGCGTTTATTTAACTAAACTGCAATGAAAGGCACTGTGTGATTATACATTCAGAAGCTACACATGCTGAAGTTCACAGCAGGGAAATTGGAACACATTAAAAAAAATGTGTCCTTGGGAGAGTTTTTTTTATTTTTATCAATTTTACAAACAATACACAGCATGACAGCACAGGCAAGTTTTCCTAAGTTCATTTGAACAAGTCTCTCGGAGAGATGACACCAAAATGGAGATGTTTAGTTAACCTTATGCTCGCCAATGAAACAATAACAATACACCAGCACAAACTGTCAAACACGGTGATATAAAGATAATTTGGGTGGTGGGGTCTTTTGCTATCGCAGGACCTGGGAACCTTGAATTAAATCAATTATGTGTTTTATGTGAAAATATCTGAAGAACAGCAAATCTGTACCAGGGATGGAAAATAATCAAGATATTGCAATTGCCCCATAATTCCAGTTTGATCAGAACCTCCACTTGAATGAAATAATGTGACATGGCCTTAAGATTCAACAATTATCAAAGATGATAGTGAAAAGTATGCTCTATGACACAAGTTTATACAGAAAACATTTTGTCAGGTAGTTTGTTAGTGGGTCTACAATCAATCTAATCATGTCAGCCTTTAATTTTGTTTTCCATTTCAGCGTTTTACGTCATCTGATTCTGTCTCACTCCTGTTTTACCATCCCTGTTTACATGAGCCAAAGTCAATCAAGTGCAGCTGTAGTGCAACCAATTAACCCTTGTGTTGTTCACCTGTGTCTCCAACATAAATATTCCTCTTTGTTCCACAGAGAGATTTTGAATGGATGTTTTTAAATGTGCCTAATGTGTATCTAGCTGGATAAGGATTACAGATTACCTGATACAAATTACAAGGGTATAAGACAAAGCTGGAGTTCCTGCTTGCATATTTACATCTTTGAAAATAACTTAAGTGCATTAAGTCCAGACAATTTCTGACATTTTAGCATAGTTTTGCTAAATAAACAATGTCATAATATAAAAGATTTTTTGCATTTCAAACAATTCAAGAATTAAAATCTCCTGTAAAATACATTTTCCATTTCTTGTATTGGTGAACCTATGAATAGACAACTCAAGAGAAATACCTAAACACTGGCTACGTCTAACGATTAATTCTATTACTAATGCTTTCAAATGTCACCAACACTCAATGTCTGTTTTTGTTGGTAGACAAACCTTCTATTTTTCTTTACAATTTCTTGTACAGCATAGCAAGACAAGGTTTTTTTTAATCAACCAAAAGGTGAGGAAGGCTCATAAGAAGACTGAATGCATATAAAAACATTGGCAGCATTTCTATTTTTAAGTTGCAAATGGAGAACGAAGGAGAGAAACAAGTAAGCCATTAGTCAAATGTTATTAATGACTCACACATATGCATGTGCTGGACAATTAACCATTCACAGGTGAGTGTAACCGATAGGCGTTCTGCTCTCTCTGCAGTAAATCGAATGAACCTTGATAACATCAGTGGCATCCCTCTTTTTTTTTCTGGACTTGTTCATTCAGGTCATTCATTCTGCTGTGTGTGGGAGGGGTTTGTGTTGCCTATTGGATGCTGATATCCTTTGAGCTATCAAACTATCGCTAAAATTTGCTTGCCCATCTCCTAAGAGAGCATATGGAGGAGAAAAAAGTGAGGAAAAAGCTTAATTACTCTAGCCTGTTCCATTGTCAGGTCATTAATAAAACCTAGTTATCTTCCAGTGATGCCCAGCCTGGAGCCTCCCTCTGCCATATCTTATTCTTATCTACAATAAAATATATTTGAGACTTTTCTACAAGAAAATAATTCAAGATTTTTGTCTTGTCTGGATATGAGAAATAAATTAGAAAAAAACATGGACTCCACAGTAGATATTTATGGCATAATGTTAAAAAACAGACTAAGTGCATGTGCTTGTGTTCGTATGATTCGATGTGCAGGTCTACATGCATGTGTGTGTTCCAGGTGGATAAATGTAGTAGAGCTCCACAGGCCTCGGCTTCATAAACATTGATGGATCTGGGCAACCTGCAAATGCAGATAAGGGAGGTGGAAAAAAATCACCTGGGCAGTTTTCCTCCTTCTTGGCCAATGTATATTTAAAAAGGAGTATATATGTTGTCGGATACATATGCATTACTTACTTCTTTGCCCGCATGCATCAATGACAAGCAGGGAAAAATGAATAGTCAATAATAGCATGGCTGGGTTGTGCCGCTCAGTCTAGTTGTGCATATTTTACACTCACCTCTATCAAAAAGAAATAGTAATGCGATATGGAGTTCATTTCCTGTAGAGTAACCTTTGGCCTGTTTGCTCTGGAAGATAGAAAACAGTGTAGAGTTTGTAAATCAGGCATGCTATTGCCTGCTGTAATTTGTGGCTTACAAGCCTAAAATAACACTGTTATATATTTTATTTACTTTCAGCTGTAGAAAATCTAGATAACTGCTCACAATACAAAAAAACACTCATAACAGCCTTATGGATATTATGCAGAATTAATGTTTAGATGTCCGCTTCATGTAATTAATAAAGAATTAGAGGTCTTGATTTAAAATGTTTGTAATAAATTATATACATATTTATATATTTTGGGGGGTTAAACTTTAAATGAATAGTCAGGATCCTTTGAAATGGTTGAACATTTAATATCTTATGTAGATTGCTTCAGTTTGGACAAATATGAAATAATACTTATCAAACTGCAATGACTAATCACAGTTGGAAATCTCATAGCAGGTTATGCAAATGCTTTTTTTTCTAAACCTTAACTGCAATTTTGACATTACACAGTCGTTTATAGAGATTTAAATCATTATTTGCAGCAAATGTTTGCATCAGACCTAGCTCTGTTTAGAACTTTTGGTTTAGTGTGTAACACTTCCATTTAGAATTTTACAATATTGTTTGTACAAACAGCCATGTAAATGCAATGCTGGCAGCAGTGAAAATGTGAAAACATTTAATTACTTTTAACTTTACAGTGATCACAGTCACAGTCACAGGGGTTACCGCCACGATTGGCACCGGCTACCTTGCGACCACAGCTAGCAACAGCCGCCTCAACAATCGCAGAGCGGAACAAGGCCCATTCGGACTCAATGTCCCCCACTGCTCTCGGGACGTGGTCGAAGCTCTGCCGGAGGTGGGAGTTGAAGACCATCTTGACAGGCTCTTCTGCCAGGCGTTCCCAGCAGACCCTCTCTATGCGTTTGGGTCTACCAGGTCTGCGTAGCATCTTCCCCTGCCATCTGATCCAACTCACCACCAGGTGGTGATCAGTTGACAGCTCCGCTCCTCTCTTCACTCGAGTGTCCAAAACATACGGTCTCAGGTCAGATGATACAACTATAAAGTCAATCATCGACCTGTAACCTAGGCTGCCCTGGTACCAGGTGTACCGGTGGGCATCCGTATGTTTGAACATGGTGTTTGTTATGGCCAAACTGCGACTTGCACAGAAGTCCAAAAACAGAACACCACTCAAGTTCAGATTGGGCGGGCCGTTCCTCCCAATCACGCCCCTCCAGGTCACGCTGTCATTGCCCACGTGAGCGTTGAAGTCCCCCAGCAGGACTATGGAGTCCCCAGTAGGAGCGCTATCCAGCACTCGTCCCAGGGACTCCAAAAAGGGTGGGTACTCTGAGCTGCTATTTGGTGCATAAGCACAAACAACAGTCAGGACCCGTTCCCCAACCCGAAGGCGCAGGGAAGCTGCCCTTTCGTCTCCCGGAGAAATCCCCAACATACAGGCAGAGAGTCTTGGGGCTAACAGAAAGCCCACCCCAGCCCTCCGCCTCTCACCCGGAGCAACTCCAGCATACAAGAGAGTCCAACCCCTCTCAAGGACTCGGGTTCCAGAGCCAACGCTATGTGTCGAGGTGAGCCCGACTATATCTAGCCGGTATCGCTCAGCCTCTTCCACAAGCTCCAGCTCCTTCCCCGCCAGAGAGGTGACGTTCCATGTCCCGATAGCCAGTTTTTGTGTCCGGGGATCGGACCGCCAAAGCTCCCGCCTTGGTCTGCCATCCGATCCACATTGCACCAGACCCTTCATGTTCCTCCTGCAGGTGGTGGGCCCACAGGTGGATGAGCCCATGTATCCGGTTCGGGCTGGGCCCGGCCGGGCCCCATGGGTGAAAGCCCGGCCACCAGGCGCTCGCTCACGGGCCCCAACCCCAGGCCTGGCTCCAGGGTGGGACCCCGGTAACCCTCCGGGCCGGGTACACTGGCTCGATGATTGTATTTCCATAAAGAGTCTTTTGAACCGCACTTTGTCTCACCCCTCACCTAGGACCAATTTGCCATGGGTGACCCTACCAGGGGCACAAGTGCCCCAGACAACATAGCTCCTAGGATCATTAGGGCACTCAAACTCCTCCACCACGATAAGGTGACGGTTCACGGAGGAGGGTTCAAAGTTTCAGCATGGAAAAATGAATCAAGTCTCCTCTTGGATTCACTGGGCAAAGAGTTGTCCAAAATGTTGGGAGAGTGGCAAATTTTTTATAATAAGTTTATATGCACATATGTGGATGATAATAATTCAACATTTAGATTTTAAATCTTACTTTAAACATCTCAATATCATTTTCAATCCTAAATGTAGTGTTTATTTGGGTTTCTTTCCTAGAATCTTCCAAGATCCTTTATCAAAGTATGTCCATGTCCTCACACCTTGACCTCAACACACAGGAATCTACAACTTCAAACTCACCCTTACCACTTCAAAACTTAACATTTAATTAGGAATTATGAAAGAGGATTTTACATTAAAAGAGAGCACATGTATGCTCTTTGTTCATCTCAGATAGTCCTAAAGATAAAGTCAGCATCACATTTGGTGATTCAATCATAAAGCTTTAATCCAGTATTTTACCCAACACACACACACACACACACACACACACACACACACACACACACACACACACACACACACACACACACACACTCACGTATATGTAACCCACCCCCTACAATATTCAGGGTCAGCCATGCCCATCTCCTCTGCTCTACATTTAGGATTCATGAATAAGTAATGACATCTCTCATCACCTCAGAGCGCTGACAGTCAGGCCAGGAGCTTTCATCTGCTCCAGCCCATGTTCAATGTTAATGTTTTTCTTCTCTCTTGATCATATGACAGACAAGCAGCTGACCTGAAACCGCCATAAACAGTCCCACTCTGTAAGTGCAAAGCAGTGAGGAAACGACAATATCTGACCGGATCATTTGATTTTCCATATAAAGTCATTGTAAAGCAGAGTCTGTGTTTGAACTCTGTTTAAAGATCCAATGGTAAATGTAAAAATTGTAATTTGGGGGATTTTCTGTGGAAAATTGGATTAGGTCAAATGTATGAGTTGAAAATAGTTATAATGATGTTTAGTTTGATATGCTTCAATGACAACGAGTTAATACAACAGAAACAGAAATATAGCACATTATAATCAAACCACTGTAATATTGTCAGGATTAGACATTAAAATCACCCATTTATTTAAAAGTCAGATATGAACAGGGCTGTGGTAACTCAACATTCATGAAGAATATTGATGGATACATTTGTTTGACACAACCTGAATTCCTAAAAGTTTCTGGTTTTCCCTTTATCCCCCAATTTAGTACGGTATGCAATGAGCATTTTTAATAGGGTTATAATTCCATACATATTTAAATAAAGTTTATTATGCTAATCCAGTAATGTATGTGTTCTCCAACACATATATCATTTTGATTACCTCAGTGTTTATGTTCTTATTTCATTCATTTCTGATGGACACAGAACTAGTATGTAATTAATATGGACAATATGACTGCAGAAGAAGTCAATAGTCCCTGCAGACTGTGTTGAAACCATCCACCTGAAGTAGAAATAATTTTATGAAAATTTACTTTTTCACACTTTTATTGCAATGTTTTGCAGGGTTTTCAGCAAATAAAAGACCAGAATAGTCTCAGAGTCGATTCCTTGACAGTGGAGGCCCAGTCGCAAATAAACTGAATCAGAATATCATTTAAACCCACCTACAGGGAAGATTACAGAAAATATTTTATTGTTCTTACTGAACACGACATTTTTAATGATTAAAGGACCTGATACTAAGTTATCCACGTCAATATTTCTGGTGGAAAGCTGATTTATTTTTTTCACTATAGTGTGTCCAACTGTGTGTCATCTTCCATGATGCATGCAACTTTTGTCTCTTTTCTTCATGTATTTGCTATTTACTGACCCTTTCTTTTTTTGTTTGTATTTTAGTTCTTGCCCAAATCCCTTTAAACTCTTGAAAAACATTAAAAAAGTTCTATTGGACCACCTTTCTGTTCACATGGGAGCCTTGTGGAAGAGGATAATTGACTTAGACAGGGCACATTTGTTTTTTTGTTGTTGTTGTTGTTGTTTTTAGATAGTTATCATTTATTATTAATGTCTTGTTCTATATCCATATTAATGTAAATGTGTCAGTTGGGTCCTTTCATTCCTGTTTGAGAGCTGACGATTGGAGTTAATGAGTGGACTGTACTTTTATTATTTAAAGTTATGAGAATGAGCTCTTGTCCATGTGTTTCTTCTAGTCACCTGCAAGGCTAATCATAATACTAAGTTGGAATAAACGAAAATGGATATCAATAATATTGCTGTAACAATAAAATAGTTATGAATAAATGCACGAGTGAGCTTTCTTCAGCAAACAGAGCTCATACTGTTTCATTTAGGTGTGCTCTTGAAATTCCTTTTCTTTTTCATATTAGACTAAATACCAGATCTTATACCCCTGGGTGAAAAATGTAGAAAAAGGTAAGAGTAGGCATAAGGGAAAGTGGGCAGTTTTTAACAATTCCCAACAATTTTTCAGTCAAAATTGTGAAGTTGTTCTCCAAAACATAAAGGATGTGTCAGCAATCTTTTCTACATTTGATGAAACCTTACAGTGTATCTGAATAAACCAAATTAAGTCCAGTTGTAAGTTAGAATCTCTGGGTAAATATGTCAGGTATTAGTACACTTTGTAGCTCTTTCATCCTACTGGTGTTAATCTCTCACACATAGCTTGTGTTAGCTACACAAAGCACAAGTATAGAATATAGAAAATAGATTGGCACAGAAATGTTGCCTACAGTAAATGTATTCTATAAAATTTAAATTTCCCATAAAGGTGAACTTTAAGACTATTCTTTTTAGGGTCCAGATTTTTGACCAAAATGCACTTTGTGAACTTTTGTCCCCAGAAAACCTGACACAACCCATATGTTTCCATATGTTTGCATAGGAAAGCATTTACCTACAGTTAAATTCTGAAAACACACCACCTGTAGAAGAATAACGGAATGTGCAGCCATCTACAGGAATGCATATGTACACAAAACAAGAACCCACACCTAAAAGCACTGCTTTGCAGCTTCAACCTCTATAGGACATCAGTAAGCATCCGGTCTTAATAATACATCAATCTTCAAGATGATGGCAAAGGTCAACTCTCTTTTTCAATAATAAAACCAAATTGAATCTGAATAATTACACATAAAACTGTTGCTCTTACTGATGGAAAGCAAGCTTTCTTCTAGTATGTGGCAGCCTAAGCAGGAAGAGTGATTTAGTGATATTTTTGAAAGTTGTCATCAGAATACAGAAAATATTCAGGATGTTGCCAAAAGTTCATTGGTAGCATATGTATAACAATGAGTTTCAACCTGTTTTAGTGATAGACTTGACTTAAAGATGAGAGTTGATCTTTGGTTGAAACACTCAACTTCTTTTATTTTGTTGTCCTTTCTCTTGCTTTCAACTCTTCTTTTAATTTTTCACAATTTTTGCCTTTGATGCTGTCCTTCTTCCTTCCCCACACCCTCACTTTTTGCATATTCAGTCCATGGTTAAATTGATGGATTAAGTTATCCCTGGCTCAAAATCAATCGTAGCTTTCTTTTTCTCCCTTCTTTACATCGGACCACAATGCCAGAGAGAGGCAGTGAGAATGCACTGAGACGCTGATAAGGCTCGGTCCCATTATGTGTCATTTTAAACAAAGAAGCAAAGCAGCCTGTGGAGACTCCCCTATCAGCCATTAAACAGAGACGTAGCATGCAGCCTGAGATTAATGATTAGCATTTTCTCCTGGTAGAAAAAAGATGCAGGCCTGGACCAGTGATAACAAGAAGGAGTACAAAAATGATTCTCTTTCCTCCCTTTTTCTTCCATTTTTAGTATTTTTTCCACTCTGCATTCTTAAACTCATACCCATAATACATTCTTATAGTTTGTTTTTATCCTCTTCTTTTTTTCTAAACTCTCTTCCTCTCAAATCAGCCTCTAAACTCTCTCTCCCTCACCCTTCACAGAGGCATATAAATGCACGGGCTGTGTTGCCGTCCTTTTGTTTTGCATCCTTGTGTAATCTGTTAGGAGTGGACAACTCAGAATCCCTTATGTCACAGTCAGAGACTTGTAAGTCCTGGCCAGATACAAGGCAGAATGACACAGAATGAAAGAGGGGTAAAGGGGGAGATTTAAGTAACAGTTTGATAGGAGCATGTAGGGCTATTGTTTTCTTTACTGCGGGACCAGTGTCAGCCATTGTGCTGAGACAGCTTTAACTATATGAAAAAGACTGTGAGACAGCTGGATTCTAAATGTCCCAAACGGATCGGCTTCATTTTTTTCCTGCTGTCGAATGTTAGTTCGTGCAACCACAGCTAAATTCTGCAGTTTCTTTTCTGAACATAATTCTTCTTTTAAAGCCAGAATCATACTGAATTAATAAGTATATGGTTAGGTGACATCAGATAAAGGATGTAATGCAACATCTTTTTGACAGTTGTCCAAACTTTCTTGTCACAATTTAGCACCAAAGTGCTTTAACTATGTCTCAGTTTATTTGCAATTTACCAACATTTCATTTCATCTGCTCTTAACAATCCATCCCAAATTTGCTTCACATTTTCTATCACATGGAAGCTAAATTGACAACGGGTCGAGACAGGTTTGAGATGCCCTCCGCAAATACCTTTTTTTTAACTTGTCGCACACATTTTTAAACAACATGTTCAAAATTCCAGTGAGATGAGAGTGAGGCCCTTACTCACTTGAGGAAACATTTTCATATTTTAAATCTTTTCCTTGGTCCAGTATGTGCTAATAGGACCCTTTAGGGTTAATGAAAAGTCACTCAGTCCCATCTGCTCCTTGTGTCCTGGATATTGCTGTTGCAACTTCATAGTCTTTGGTCCGGTGCCCCTGAAGTTCCACAAAGTCACGTATGTCACATGAAGCAGTAACGCTATACAGCAATCCGTGTTTCAACCTCAGAACCTGCTCAGGACAGATGAGCTAAAGACACAGACATCATGTATATGAGCTACGAGATCTATTTCATTGTGTTCATCATGGCAGAGCCTCCAAAGACACAAAGAAAACCTGTATCTGATGATTAAAAACATGGGTGCACAGAAGGGGGAGGGGTCAATAGTTCATGTTTATGACAGTGATTTAAAACGGACACTAGAGGGTGCTAAAAACAAGCCTAATGTGCCTTATTTTAACGATTATTAAAGTCACAGCTGTTTACTTGTCTCTATGCATGTGCATTGGCATCATGTAATGTTGGAGTCATGATGCAAGTGATCTGAAAAACTAAATAATCAGCTGTGTTTGAGATTATATTGATCTTCTTGGATCCATTTTTCAGAGATTATGTCTTTCTTTTGTGGGGTGGCATGTAGCTCAGTTGGTAGAGTGGCCAGTTTGGCAACTGGAGGGTCAATGGTTCAATCCCAGCTCCAGCTGGGTTACTTTGTCATTGTGTCCTTGGGCAAGACACTTCACCCACCTTGCCTGCTGGTGGTGGTTGACAGGACTTGATGGGCACCAGCGCATGGCATTCCCACCTCTGTCAGTGTGCCCCAGGGCAGCTGAGGCTACAGTATAGTTCATCACCACCAGTGTGTGTGCATGGGTGAATGACTGTTGTGTTGTTCAGCATTCTAGAAAGTGCTCTATAAATACAGGTCATTTACCATTTATTTTACTTAATTGGTTCAAAGGTCAATTATAATGTAAAACAAGTTACTGGTAGTCCCTTCTGGTATGACACCTGTTAGTTACTTTGATTCTATCAGGCTTGGAAGTTTCCTAAAACACATCATTTTCATCATGAGGTTCTTAGAGTTGCTTGGAATAAAATGTTAGAGTTTTAAGATGGTATTTTCAAGGTTTTGAAAGTACTTGATTTAAAAAAAAAAACATTTTTTATTGTTTACAGTTTTTGAAACTTTACCTGAAACTGATTTTAGCACCATAACATTCACTTTTATGAGACAAGGAATTTTAATTTTCACATGTAAATGATTAACAGTGTAAGACAGTGGACAGCTGAGAACTTACCTTGAAATGCTTGAAAAGTATTGAAATGATTTTACGAATGTATAAGAACACTGCATTGTTATTTGGTCTCTGCTACTTTCTTAGACTTTGGTACTCTTCTTTGAAGTTACCTTCTCTAAGAACTAAAATATTCTGACATGTTGAAGTCCTTAAATTATTAAGATACAACTATGGTAATACAGAAAACCTAAGTTCAGATAGGTTACTTTAAAAAATAATAATGTTTTTATAGCACACGTGATCACTGCAAAATGTTCAGTTTTTAACACAGCTGTAGATTTTTAAAGAATTTTATGTTTTTTCCCATTTCTGTTTTCTGCTCATTTAAATCTATAACTTAAATGATGTTGCTTTTAATGGAATCATCTTTGTTAGATGCTACTTGTGTATGGGCGGTTGTTTGTTTTATGCCTTTAAAAAGTGAAGAAACCTAACTTTATACTGTTGACATTAACAAATTTAAATAAAGTGTTGAATAAGAGAAAAATCTTGCAAGAGTGCCTTTCAGGATTCATTAAAATTGTCAGAACCAGGGTAAAAAAAATGTTTTTTGCCTGTGACCAATGCAATAGTCACATCATTGTGGAGAGCTAGTGCACAAACATGCATGCACACACTCGTTGGATTTTATGCAAAACCACCAATCTAAAATATCTATAAATATATTTTGCAGGAGTGTGCACACATACTGTACATGCAGCAGTAAGAAACACGCACAAACAGTGTGTATCCTGCATGCATGCATGTATTCTGATGGGGTCCAGTCGTTCTCCTGAGTGGTCAAAAGAACATCACAAGAGCTCCTCCATTTGCTCACAGTTAGTACTGCAGCCAAAGTCGAAACCATATGACCTACAGAGTATATCCCATCTGATATATATTCGTATGTCTGTTTGGACACGTACATTTTCGGTTTTCCATAATATTTAGGCTCAATCATGATCAATCACACTAAGCTGATGCACAGCCAGTTATGTTCAAAATAAAAAATTTAAACTCTAAATTTATCAATCTGATTATAAAAACTAGAAATCTAACCTCTGGCTTGTTTTCACTAAAAGATTAGAAAAAACCCAGATGGGGAAAACCCAACAGTAAAAGGAAGTGACGTTAAAATCCAGCTGCTTTAATACTGTTGTCATCACTAGAGATGTTCAGGTAGACTAAACACCATCCCTCTTTCAAAATAAGAAAGCAAGAGTCAGATAGAGAGAAGTAAATGACATTTGTTTCAGTGTTGGCAGATGTGAGATCAGTTAAGGAAATGGCATGCATCATTACTTTTACCTCTGATTCTAGTAAAAGAAAGTTGGCAAAAGTTGTGGAAATCTGTTGATTCTTTTTAATGTATAAAACTGTCCAGTTTTCTGCTGATTCATGGAATTTTAAACCACTTTATGCTACAAAACATAAACAACCATTAAATGTGTATGGCCTTTACTAGAATCACATATTTTAAACAAAGTATGTTGTGTTATTTTCATCTGACAGAGACTCACACATGACAAGAAAGCTTAACTAAAATGATGGATGTGCCTTTTAGAATCAATTAAACCCAATCGTATGCATAATGCATTATTCCTACTAAATTATGGAGCATAACACCTGTCACACTATGTTTGCAGTGTTTTCTCAGCATTGAGAAACTGGCTTGTTGAAAGATCATGTTCTTAACAAGAGTGTGTCTAAAATCTTGTGAGAAGACATATTTAAAGAAATGAAATCCTTGTCTTACCATCAACATGAAAGTTATTTCACAAACAACCCATTGTCATGACACGGATAGAGATCACACACTGGTGGTTTCTGTCAACTCACACCCCTCAGCTGACGATAGCTTAACAAAGTTAGTGTGTCTACGGTCTGGATGTGTGTGTGTGTGTGTGTGTGTGTGTGTGTGTGTGTGTGTGTGTGTGTGTGTGTGTGTGTGTGTGTGTGTGTGTGTGTGTGTGTGTGTGTGTGTGTGTGTGTGTGTGTGTGTGTGTGTGTGTGTGTGTGTGTGTGTAAAGTCATTCAAGAGTGTGTTTGTGTTCTCTTCCTGCGTTCTGTCATCCAGTCACATTCCAAAACCGTGACCCTCCCTCTCATTTCCAACAAGGCTTATGCCTCCATTTGATGTGCTATCTGTTGTGGACTTATTATGCTCACTTATTATGCTCACATTGTGTTCCTGTGCTTTTAACTTTGTACAAAGTACGTGTACATTCAGCAGGATGTGCTCCCAAACTTTGAACGAATCTGTCAACAGAGCAGAGGGACTAGGTGACCGTGTCCTGAGAGACTTTGAACTGCTGGTAAACATTGTGCAACCAGTAGCTCCCTTCCTTCCCTTTGATCTACCATGCTTATATAGAACCTGCATGACTGGCAAAAGTCAGAATCTTTGTATCACGCTGCTGTGAGCAATAAAGATTCCCCCTTCTGCGCAGAACGGTCTCCTGACTCTTCATTCTTACCAGCCTGATAAGTATTACTCCTCAGCAATACGAACCTGGGACGAAGGACCCCGGGGGTAACCACAGTTTCTCTTTTGCAGCATAAAACAGAGCAGATTCCTTCAAATTGGCGTCACGAACAGGATTGTCGTCTGGCGAACAGACGGACACGATCGGAGGAGATTGGCTTGGTCCAGGTGAACGGGGTTTGGACAAAAGTG
>SSNR01000336.1:0-12025 GCA_006937965.1 Callopanchax toddi
AACACACTACAACGGCAGGGACTCAAATCCTGCAGTACCAGACGTGTTCCGCTGCTGAAGCCAGTGCATGTCCAGGCCCGTCTGAAGTTTGCCAGAGAGCACATGGATGATACAGCAGAGGATTGGGAGAATGTCATGTGGTCAGATGAAACCAAAGTAGAACTTTTTGGTCTAAACTCAACTCGTCGTGTTTGGAGGAAGAAGAATACTGAGTTGAATCCCAAGAACACCATACCTACTGTGAAGCATGGGGGGGGGGGGAAACGTCATGCATTGGGGCTGTTTTTCTGCTAAGGGGACAGGACGACTGATCCGTGTTAAGGAAAGAATGAATGGGGCCATGTATCGTGAGATTTTGAGCCAAACCCTCCTTCCATCAGTGAGAGCTTTGAAGATGAAACGTGGCTGGGTCTTCCAACATGACAATGATCCCAAACACACTGCCCGGGCAACAAAGGAGTCAGGGCTGTACGTTAACTTTTTTAGCTCATAGCACCGGTGCTACAAAGGTTGCAGGTTTTGTAGCACAGAACAAAAAGTTGTAGCACCAGCATAAAAATTCAGCTACAATCTCTAAAGCCAAAATTAGTAGCCATCGTTTTAACACACTGAGAAAGTGCTAATTGTGAAAACACAATAACAAGAAATATCTTCAAACATGTTTATATGTCAATGTCATTTCAAGAAGAACATTTATTCATTCAAATTAGTGTAGATTTTTTTCAAAGTGCGAGTGTGAGCTGAGAAATGTGTGCACAAAACCACAAAAACAGATGTTTTCAGCTGCTATAATCTTTGATTTATTAATAAAATGCATAAACTGTTATAATTCTACTTTATATTACTTATTTTATGAACTTTGACTCATCTATTTTAAGCTTCTGCTCTGTAGCACTTTGAGATTGTGAAACATAAAGTGCTATATAAGTTAAATTTATTATTATTATTATCATTATTAATTTCGATGTTGAAAGCAAATTCACAGGCAGACAGTTTTGATGGTGTACAGTGAGACTGTGATGTTTTAAAATGTTCATTTGTCTCCTGATTCTGTATCTGCTGCATAGTTCTACTAAACAGATTTTACTTCAGTAAATAAAAGTTATTAAAACTTTGGTCTGCTGTCCATTGCAGTCCAAGACTGCAGAGCATTTAAATATAATGACCTTTTACTGTGCCACCCTTCTTTGCCCCTGCCTGGACCCCCCAAGAAAAAAGTTCTAGCTACGCCCCTGGGGCTGAGCTGCGTTCAGCGGGGTCAGACTCCGGTGTGAAGCCTCGTCTCCCCCTGACTCGGACCGTGGACTCGTTAACAGACATCAGTGTGACCCGTTCAGATTTATTAGTTCCTCTGGTTTAATGTGTGTCTGAAGCACAGGGAGACTTTCAGTCACAAAGAGTTTTTTTCCGAACAGCTAGAACTGATGGAACTCCGTCGCTAGACTCGCCAGTCGACTCGACGCAGAACTTTAATCCATACAAGTGCGCAAATATAGGCGATATATATTTAATATGCTTTACATTGTTTCAAAGTCATCATCACGGCTCCTGCGAAGGGTCGGGTGTCGTCCCGTACCAGTGCGTTGAGCCTAGGTGTTTCCAGTACTGGCGATCTTGTGCCAGCTGCGCCACGGCATGACGGCAACTCCGGATTGTTGGGAGGTCGCCCGTAACGACATGGAACCATCGGGTGCGGAAGGGGTTTACATCGTGGTCGTCTCCAGGCTGCGGCCCTCGGGTCAAAATGCAGAATGTCTCTGGTCGGATGATCAAAACGGAGACAAAGGACGTGCCCGAGCCAGCGGATGCAGCGCTTTGCGCTGCCAGGCAAGATGCTCTGGACTGGCGCCGCGCCTGAGTTCTAGCGCTAGGTTGGAGACCCGCTGAGGTCACCTGACATTGTTTTTAATATATATNAAATATCCGTTACCCGCCGGAGGGTGAAAATATCCGTTACCCGCCGGAGGGTGAAAATATCCGTTACCTGACGGAGGGTGAGAATATCCGTGTTAAAAAGAATCAGATTTTACCATACAGACGTTTTTTGTTGTATTTCAGATCTGGTGTTTAATGATGGTTTTGCCCGTGTGGGGAATTTGTGTAATAATTTTCAGTGCTGGTTTTATGTTGGTTACTTTCTGCTATTACATGGTTAAATGGTTTATTAATCTGAGTTGGTTGTGTTGAGCAGTCTTAGCTAATTGTGTTGTTGTGGTTTGCTACATTTGGCTGAAGGTTTTTGCTGTGATACCCTGTGTTGGTTTTTGTTTGAGAAGCCCGAATAATGGGACTGGGACAAAGTGCGAGTGTTGAATTAGGTGGAGAGGTCCGTGTTGTTATCAACACGCCCTCACGGCATGTTAAGTTTGTGGAGAAATGGAAAAAAGAACGTGGTGATGATAGAAAAGTGAATTTTGAGGCGTGGGATGAGGTTGTGAACGAACTGAAGGTCCGGTTCGGGCCGACCAGTGAAACGGCAGAGTCAGGGGTCATGGAGTCCGCTATCTATCACGTCAGACCAACAGCTTTTCATGTGAGCCCAGACCTACGCAGTGAAAAAATCCGCTGCCAGAGAGTCCGGCCTGCCTCAGGCCGCGGGAGCAACGAGGAGCGCTTCGGGGAAAGAGACACTTTTGTACCCCGTAACCGCCCTAGAAGGTCTGGGACAGATGAATGCTGCTGGCGCTGCGGTACGAAAGGACACTGGGCCAGAAAATGTCCTAAAGGTAGAAGAAGGTTTGACTTGGAGGGACAAAGGAAAAGTGAAGATGGGTTTAGGCAAGTGTTTAAGTTGTGAGTGAGAAGTGGAATAAAGCGGAGCTCTGTCTCCGCTCTCTGTGTGTTGTGCTAAAGATCGTTTGTCTGCCCCCAGTGTCAGAGTTTGACAAAACTGTCTGTTTTATGTCTCAGTGAGAAATGTCTCTGTGTGTGAGCTCGTCTGCTGAAAACAGGTTTTGTGCCAACATGCGTCTGTGTATGTCTGAACTGCGCATGCGTGACAGTAGGCGTGACACAGTTCGACCGTCCAATCCTGTTCGACTTACGACATAACCAACCCAACCCCCTGACGTAAGCCATGAGACACCACCCCTGTCAGCTGACCCGAATGGACCAGAAACTTAGACGGCTGGACAGACGGACATATGTGTATGACAAAAAAGAACAAGTTCCTGTTTGTTTGTCTGTCTGTTGCCTGGAGCAAAATAAAATCAACCAATCTGGCCTGTCGATCAAAGAATTTGAGGAATGCAGTCTGATGAATGATAAGAGGGACGCCTTTTTGAATTTCATCAGGCTCCATCCTGTGACCAAGAGTTTAACACCTAAAACAGTTTAAACAAAAGAGAAGAAATGATAAGAATAATAAAATTTGAACACCTGTGAGACGGCTGTTGAGGGAAACAAAATGAAGCTGCAGTCTGGGTATTATACATGTGTGAGGTCATAATGGACCTATATAAATGTAGGGCTGCTACTGGAAAATAAGAAACAAATGAAACTAATATGCTTAGATACCTACAACTCACAGCCGTCCACACAGAACTTGATGTTGGACAACAAAATTGAAATCGCAAAACTAATTGATTAACATTTCCTGAATGGACTTAAGAACAATATGTTATAATGAGTTAAGACAAAAATAACCACTACACTACTTATTAAAATTATGACTAAATGGAATGTGCGTGGAAAGCTAACCACTCTTTATTTGAAAAATATTAACTAAATCAAACTGAGAAAAGAAACGAACATAAGTGTATAACAATTGAACAATGAGTATTATGACACAAATGGCATTTTAAAGGGAGGCCAAATTTAACAAAAGGATCTGGTCAAGTCAGCAAGTGTTAATATTGCTGATTTGATCCGATCTGGCGTTTGGCCTGCCTTTCCTAGAGAACGGAATCATTGAGCTGATGTGTCTGGTCAGAAATGCAAAAAGCACACAGAAACCTAAAGTGTGTTGGCATGCTGAGAGGACGCAACAGTCGATGTTTCGGTTCTAAAAGATTTATTTATTTTTGTTGTTGACGTGGCAGGCAGGCCAGCCTGAACTGTGATCTGGCTTAATCATTATTGATTTGGTCAGATCACTCATAGCCTGCCTGCCCACAAATGGGAGCTGGACACTCTTTTTGGAGAGAACTCGTGGGAAAACTTGTGTTTTAGTTTTTGAGAGTGTGCGAACTTTGAGAGCAGAGGCCTGTGTGTGTGGATGAAGACATTTCTTGTGTGAGAGAAAGCAGATAAGGAATGCATGTGTATGTGGCCTTGGATGTGTGCGTATGTGTGCTGAGACTGTTAAAGAGAGTTCCTTTTGAAAAACTCTAAACTTATCATGCCAAACTATTCTAAAGTACTAAAAAGCCTCGGCTTAAAGAATTAAATTAGAAGACAAAGGGAATATTATATGAAGTGTTTTTACTTATTTTCATATGTGCACATATGTGTATATATATATATATGTATATATGTATATAAATGTATATGTGGACCTTCGAGTAAAGACACTTTTTGGTTCTTGAGTTGGACAACCCAAATCCAGCTCAAACTTACCATATGTTTACAGAATAACAGAATGGCCAACATAAAACAAGCTGAGCCATCCCGTTGTTTCTTGATAGAAACAAAGCAATTGTGATGATGTGTCTAATGAAAGGGAAAAATTATAACTTATAATCCAAAATTTGTTAGATGTGCCCTAATAACAGTAATTACAGTTTACAAATTTAAGTATTTTGATCAAGGTTTTTCTTAAAGGAAAACCTGTGGATAATATCTGACACAGAAAAAACAGTGCTTTGGTTCTAAAAATGTGATCCTATTTTTATTTTTCTTTAAGCGTGTGTGTGGATGACCTGAGAGTTTTTCGCTCTAGTGATTCAGAGCGTGGAACAGTTTGTGGAACACCCTGTGATTTTCCTTCCCCTAGTTTTGTATTAATTATGACATGCCTTACAATGCACGTTTTCACAGAAGACCCGATTTTGTAACCCCTAGAATGTTTGAACTCTGCTGTTCCAAACTTGACCTTGGCACATGCCCTGCATGTAGAAAGACAGAAGGAAAAGAACAGCAGCTCATAACTCACCTCATAGCCCAAGCTCAGAGTAGAAAACTATTTGTTTTACTAAATAGTTGATTTAATCCTATTTCTTAGATGAATGCATGTTAATTTAGGATTTGTGAAGTACTCTAAAAAATCCTATTTCTTTTGTAAGACTGTGTGCATGACCTACGGGGTTTTCTTTTAGGTCAGGTGGGTCAGCGCGATGATGGCAAGGCCATTAAAACATCTAATATCTTAGTGCTCGTGTCAAATTTTAGCGTAACAACCACTTGTTCAATAGCATTGCTGAGTAGGACAATTTCATTTTTAACTAGTTCAACAGGCAAACGTTGTTTTGACCACTTGATATCTGAACGCTGACGCACTTTGACCAGGCAAATGACAACTTATCTACAGTATTGTCTCTCCGATAGAGACACGTTGATTTTTTTTCCAGTTTAGTTTTGTTTTATGTTTTTATGGCACTTCCTATAAAGTGTCCAATACCGATTTTGTTTTGTTCTATTCTTTCCTACCTTACCAATTTTTCTTTTAATTTAATTGATTTATTCCTGGTGTTTTGGCACGTGTGACAACGTGCCAAAAGAGGAGGGGAGGTAGAGTTCATGAACGGAGTGAATGAACTGAACAAATCAATCCTTCTCTAAAAAAATTTTTTTTGGGATCTGGACTGTGTCAAATGCACGTTCACTGCCTCCTGATTCCTCTCCTCCACAGGAACCGACACCTGCTGTGGCTCCGGGCGACTGGGTTCTCGTCAAAGTGATAAGGCCAAAGGACTGATGCACCCCGACATAAAAAGGTCCTTTCGCAGGCACTTTTGACGTCCCCAACAGCTTTGAAGATTGCTGAACGCCCGAGCTGGATACATCTGAGTCATTGTAAATTACTGATTGAGTTTCCACTTTAAGTAGGAGGTCGGAAAGTGACTACAAAGGGGAGAAATTAAAATATAGGATTTCTCGTCTCAACGTCTCTACACCAGCTTCCGACCTTTTAGTGACCTTAGAGTTGAAACTGGTTGGTAATTTAAGCAGACAATGGCCTCCACAACCAGGTGGATTTCCTTCTGTGTAATGATCTTAGAATGTATCCAGAAGGTGGTGTCAGATCTCTACGGAGAACAGACACACCCAGCCCAAATAGACACTCACTCCCCCCTACAAAATGTGTGGTATAAAATGGCTTCCCTGACAGCTCAAAGACTGAATTTCACAGGGAGCTGCTACGTTTGTACCCTGATTCCCCACCATTCAGATGAGAACCCTACCCTGATGCCTGAACCTCTGGGGGTAACACCGACCATCTGTGCCCTTTATGTTCACACTTTGAATGTTCATGGCAGAGCACAAGAGTGTGATCGTTATCTTCCTGAGTGCTGTGCTCAGGAGTGGCTGCATGGAGGCTGGCTGAACCCTCAGTCCTTCAGAGCAGAGACAAACCAGACTGTGTTAAGGAGTCTCCACATCCTGAGAACTAAAGGAGTTCTCCCTTTCTGCATCTCCCTTCGATGTGACACACAGAGCATGAACCTCGGCAGAGCTGTGTGTGACGACACCCTGACCCTGAAACCCTACGGCCTATCACCGGATGTGAGTCACTGGCTCACCAACAACACCCCCCTGACACCCCACGAGACGCAAACCAGCATTCCAGGCATTCTTCGGCTGAATGTCACTGCGTTCAGAACCCACGCCGGGTCTGAACGGGCTACTCTGTACCCCACTCTCAACATCGGACTTCCCACCCAAACTGGTTTCGGAACTCCTAGTGGGCATCTCTGGCAATGCGGCTCAAAGGTGTATCTGTACCTCCCACGGGGGTGGTGCGGAGCATGTGGTCTGGTAAAGATTGTTCCTGCATCCTACGTCTTCAGTACAACATTGATGTCAAAGGGTCAGGGGGAGAACAGACGCCGGAGGAGAGAACTGAGACCTGCAAAATCCTATGTGCCCTTCTCTGACACCAGCGGACGGAAACCACTCGTCGGAGACGGAGAGAAAGTGCTCTACTCCATATTTCCCCAGCTCGGCACAGCATCCCTGTCAACACATCTGAATGAGGTTTGGTGGACATTGGAGAACCTCACGGCCGTGCTGGATGACGTCACATCCTTCCTGACGGAAAACCCTGAGATCACTGCTCTCAGAGCCATGTCACTACAACATCAAATGGCTTTAGACCTCCTGTTTGCTGAGAAAGGGGGTCTCTGTGCTGTCGTCGGGGCCGATCATTGTTGTACATACATTCCTGACAGCCGTTCAAACAGGACGGAGATCCATGACAAAGTCCAGGACATCAAAGGTTTCCTTAGGTCGAAGGAAACCTCATCCTCAGCTGACCTGCTGAGCTGGTTCCATTCAGGTTCCTGGTGGCAAATACTCCTGAAGTTTTTAACACCTGCACTTGTGGTTCTGACACTGTTTTGCATTTTTGTAACCTGTATAATCCCGTGTTTGAGGTCACTGGTTAACAGAATGCTAACAAACGCGTTTGTAGTGCAGTATCAGATGTTGCATCTGGACGAGCTTGCAGCCGTGTGAGAAATGTTAATTCCCTTCTTTCCCAGGCCTGGACTATGAAGCTCCTTCAGAAAACGTTGGGAAACGAGTTGAAGGTTGTTGACCCAGGTTCTGATTACGCCTCTCTGATTATTTTTAATTCCTATTCTCTATTATAACCACACATAAAATGATAGATTGCTTGTATAATCACCACACTTTGGGCATTATAATCAGTATGACTTTTTTATGGTTTCATACATGATAAAAGAGGAGGGAGATGTCAGGGTCATAATTATTTATCACGTATGAAACCAAATGTTTATCGTTTGAAGCTCTTCTTTCCCAGAGTTTGAAAGTATATCATGTCTGATTTAAAGTATATCATGTTTGATTTGCAAGACTCCTCTTCCTGACCCGTTTAGACAAGAGCGATGTCTTCCAAGGTCTGGAGGGAGGGAGTGAGACATCTGGAGTCTTATCTATCTTGTGATTTATCTGTATGTTTTTACTTGTGTGCTTGGGAATAAAAGTGAAGTCCGGAGGGGAGACAGATCAGAAAGGTCGGGTCTTTCTCTCCGGATCGTTTGCGTATTAAAAAACCTGTTGTGTTCCTTGACTAAACTCGGGGTTTCTTCATGTTGGTAAAAAGTTTAAACCTGACAAAGCCCATCTGTGGGTAAAGCTGGCAGCTTTGGTTTGGCCATCAGAAAACAATCCCAGTAATTATGGGCTGTAAACAGAAACCTCTTCTTGGTTACTCTTGGTGAGCGGTCTCAGTCACGTTAAACCAGCTACACTCTGCTGCATCCAGTTGTGAGCACAGCATAAGTTAAGTGCATCTGGGTGAGGTGGTCGAACAGGCATGCTAATTTCCAACCAATTGAAGAACAACCAAATGCTACTCTTTGCTAACTACACCACCTTTGATTATCATGCCATCTTGATAACTGGACCGGTGAAACGCTTCATGGTTGTAGTTTTTAGACCACCAGGACAACTTGGTGACTTTCTAGATGAATTAGACACGCAGCTCTCTTCCATTCCTAAACATGACTAGCCCAAAATGGTCCTTGACAGTCTTAGCTCATCTGATTTTCTGGCATCTTTGCACTAATTTGAACTACAACTGGTCGAAAGTCCTCCAACTCAAAAAGCTGGCAAAGCACAAGACCTCGTATTCACTAGAAACTGTGCCATGGAGGTCCTCTCTGTCACACCTCTGTACTTTCTGACCACTATACCTGATTCACATCAGAGTGAGTCTCCTAGGGAGGTCCACCACTTCCACCCCTATGGTTTCAATCTGCCCCAACATCCACAACCTGCTGCCCATCCGCTTCTCCTCCATTGTTTTTTCCACTCTTCCAATCTCCAGAACATTCTCCCCCTTGAGGTTAACGATGCAATGGATTCACTTTGCTCTACGCTGAGCTCTTGTCTGGATAGTTTGTGTCAACTATCCATCATACCTGTTCAATTTTCCCAGAACCACCCTTGTCTTAATGATACCCTCTGGTCTCTGTGCACCAACATCAGGGCTATAGTAAGGAAATAATGCAAAAAAAAAATCGTACAGATCTATCAAAATTGCCTATTCTCCTCATTCTCTGCCAGCATCACTGATGCAGATTCACAGCACTAGTGATGCCATTAAACTCAAAACTTTACTTAACCCTCTACCTCCACCACCTACCACCACTCTGTTAGCAGACATTTGCTTTATTTATGAGTGTCAGTTATAAGCAGACACTGGAACTTTCTCAAATCAAGAGTGTCTTTAACTCAGCATGGTGTCTCAGTTTCTCATGTGCAGCCATCCTACTACATGCCTGCTGGACCTTTTTGCTAAGCTGCTCCAGTCCATCACTCCTACGGCCTAAAACGTTAACCTTAAAGGATCCGAAGGCAGCTTTAAGAAAACAACCTCACGAGCGATGCACCCAGCGCTGCGAATAACTGCAGCCTTGAACAGGAGTATGCACAAACTTCTCACTAGTCCATCTCATACGGGTTCAACCAATGGCAAGCGGAGACATGATTCCATAAATAAAAATACATTTTATTATTACAAAAGGAAATATGGTAAAACAATGTCCCGCGCCACACACACACACACATCGGATTATGGCTCGTTTTAACTGGCACCATAATAGTCCGACTCCAGAGACTCCCAGGGGAGTCGAATAGCTAACAACAGTCGACAGCTGCGAGGATCAGGTCCTGCTCCTCTGCCCGTCTCGCTTCTCCGCTGGTCCGACTTCCATTGTGTAGCCCCGGTTACACACACCTCACGCAGAATGAGACAGCCCAGCGTTCACCAGCGTTGATGTCCTAAAAATCACAAAGTTATTAATACTTTCGAGCAACTAACATGAGAGTCCAACGTTCAAAGACCAGTTTACATACCGTGTTTACGTTGCCAACGGCTGCCACTGAACCGAACGCTGAGCGAAAACTGTAGTCAGATGGGTGTTGTCACCGGCTTGTCTCCCCAAAAAGCTGCATTCGCTAACACCAGAGCAGCGTGAGCAGCGTGCTCAGCACAGCCGCCTTTGATGCACTGTGAGCGGACTGAGAGGAGGGAAATGGATGGAGCAGCTGAGTCCCGACACCCGGTAACATCCACACATCGCTGTGTGCTCATCTATAACAGCACCTTTAGCTCTGTGAACCCAAATCCTTCAGAGTGGTTGTCAGCTTCATGAACGCTGCCCAAACACCGCCATTATTATGAGAAAAAAAACAGGTCCAGAGGAAGTATGTCGGCCAACGGTGCAATACTGCCACCTACTGAATATACATTTAATATAATTTTTGATACTTTCAAGAACACGCAAGCAGTGTCAGTTGACGTCACATCTGTGGGACAGCATGAGAAATTGGGTCCAGAATTGCAGAGCATTTTACAGCTCGCAGCCTGTTCAAGATAATGGAACAATAAATGGGTGGCCTCATTCTTTTTGGTTTAAAATGCCTCATCACTCAAAACTGAACATGCATGATTATTTTTAGAATCTTGACCCATGTCCCTTTAAAGGTTTGAGTCATCCTTGTATACCTGCTAGAAAAAAAAATCACATGAACCACTTGATGGATCTTAGCTGAGAGTAGGTCAGAATGTGATGAGCAGATGTTCGTCCACAACTGATGAACTTTGGGAGTTGAGTGAATTAAGGATGGCAGTCATAATTAGTCCTAACAAACACAAACATAGGTTTTACTCAGTTTTTCAGAAATTAGGATGACATTTCTTTTGGTATTAGCTGAGAGTCAGTGACAACACGTATTGTCAGTTATAGTTTCTGTAATGTTTCCTTCAAGATTTAATTTGAATAGCTATAACTCCATTATTTCTCAACATAAGCTGACCTTAGTTTAAAACTCTAGCATAAACGGTAGAAGTGGAAATAAATGTATTCAAGGAACACTAAATTCCTAATTTAAATCTTGATTTGACTTGATTCAAGGACAAAGTTCACATCTAATCAGGGTTTCGTACTTTAGAGAAATATGTCTATCAAATTAAACTATAGTATTTGTTAAAACTCTGACCATGTTGGTGGACATGTATGCAGTGCTGCATGGGCAAATGCTTATTAGTGTTAATTTATGTCTTTGAATGGATCTCCACGAATTTCCAAACTCAGTGCATTCAGGTCATGAACAAAATGACAATGAATGTTTTTTTTCCTGCAGACATTTCTGTTACATAAAGGTGATAAATATGAATGTGACAAGATGACATTCATTTGTAGTTTCTTAGCCTCCACAATAAGGTCATGTTTGTCAGAAATCAGTCTCTCTCTTTCTCTCTCTCTCTCTCTCTCTCGCTCTCTCGCTCTCTCGCTCTCTCTCTCTCTCTCTCTCTCTCTCTCTCTCTCTCTCTCTCTCTCTCTCTCTCTCTCTCTCTCTCTCTCTCTCTCTCTCTCGCTCTCTCTCTCTAGCCCTTATTATCAGGAGGCAAATGCAGTTTGAATTGATGTGGTTGAGCAAATCCCACATCTCAGTCTGCTTTATAAATATGTACTGTATTTAGAATACTAAAGACTCCATTTGTCTGCCCTATATTCAATTTATAAGTGAGAATAATCTGGAAACTATTAGGTAGAATGTAATCCCTCCTCATTCTCAGCTTTATTGGGTCTATTCACACATTTGGGTGCCTCTACAGGGTACTGGGGAGTGAATATAGCTCTTGTGAGGATGGTAATGTATCAGTTTGTATTAAACACCTGCTGAGAAACCAAACCATACACATAAATAAACATTGTGTTCACACATATATGCATTTATGTATAAAAAAAAATCCTCAGCATTATATATAGATAGATAGATTAAAAGTGGTATTATTTGTTAAATAGTTCAGCGCCTGCTGGAATGAGTCCCTGCAGTAATATGTCCTGTACTATGGGGGATCCATTTCTGTTAAACTCTGAGCATGTAGTGTGTG
>SSNR01000336.1:13195-43185 GCA_006937965.1 Callopanchax toddi
GGGGGGGGGGGGGGGGGGTTAAAAATAGAGTTCAGTTTAAAATGGATTCTCTCCTCTGCTATCTGCTGAACTGTGTCCAGGTGTTCTCCACATGTGGAGCCAGACTTCCTGATTAGTTCATTCTGTTCTGATCTGCAGGACACTGGCCACCACAGTCTGATAGAAGGAGCTCTATAGAGGCCTGCAGATGTTGACGGATCTCAGCTGTCTTTATAGATGTCCCTTCTTGTCCAGCATCTCCATGTGAGCAGTCCAGTCTAGCTTACTGTCCAGCTGCACTACCAGGTACCAGTGGCTGGAGACAATCTCAACATCATGAACTGGTTTGGTTTTTTCCTTCTGAAGTCCACAACCATCTTCTTGGTTTTGATGGTGTTCAGCTGTAGATGGTTGTGGCTGAACCAGTCAACAGAGATCCTGATGATTCTCCTGTACTCTGTTTTATGACCTCCTACAATACATCTGACAATCGCTGAGACATCAGAAAATTTTAGTAGAAAGCAGCTGAGTTGTGCTGAAAGTCAGATGTGTAGAAAGAGATGAGGAACAGAAACAGCACTGTTCTCTGAGGGGCTTCTGTTCTGCTGAAGATCTTCACAGAGACACCGTTGTGCAGGTGGGCATACTGTGATCTGTGTGTGAGGTAGTCCATCACCCAGGAGATTAGTCCTGACTCCAACTTCATGGTCCTCATCTTCTCCTCAAGCAGTCCGGCTGGATGGTTTGAGATATCAAAGTACTTTGTTCTCTCAGATGCTCCTCAGGAGTCTACTGTAGGTCCACTTTCATGCTCTTTAACAAGGAGATGAAGGCATTGTTCACATCATCAACACAATGCTGGAAGGATCCATGTAAGCACTCTCCATGGGCCTGATGTGAGTGAAGACCAATCTCTCTAATGTCTTCATGATGTATGAGGTGAGAAATCATAATAATACATGGATACTGTCTGGGAGTCATAATGTTGGATATGGGGAGTTTCTTACAGGAATCAGACAGGATGTTTTGGGCACTTTTCAAAGCTGCAGGTTTAGGTTGAACAGAGAAAGGATCTCATACAGCTGCTTGAAGCGGGTCCTTAGCACACCAGGTTTCATGCCATCATTTCCCATCATACATAGGGGGGGGGGGCCCAAACCCAGTGCATATGCATCTTCTACATTTACAAATCAAAGGTC
Source organism: Callopanchax toddi (assembly GCA_006937965.1). Lineage (NCBI taxonomy): Eukaryota > Metazoa > Chordata > Actinopteri > Cyprinodontiformes > Nothobranchiidae > Callopanchax > Callopanchax toddi. Next base: position 14,374 of record SSNR01000336.1, read on the forward strand.
CAAGGTTCTGCTTTTTCTTGAAGCACAACTCACAAACTGATTAAAATTCAGCAGTGGGTTGGTAGTTAAAATCTCTTGAAATTAACTTGAGAGCATCTGGATGTTTTGACTGTAGTCTAACCACTGTGGGGTGGATGACATCACATACTGCTAACATCTAAAGTGCTACCAATAAAAGCCTTATACTCATCCAGCTCGATGTCCTAGATACATGTCTGTCCCTTAATGGTGACATGTTACACCAGCGGCTGCACAGTGTCCCCCGTCCTCTAGTGGTAACATCACAATCTGCACAAACCATCAGAAAGCTTGTGATGCTGGTTGGGTCAAATCATGTTTCAGTAAAACTCAACAGGCTGCTCTCAAGTACACTGCCAAACTTCTGACAAGGGTCTCCAATTTATCCATTTTGTTGACCAAGGTTGAACATTTTCTTTTTGACCACAGGTAATGCTGGTTATAACACTTTCATGCCTACTTGGGTTCCCAACAGTCTCTTCCAAAGCGTGCTCCTCATTCCCTTGATCACCAGCCCTTGTGTATTTAAGCTCTCTAGTCTTGTCAGATACCTGTTCCCCTCACGTTGTCTTGTTGTCCTCAGTATCCTGGTCCTGCGATCCATGCCCTAATTTGCCACACCTTGTTATCTGAGTCCTGAGTTCAGCTAAGTAAGATTTGTTTTCAGGTTTTCTCCTTTAATAAATATTTTTGATTTCACCTGCTGCCCTTATCTGCACCTTGGGTCCAACAACAACCAAACCATTACCAAGGCTCCTTGTCATGATATCAGATGTCCAACGGAGGTCAGATCCTCTGGACCTTGAAGTTGACTTCAGTAGCTTCTGGTGTCAACTCTGGCATAGACAGGCGTGTCTGAGATAACCGTTCTGGAAGAGGTCTAACCCTGCCTTGCATAGTGAAGCTGAATGTTTGAATGGATTGTGCTCATTTGAAAATAGTTGTTTTATACTTAGAATAAATAAAACTCTTGCTGGCAAAACATGTTAAAATGCTTTGTTTGAAACAACTAAAGTTGTTAGTTCCTTTTCACATCCTCTGATGTGCTCAGAGGAGGTTTGTCTGCATGTTTGTCCTCATACGACCCTGATGTTTCTTATTTTGCCTGTAAATCACTTTCCCTCTTGAGCCTGTGCACCCACTTTTCCCCTTCTGTCCTCTTTTTGATCTTGTTGTATTCACGGGGTGCTGAATTGCTATTTTGCATTGTGTTAATGTTGTTGACAAATTACAACATGTAAATTGTGTCTGGGTAAATAGCAGTCCCTTGGCAGCAGGATAATGGAGACAAGATTGGTCTGTTTATTGAATGTTTGTCACAAGATTGTAGCCTGGGGCTGGTTTTTCTCTCCTCAGTCATGCTTGTGACCATTGATGAATGTGTGTGTTTAGCCTGAGGTAAAGGACATGTCCTTCTAAAAGAGACTGTGTCTTATTTTGCAGCAGAGCTGTCTCTTTATGATCTTTATTCATCTTAAGGTGTTTTATATGGAGACCCTTGCAGCACATCAGAACACAGGTCACACCAGGTTCAGCTCTGGCAGCAGCTCCTGCTGTGACTGAATGAGGCTGACCAGGTAGTTTGGTCCTCTCTAACTGAGGGTGTCCAGTCAGCATCACAGGGACATCAGGCTGATCTTACACTGTGAAACACTGAGATGCGTCTGGTGTCAATCATATTTAGATTTCTGTCTTTTTGGCTGATTTGAAGAGGTTAAAATTCAGCTCATATTTTCCATCGAGAAAATCTCCAGACTGAGTTCAGGTTAATAAACTGACTGTAGGGAAACAGAAGCATCACTATTAAACATAAAAAATGTCTGACTAATCCCAGATTGCAGCAGGTTTGAAGAACCTCTGACTGAAGACCCTGCCGTCTCAGGGTTGTCCATCTTTTCTTCATCATATGAAGTCTACTCTGTCCCTTCTTGTAAACAGCTTCACTGTGTCTCCAGTCCAGTCTGCTGTCCAGGTCAACACCCAGGTATTTAGATTCCTCCTCCACCTCCACGTCTTCTCCATGGACAAAGTGTTGGACGTATTCCTGCATCTTCTAGAATCCACAATCATCTCCTTTGTTTAGTTGACATTGAAGATGAGATGATTGTTGCCACCATTACACAAAGTGGTCCACCAGGTCTCTGGACTCAGTCTCTGATCCACCAACAACTGCTGAGTCATCAGAATGTTTCTGCAAATGACAGGACTCTGACTGCTACTGAAGGTCTGAGGTGTTCCGAGTAAAGAGGAGTGGTGAGAGTTCAGTTCCCTGTGGTGCTCCTGACCACCTGGTCAGACACTCAACCTGAGGTCTGTTAGTCAGGTAGTCCTTAATCCAGGTGACTGTAGAGGATCCACCTGTGTCTCTGGAGTTTCTACATAATAAATCAGACTGGATTGTATAAAATGCTCTGGAGAAATCAAAGAGCCTGACCCTCAGAGCTGCTGCTTTGTCCAGATGACTGTGGGTTTGTTGAAGCAGGTCTGTGGTAAATCCAACCTCCATGATGATAAGGGAACTGCAGAAGGTCCTAAGAGGTGCTGTGTGGACATTCAGGTGGACCAATAACTGTCTCTGGAGGACTTCCATGATGTGAGATGTTAGGACAGCAGGTCATTGAGGACAGATGGATCAGATTCTTACCCAGCAGAGGTAAATGAGGGCAAATTGTGATCAAACTAAGATATAATTTGTACATTGTGACAATTCCCTCTTTTCTAACCTCTGAATGTTGACCTGTTGGTCTCATGCATGGAGGTATGAAGTGCTGCCACCTGTCCATGCTTCCAGCGTTGCATTGGCTCCTAATTCATGTGCTGTTCCTAAAGAGAAGCTGCAGCCTGAATCACTGATACCTGAGAAAAACCCATAAATTGGATGAAAAATCTAAACTAAGGATTTCAGGGTAAAACATGCCTGAAATCAGTCAATTTCTTGTGTGTGTGAAAAATCCACAATTTTAATGGAAGCAAACTGCCAAAATAGGAACAAATCAGTGGTGAAAAATGTGAGTCAAAGAGAGCGCCATCTGTAGCTGACATTCTAACATCACAGTAATGAGCTTTCTGGACATAGCTCTGCTGACACCTTCTGTCTTTCCAGCATCGTGTTTGCACCCAAACAGGCCTGGTGTTAATGGGTTCCCATCAGAATGACAAAAACATTTTCCACCTCATCCATTTTCTGATAAAAATGTTTCATACTGAGCTAATAAAATGTAAAAGCCAAGAAATAATCAAACAAAAACAAACAAACCCCAGTTTAACCATTAAATACAAGAATGGGATTAGAGCTCTAAGAGTTGGTGTCAGTCTGGTGGGCCGAGCTCTACTGTGGTGTTTAGAGTTCAACCAGTTGAGCTTCAGGTCACAGTTTGATCTGAGCCTTTAAATCCAGTAGTTCAGCATTTCACTGCCTCTCTCCTCCTATAGACGTGTCTCTCCTCTTATTTTCCACTTTTATTCACCTCTGTGTTTATCTGCAGCCTGCAGATTTTTAAACTCTCCCCTCCTCCTCCTCCAGGATTAGGTTTTTCCTTATTTCATCATAGCAAAATGCCTCTTCTCGCTCCATGGTAACGCTGGCTGCTTTCATCAGGTTCTCTCTCGTCTCTCGTCTTCTTCCGCTTATCCGGGTCCGGGTCGCGGGGGCAGCATCCCAATTAGGGAGCTCCAGACGGTCTTCTCCCCAGCCACTTCTACCAGCTCCTCCGGCAGGATCCCAAGGCGCTCCAGGGCCAAACCAGAGATATATTTTCTCCAGCGTGTCCTGGGTCGACCCGGGGGCCTCCTGCCGGCAGGACATGCCTGAAACATCTCCCTGGGGAGGCGTCCAGGGGGCATCCTAACAAGATGTCCGAACCACCTCAGCTGGCTCCTTTCGACATGGAGGAGCAGCGGTTGAATTTCATAATGTTTGTGCATCATAATAAACGTGTGTCTGTGTGCTCGCTGGAGTGTGCACTAGCAACCTATTAGAATGAGAGCTGTTATGCTTGGTAGATGCACATCCATGTGTGTTACATTACAGCTCATATGACTGTGTGCATGCTGGAGATGATAAAAGTCAGGGCTCCTTTGAAGCATGCATTTCTCCATCAGCTGACAAACAGCTCAGAGCAACAGATGAGAGTGAAGTCAGGAGGAGAGAAAACATTTTAAAAGTGGAAAATAAGTTCAGTGGAAGAACTGAGGTTTTATTTTTTACATATCAAAAAGTTCATGATACACAAAAAACACCAATAAACCCAACAAATGTGAAAATTGTCAGCACAGGTATGTAAAACATCACACTTTGATTAAATTCACAAACTATACATTAAACATATTTAGTTTTACTAAACCATAGCTGAATTTTCTCTGTATAGAATACTTTTTTAATAGACGTCATTGAAAATGCTAATAAAAAGCTCCATGGTTTAAGTATTTCCATCAGCAGCAGCTTGTGAGTTAGGACCTAAAATACAGAATTGTCCTTTATTTGGTGGTTAAATGTTGTCTTTTATTGAACCAATATGAAACACAACTTGTTTTGTATCTTCATTTCTCACATTTCATTTCTCACATATAAATCTAAACTAAATGTAGTAAATTGAACAAAATAAAACAGAAAATACTGAAGCTAGATCTACGTGACACCCTGCTACAGACCGCTAATGCCTGTGCGTGCTGCTGTCACGGTTGCCTAGAGACAGACACCACTCACCTCTTGTAAATGTCCACTACACCTGATACTCCACCATGTCCTCAGAAGAGCAAACACTTGCAAAAATACAGATGTAAGTGGGATGATGCATACCCTGTCTGAACAGCTTTGGTGGGGATGAGTAAAGACAAGTTGTAAAATGTGTCAGTGAGAGTTTTCAGGGACGCCCTGTGGGTCGTCTGATATCAGACAGCATGGATCAGGAGAGCAACGCTGCAGATTCATAAGAATGTAGAAGACAAAAACATCACTTCTTTGTCCACCAATGATAAGGAACATTATGTTATGCAGTAAGTGTCAGCGATGGTGGAGCAGGAGTGTAAAGAACCCAAAAGCAGGAAGGGATGAACGGAGGAGAACGAGGCAGTGGTAAAAACTCAAAAAAGGATTTATTACAAAAAAGGAGCAAAATACAAACTGAGGCAAGAACTGACTAGAAACTAAACTGGAAGGTGGAAGGACTAAGACTAAGGACGACTAGGGCTGGGGATGACAAAGCAGACGAACGAGCACAGAGACATGACACAGCAGGGCTTAAACACCTGAGGGGTAATCAGGGAGAACAAGAGGCAGGTGTGGACAATGACAAGACACCAGAAACAGACCTAACTGGAAAAGAACTAAACACAGGATACTAAGTAGATACAAAAGGCTAAACTATGAACTAAACACAAGGAACTAACTAAACACAGAAGACTAATAACTGATCTAAGACTAAACACAGGAGGACTAAAACACAGGAGGGAAAACTCTAAACTAAAGGCAAAAAGCAAACAGCAGGGGGGGCTGGAGGCTAGGGAGTGACAGTAAGGCAGACACTGAACCACCTGTTGTGGTGGAAGCTGAGAAAGAGAGCAAGGCTCTCGACTTACCGTCGTTCTACTACGTCAGACTACAAACTGGAAGAAGAACCGCTTCTCCTCCACATTGAGAGGAGCCAGCTGAGGTGGTTTGGACATCTGGTCAGGATGCCTCCTGGACGCCTACCTGTGGAGGTGTTTCAGGCATGTCCTGCTGGCAGGAGAACCCGAGTCTACCCATGACAAACTGGAGACCTTCCGTCTTCTAACATCGTACTCTAACACACATTTCTTTGCTTGAGAGTTGTTTACTGACTCCTGTGCATTTATCACAATAAGCCATGTTTTCTAACTTCTTGTTAGTTGCTGGTTCACTAACTTTTGAACTATGAGTGTAGATATGGCATGGACGGAGGTGACGTGTGCCCACCAATACCCAGCAATCACTGAATTGTCCCCATCATTAAATTGATTGGGTGCAGAAATAGCGCTGCCCCACCAATAATACATGCAGCCCAGCAGACCTAAGCGCTGTGCTGTTTCCAACTAACTTTGGGCTGGTACCAGGATGGATTGCTTAGATCTGCACTTCCTGTTTTGGGGAATGCTCGAACGCAAACCCCTCCCCCAGTGCATCCTGTCCTAGTCCTCACTAATGTCAAAAGCAAATCTACGACATTGTTTTGAACTCACCATCTTGCTGCTGTAGCAGATTTCACCGTGCTCTTTCCTGTGCACACGTAGCTAAATTCAGACTGCAAGTTAGCATCAGCTGACTGACAGCAGCATCCAGTCAGCTGTTAGTATGTTACAGGTTACATCTGGCAAATACCATAAATGTGACCCCGCTACACCCTCCATGACCTACCTAAGCTATTGGAATGTAGTCAGATGGTGACAAATTTGAAAGATTTCCTTTAATGTGAAGGCAATCATGAGATCACTAGATAGTACTCAATCATCCATCCCATCCTTTATCAAACTGATAAAGCTCTTTAGATGAGTGAAAATGTTGCCATTTTTTAAAAACTTCCAGGATTACCAAACCCTGGAGACCTGAAAACCTTCCCCCACATGCCAGGACTTGACAAGGAGACACACTGAATTTCAGAACACAAATCTATTGTTGACACAAGTTGAAGTCAGAGAGAAGACGACAGCAAAACAAACAAGAAGTCTCAACAAAAGAATGTTCTTTTATCAGTTTCTTTGCAACCCTCCATTGAGTTGGTCTATTCTGCTGGCTTCTGCTCTCTGTTTGTATCAGGGCTGATCTTTAAGCTCAGACATTGGTTTACTCTGCATTTAGCAGCTTTGCTTCCTCAGGTGATTTTAAAGAACTGCTTCTTTCAATGTAAAGTAAACCCCCCTTTTATCTCCAGCAAACCCTCCTCTGGTAATAATAAACTCTCTTCCCTCTCCAACCCACTCCCCACTTTATTGTTCCAAATCAATACAGCTTATCCTATAGCTTCCTTTCTTTAACTTTTAGACTTTGTAGTTATGCAGGTGAATAATGTGATTGGTCACAGCTGAGCTTTGTGATAAATGAAAGAGGAGACTTTAATTTGACTTATCTTGCTGGGTAGCAGGTGGATATTTATGGTGGAAGCATTTTTGCTGCTGGTGGTTAGTAAGTAAGTAAGTAAAGTTTATAAAGGCTACGTTCACACTGCAGCCAAATGCGCTTCAAATCCGATTTTTTTCCCTCATGCGACCTATATCTGACTTTTTTAAGACAGTCTGAACGGCACAGATCTGATTTTTTTCAAATCCGACCCAGGTCACTTTCATATGTGGTACTGAATCGGATACGTATCTGATGTTTTTGAAAGCGACTTCAGTCTGAACAGACATGTCGCATTGAATCCGCCTCGTACGTGACCGACAGGAGACAGACCACTAATCAGCGCCGGCGGAGGGAAACGCTCCAACACGTAGAGCTGATACTGGAGACGGAGGCAGTCAGTGGACAGAAAGTGAGGTTTTGGACTTGATTAGTAATATATTAGGTGACAATTCTGTTCAAGTGAACTTAGCGCCGTGGCGTGGACTCGCGTTTCTGGGAAGCGCTGTGGCGGTCCCCGTGTGATGAGTGATCTGACGAACTAAAATGGTTTTTAATCAAAATAACGGTGCGAGCGCGACGTGGTGCAGCGCTGATGTCTCCGGTGTATTTCAGCCTTAAAGATATCTTACCGTAATTGGGCCATGGTCAAGTCCAAAGCCATTTTACTTCCGTAAACAGAGCACTTTATGTGTGACGTCTTGTCATCGTCTGCGCATGCGGGCTGCTTTGGGGCCGTGATTCGTTCACACTGGAGACTGTTTGCTGTCACATTTCAGTTGTAGTGTGAACAGCCAGACAAAAAAATCGGATTTGATTAAAAAATCAGATTTGAGCATTAAGACCTGCAGTGTGAACGTAGTCTTATATAGCGCCTTTCACAGATATACATCACAAAGCGCTTTACAATATAAACCAAAAAAAAAAAACATTGAAAATAAAAAACAAAACAGAGATTTGGGGGTACCAGATACAATATTTGGGCAAGATTTGGGGTACCTTCAGGGGATCTACATTGTAAATTATGAGATATAGTGGGACATTGGCTTGTGTAAGGAACTAAAGTCTTGGGCAGAAATATTGGGGCAACTTCAATACAATATGTGGGCCAAAAATAAAGATGGGAGCCAGATACAATATTAGGGCAAAAATTGGGGGTACCATCAGGGGACCTACATTGTAAATTATGAGATAAAGTTGGACATTTACTTGGGCTTGGGCAAAGAGAAATATTGGGGCAAACTTCAAGATTTGGGGTACCATCAGGGAATCTACATTGTAAATGATGAGATAAAGTGGGACATTGGCTTGTGTAAGGAACTAAAGTCTTGGGCAGAAATATTGGGGCAACTTCAATACAATATGTGGGCCAAAAATAAAGATGGGAGCCAGATACAATATTAGGGCAAAAATTGGGGGTACCATCAGGGGACCTACATTGTAAATTATGAGATAAAGTTGGACATTTACTTGGGCTTGGGCAAAGAGAAATATTGGGGCAAACTTCAAGATTTGGGGTACCGTCAGGGGACCTACATTGTAAACACATTACACATTGGCTTGTGTAAGGAACTAAAGTCTTGGGCAGAAATATTGGGACAAACTTCAATACAATATTTGGGCAAAAAAAAAATAAAGATGGGAGCAGAAGAAAATGTAAACAAAATGGAGGGAGGGAGTAGCATATTACAAACAGTCACAACAACCGAAAAACACATCAAGGAGGGTGGGGGGGGTCAGGATCTCCACCAGCAGCAAGGACACGGCACAGCTGACCGACCTTCACTCCCAGTAGAGGGGGGGGAGGCGAGTTAGGGTGAGAGAGTGTAGAGAAGGGGGGGGCTGAGCAGTCGCTTCATTCACTCTGTTGAGTAGGAGAATGTTTTCAGGGTCACCAGATGATAACAGAATGTGTTTGGAGCAGGCAGTCCTGTTTGTTACAGCCGCCTTAAATGTCTGTCTCACTGGCTTCATCCCGTCCAAATTCCACATCCTGGCCAGTCCCATCTGATCCGTGTAGTTCGACACATCGATCGTAATTCACTCCGCGCCAGAGTTCGTTCGCAGACAGTCCTACGAGACAACTCAGTCCTCGCGAGTGTTTCAGTGTTCAAAGCACACATCAGCCCCCTTTGAAGCACAGGAATCCTGTCAATTGCACCTGTTAGCTCCATTGTTTTTCGATAAACCAGGTCCATGCAGATTCCAATGAGCGTGCACCTGATCATCATTAATCCAAAGTTGTAGACCTCCAGAGACAGACTTGCAGGACCCGCAATCTGATCCATTACGAACCCCACAGCTCTTGTCTCAGTCAGCCGCGGAGTCCCCTCCTCCGTTTTGAGAGTGTAAAAAATTGTATCCATTTTGTTGGGAAGCCAGCAAACCAAAGCCATATCAAGAAAAATAAAAATATTTAACCAGAAGGAATGAGGAAAATGCTCAGAAGACAAAAACAGCTGCAGGAGGAACACACAAGGGAGAGAAGGAACAGTGCGACCGCTCTCAACAGAAGCCGGAAGAAGTCTTGCTGTTGTAGAAAGCTTTGAAGTTCAGGAGGGAATTCTTATTAAAAGTATATTGTTACAGTGAGTGGAAGCACAAATTAGATGTTTTAAAGTAGATACTGTATTCAGTTCAACAAGCAGGTCTTTCTATTTAAAATGACAAAACTCCTCCTGCTTTTATCCTATGAAACAGAGTTATTGACCCATTTACAACATTAATGTTTAAGTTATTGTTATGTTTTGAGGTTTTTAGGTGGACCCAAGATGCAGGGATGAGTGAATCAGCAGCAGTGACGGCAGATGTAATCCAAAAAGGGTTTTATTAATAAGCAAGGCGGACGATAAGGACGAAGGCACAGTAGAATCTGACAAAGACATGACAAAACAGGGAAGCTTAACTAAGGAGGGAGGTGACCACGAGGATGAGACACAGGTGGGCTGGATGACAACAAGGAACATCTGTGCAAACAAGAGGAGAAAGATTAATACAAACAAAAGACACCAGAGGGCACCAAAGGGAACAGGATGTGACAGTTATTCTGTAAAATCATCCTGTTGAACACTTCTGTTTTAATAAAATCACTAATCACCTTACCTCACTTTCCTCTGCTTATCCTGGTCCGGGTCTTAAAGACAGCTTCCCAAGTAGGGAATCACAAACCGGCCACCTCCACCAGCTCCTCCTGGCCTGGGACCCCCAGACGTTCCCAGGCCAGGATGAAGATGGGCTTCCTTCAGCTTGTCCTGGCTCGACCTGGAGGACTCCTACTGCCAGGACATGCCTGGAACACATCCCTCAGGAGTGTACCTTCACCAGATGCCTGAATCACTTCTCTCATTTTGGAGAAGCATCCCATACGCCATTGTCCTATGGACCTACATCTGAATAGGCCCATCAACGTCCCATGAATGGTGCGGTCCGGGTCGGTTGTATGGATTGGTTTAGGGCTGCAGCTATCGAATATTTTCGTAATCGAGTACTCTATCGAATCTTTTTTCGATTAATCGAGTACTCTAATAAATTACATGTATGTATGTATATATAAATATACATGAATATACATGCATATAAATATATATGTATGTATAAATTACATGTACAATGTATAAATCTGAGAGAAAATAACAAAGTATTAAACATTTTTTAAATAAAAAATAGATATAAACCATGGTTTTGTGGCATATAAGTGCATTTACTATTATTACTGGTATTTATTGCTTACCTCGGAACTTTCTGTTATGTCACTGTCTTCCCCTCACACACCTTTTTTTCAGTCAGACTGAAGTGACAGCGCTGCAGCACCAAGTTAATTCCATACGCGATGTGTGGCTTTGACTAATTGCTGGAATGCCTGTTTTTTGCGGCACAAATCTCAGAGCATATGTTTCATTTTGCTCTGTTCCTGTTTACCTTTCCAAAATGCGGCGAAACTTTAGATTTTTTCGTAATTTTTAACCCGCAACTCGCTACGCTGTTTTGACAGGGAGGGGAGGGGCTCTCTGCTCCTCCGTCTCACCTGTGTCTCCACCCGTGTAGCTGCGCAGGCGGATATATGAAGCATCTCAGTACCAAAGACGGCACCGTGTTTTTTCGCTACCGGTACCTACCGACATCTTTCAGTCTGTACCGGTCTAGTACTAGTAGTAATAGTACGGTCTAGTTGTCCACCATGGCTTAAGATTAATTTAAGTTATATTCGCTACTCGCGTGTGCATTCAGTGCAGTGTGTATGTGCGCCACTTATTTCGGTCCGGGTGAAACATGACCCCGGGCGATTGCAATGCCATGAATTAATTAAATATGAATTAAACGAAGCCTCGAGGCAGAGAATTTGCCTCGAGGCTTTTTTGTACTCGAATTATTCGAGGTACTCGGAGAATCGTTTCAGCCCTAGATTGGTTTAACAATCAGGACAGATAAAATAGATCAAATCCCACCCAGACCCGTCTCGGACCCAGCAATGGAAACAAGCTATATGTGACCTCTATGACCAGGGGTGCACATAAGTGGTGTAAACATCATGCATGTGCACCAGTTCCTCCTGCTACAACGCTCCTTCATGCACTGGTGTTGTTGCAGTATAAAGCACACAGCCTGTGATCAAACACTGACAAGCTGCAGCAAGAGCTGAGAGCTTTGTTCTAAGTTTCTTCTCGTTGGGAGGTGCTGTGAAGGAACGCTCAGTGCATCACCCATACCTTATCAAGTATCCTTGAATACCTGACCACCCTGTCAGTGGGATTGTTTCTGACTACAACATACTGCCTGATACTTCCAGCCATATTTTGAACTAAAGTAATCTCTTGGATGAGGTGAAATATTTTCAGAAAAGAAGAGAATTCCAGCTGCTTTTTTAAAGAGTCTCATGTTTAAGGTTTTACATAAAATTATTGTGCGGAGCAATGACTAAGCAGTGATGCTGACATGAAAGTGGCTGCAGCAATAATACAGTGTCATTTAAAGGTGACAGCAACAGCAATTTTCTTTTTCACCTCTGTTCTTTTTGACAATTCTCAGCTTCCTGATTTCAGAGTAGTTGAATGCTTCAACTCTGTCATGCAGTGAAAAAGTTAGACATTTTGCAAACGTTTAGGAATGGCCCCATCATGCAGCCTTAAGGAAAGGTTGAAACATGAGCATGCCTCTGCAGCTGTATCATGCACCCTGTAGACCTCACACAACAACCCCTGAAGAGATAACCACAAGTGATTCACTGGGGAAACAACAGTTTTACACCACAATAAACAAAACTGGGCTCTTCAGGTCAGGTCTGACAACAGAGAGCTTCTGAAGCACAGTGCAAGCTAAAATTACAACTGGGTCACAAAATATACATAATGCACATAATTTATGCAGGAAAAACAACACAGACGGTTGTTTGTACAAACTGCAGTTCCAATTTACAGTTCTGTGTGAAACATGAGCAACTTGTAACAGCTGTGAGAAAAAGCCTTTTTAAAATCTCACTGACCCTGGAAACATCACAAAAGAATACAAAATAAACCAATAGGGGACAAGCTTGAACTAGAAGGCGTGAGAGGTTTATGTTGGTGTAGATTCTCAGTCATCCATGACATGATCATCTTAAGTGAATAAAAAAAGTCAACTGGACTCCTCAGGATTCTTAATGTTTCACTGCTCATCAAAAATACTTCATCCGTAGCTTACTGTAGTTCATCTCCACTTTTTACTACTGCTACAATGTGAATCTTGTTTTTGTTGAATATAAATTTTTTCTTTGTGGTTTGGTAACATTTGGTTTGGTATCAGCAATGTATGTGTGTGTTAAAGTTTATACATCAAAAACATCAGTTAATGTTGTGATATTGAGCAACACTCCAAGTTCCTTAACTTCAGCATTCGCAGAAATGACCATTGACTTCCTTATTACAGGAAGAAGCCTCCAGAAACACCAGGCTCTGATGAGAAGCCTTTTGCATCAGTCACCAGGGGTTTAAGAGGACAGACTGAGATGTAGACTGAAGAACTGGGCCCGTCTTTGTTTCTGTTGGAAGAAAAAACACAGCAAACAAAGTTAGTGGCAAGAAGAACAAGAAATATATAGAGAGTAAAGAGAGCAGGGTGATGAAATGTGGTGAATTTGTCCTCCACCAGTCTAAACTTATTGCTGTCCTGATCTAGGAGGAGGGTCAGATCCAAACATCAGAACCAAATTCCCAGAAAACCAAGGTTGGGAGGTCCACATAGGATGTTCTGGAGGGCAGCACCACTTGAAGAGGCAACAGGGTTCTGGAGGGTGGCTGGAAGGCTACAGCATAGAAGAAACAGCTGCTAAAAACCTGGACCCTTGCAGATTTAGGAACAGGGTGCAGGGTGACCACCTGGACCCCTGTAAAGATGAGCTATGGAGCAACTGTGAGGCGTCCACCTGGAGCCTCATCAATACAGACTTTGGAGTGGAATGCAGTGCTTCTGCCTGGACCCCATTGGAGATGGGCTCAGGAGCAAGAGACAGGGAGTCCATTTGGACCCTCGTGGAGATAGGTGCTCAATAGGGCTCAGTGAGCAGTGTATGGAGCAGGAATTTCATATATATAAAGCTTGCTTACACACAAAACAGGGTCTGAAAGTTTCTTAAGCCACTTTCTACTCAAACTTAGTGATTTATAAAAAACATGTGTGCAGCTTCAAGCAAACCCTGACCCTGGTAAGAGACCAGTCAGGAACAGAAACAAGCTGCGATTGTCACGGACAGTGTTGCCACAGTTACTTTGAAAAAGTAATCCGACTACTGATTACTGATTACTCCCTTAAAAAGTAACTTAGTTACTTTACAGACTACTTGACTTTAAAAGTAACTAAGTTAGATTACTAGTTACTTTTTTAGTTACTTTATTAGTGACATTCAGCTGCCGATGACTCCTCCTCCTGCCTCGACTTTAAAATAACCTCCAGTTTTACTAAAACACAGAAGTGAATTTTAACAGCAAGTCAACAAAATTGATCTCCTGATATTAAAGTTGAACTTCCAAACTATTTCCTGAAAAAAATACTTGGTTTTATGAAATATAAATTAAAGAGTCTTTCTTGACCTGACATTTAACACTTTTATGGCAAAACTACCTTTTATAAAATAACTTGTTTATTACTGTAACTATTAAATTACTTTTAACATGTTTTATTAACATCAGAACATTTGATTGAACATTAGAACAAACCTTAATGTTCTCATCTTTATCTGACACTAACTCTAAATCCTGACTGTATTCCAGATAGAAAACGATCATCTCTCTCCTCCATAGTTGTTTGTGTTGATGCAGCTGGTTTTTACAGTATTTCCCTGAAATCCAGGTCAACCCTAACCCTACCTGACCCTCTTTTCTAAATATACTTTTTGGAAAAAGTTTTGTTTGACAACTAAATCTCATCTTTTAGAAAGATTTATTTAATTATTTTAACAAATAAAAAAAAATTGAATTTAAAGTAAAGTAAAATTCACAACTATGACTAAAATTAATAATCTAGCTCCTGTTATCAGCTGTTCTTTAGACTCACCCGTTAGTTCCTTAAAACCGGAGGGTTTTAGGACCATGAGGAGCTAACATCAGCTNGGAATGTACTGTATTTATTTTTAAATGCATCTGTTTTTCTTAACAATGTTTGAACTGCTAGCATGATTTGTTCTTTAAACGGTCACAGATCAGCAGGTAGCAGAGGAGAGAATTCAAAACTGAACTCCATCCTTAACAACACCAACAACTACACCCTGTGAAGGCTGATCCCCCCAAGGTGCAGCACAGATCGCTACCGGAACTCATTCCTGCTAACAGACTGTTTACCAACCGACCGACCGACCCATCTATCTAATCATCTATCTATTCGTATCATCTATTATCTATTATCTATCTATTTACAAATTTAGAATAAACAAACAATCAATAAAAGTCAACATCCTAAACAGTGTAGCGTTTGGAAATAACTTAGTTATTTTAACTACATCCTCTTCATATAAACAAAGCTTATTCTTGGATTATAATGAAAAGTGATAAACTGTCATTTAACCCTGATAATAGCTAATATTTATTGAAGGTATCTAGGTTCTTTGAAAGAGTACAGTGAATTGAAATACCTTATTAATAATGTGAAGCTGAGACCAGATAAGATTGGACAACCATTTAATTGAAAAACCTAAGAACACAGACAGATAAAACAGTTTGAAAGTTTGATGTAAACACAATTAATATTCTTAAACATGTTGAGGACGTTAACGATAGGTTAATTGTGAGTTTTAACAGACCGTAGCATATGATTTAATGACTAGGGAAGTTAGTTAATTTAGTTAACCTAGTTGTGACTTTAAGAGTCAATGTAGGGCTAATTTGAGTTTGGAATGGGGTTTAGTTTTGGCTTAATTTAGAGTGGAAGAATTAAGCTTTATCAAAGCAAACCTCTCGATCAGAAAGTGGTGTTCGCTCACTGAAAGGTGGACGCTCCTGGATCTGGCAGGCGTTGGTTTCTCCACGAGCTGAGGCTGGAGACCCCAGACTCGGAGTGGTGGTCCTGGAAGGCGTGGCCGCCGAGGACCTCGCCGGGCAGTCCGTGGATACGTCCCGGTCAGCAAGGGAGGCATTTCAGCAGGCATGCTGAAGTCATTTCTGATCAGTTCCCGTAGTGAGGGAGAGACGAGAGGGAGAGACACAAGCAGGTGTCTCTCAAGGCCTTGTTCAAAGCTGATGAAGGTTAAGCTAAGACTCTGAAGATAGCAGCTCAGCTACATTCAGGCTTTAGCTCAGACCAAAACAAGACTGATTCATTCCGGAACTGAATATTAGTTTTGAGACTACGTTATCTTAAATTCAACCAATCAGAAGATATTAAGTGTACTAATCAAAACTGAGTTAGTGAACTTGTGGCTGGCTCTGATTGGATAGGGGAACTGTGAGGGAGTTTACCAACTCACATATGACTTCTGCCCGTTAAACACTCACATTATAAATGTAGAAATGCATGAAATAGCAGAGAAGCATTATAACACTTTGAGTGAATGAGAGGGCAAATGCCCTTGGAGCAGGAACACTACAGGCGGCTGTTCTGTAAACAAGAGATTACAGTTGGAACACCAGTCTGTGGTGTTAAAGAAGAGACTTCTTTACAGAGAGTGTTTTATTAGACCAGCTAGTGTCCAGTTAAGGTCTTCTGGGAGATGGACACCTGAAAGTGGACAGTAGGACACCTGTAGGGATCTTGATTCAGGTTGAAACATAATCCAAGAGTGATTGTATTCAAAGTTATTGGGGAAAAGATGGATTATTGTTGTGATGGTCAACAGAGGTCAAAGTTCAGAGGATATAGCCTATTTGGTGAGGCTACAACAGTCAATTAAATCACAATAGTTCTACTAAAAACATGAAAGGAATTGAATCATCACATCATGTTCCATATTAGCTCAGTCTCAGGAGATGACTGGTGGATGAAGAACTGTGACACTGATCAGTGACAGCTGATCCATGCTGTCTGATATCCGCTGTCACATTTTACAACTCACCTGTACTCTTTACTTTATTGTAAAGCACTTTGTGGTTATTGACCTGAGAAAGGTGCTATATAAATAAAGTTATTATTATTATTATTACTCATCCCCACTGACGCTGTTCAGCCAGCTGTGTAGCTTCCTACTCACGTTTGAATATTTCCAAGCATTTTTGTTTCTGAAGACGTAGTGGAGCATCAGGCTTAGTGGACATTTTTACCAGGCGTGGGTGTGTGGTGTGTCTCTAGGCAGCTGTGACAGCAGCACATGCAGGAGAGGAGCCTTTCTTCTGTGGCTCTGTAACTGTCTTCCTCTAGATCAGTGGATTCACTGTCTGCTTTTAAACTCAGCTTAAGACTTATCTTTGAAAATCTGCTTATGGTTAACAGTGAGGTGTGTCTTTAATGTGTCTTGTGAAGCACTTTGTGATTTTTATCTTGAAAGGTGCTACCAAAAAAGTTGTGCTTACTCACTAGTCTATGTGGGGGTGGAGTCCTGCCTAGAATGTAGAGTTCATTTTAAAATCCTGACTCTAACTTTCAGGGCCCTACATGGTCAAGCTCCTCTTTATGTTACTGAACTGATAAAGCCGTACGCTCCAACCCGAGCTCTCAGGTCCACAGACCAGAATCTCCTAACAGTTCCAAGAACCAGATTTAAAAGTCGAGGTGATCGCTCCTTCCAGTCTGTTGCACCTCGACTTTGGAATGACCTTCCTTTAGTTTTACGCTGTATAGACAGTCTGGACTCCTTTAAAAAGCAGTTGAAGACCCAATTATTTAAAACTGCTTTTAAAAAACTCTTTCATGTTCTCTTGTTGTTGTTTAATGATTTTGATTTGTAATGATATTTTGTTTGTTTTATTGATTTTATTTGTTTTATCATGTTTGATTCTGTTTTCTGTGAAGCACTTTGGGATTTTTTCTGTGAAAGGTGCTATATAAATAAACTTTACTTACTTGCTTACTTACTAGACGATGACACGCAGGCTTTAGTATTTCCTGTGTTTGGTTTTGTTCATTACTGTTGTGTTGATGTGTATGCGACAGACGTGTGTTGGATATTCCTGAAACTATGGAACAAATTGCGTATTGGTTCAATTTTGGATTTTTGTCCCTGTTCCAAATCTAAGAACATTTGTTTTCATTTTTATTTTATCTTTATTTTTACAGGAAATCCCATTGAGACACAAGGATTCAGTCTCTGAGACCTGTTTCAATTAGACATAAAACAAAAACACAGTCAATACAGAGAAGACTGAAATTACACAAAACACCAGATAAAGCAGAGTTGTGTGCCAGTGCTGACATTTCCACTGATTCAGTGCATTTAAAATCCTTTAATAAGTCAGTCAGTCCCAGGTCTTGTAGATCATTCCAACATGAAGCAGCTGAATACCCTTTCCTAGTTCTCAGCATGTTGAGGATAAGATGATGATGGTGACATAGATTATCTAGAACGGGGTGCCCAAAGTGGGGCCCGCGGGCCAAAGTTGGCCTGCCAATTCTTTAATTTGGCCCTCCTGGCCCTCTGTGGGGTACCCTGGATGCTGGGTGAACACTGACCAGTAATCCAGAAACCCACTGTTTCCCTTAGCCAATCCAGCATTATGTGAACAGGCCCAATGACTCTATATTGGGCTGCATACAGCCCTCACTCATGGTGCCAACAAAGTTTTAGAAATGTCACAATTTAAAATCAAAATTGAAATACAAGTAACTACAAGGAACATTTAGAGTAGATTTATGCACACATGTACATTTGCACACTTTATAAAACCACAAATAGTTATATTTTGTCAATGTTTGTAATCTCCCATGAGCCTTTGCTGCTGGATCAGACCGGATCAAAGCTCGCGGGTTGTCACTGCCCGATCGGTAACGGAAACCCGATCGGTTCTGCGCATGTGCGAAGTGAGTCTACATCCGCTGAAGCTTTTTACGGTAATTACGAGTCAGAGTATCTGTTAAGATGTTAAGAGTAATAAGTATTTATTATAAAGTTTACAATAATGACAACGTTTCATACAATGTCGATGAAAATAAAAAATAAGGGAGTTATAGAGCAGGACGGCCCGATCCTTACTGCGCAGAGTCGGACGGTACAGATCAGGTCTACCCGATCGGTTCTGCGCATGTGCAGAACGCGTGTACTCGCAGTGAAGTATTTTACGGTAGTTACGGTTCAGAGTATCTTTTAAGGTGTTAACAAGTATATAATACATCTTTATACATACATAATGTATTAAAATGTTTATACACGTAGGTATCCATTGTTTAAATGGTCCGAGCAGTCGGGAAAGAGGCTAAGTTGTTGGTAAAAGCTAAGGGCTAACTGAGAGCTAACNCGTGTTTCTGCTGCTGCTTTGTTTACCGACTGCTGTGTTTGTCTGAAGGATGCGCCATCAAAACGTCTCTTTAGTTGCTGGCGCTGCTTTGGAGCTTCGGCTGCATTCAGGCTGCTAGTCTGCTCGGCTGTCAGACAGACGGTCAGCTGCTCGGGTCGTTCTCCGTTTGTTCTCAGTCTCACACTCCTTAATAAAGTCTAGACCCCGAAGATAAAACAAAGCTGTTGTATCAGAGGAGTTTACAAAAATAATGCCCGGATATTCAGGTAAATAGGCTACTTTATCACAGGTCAGTGACTCCTCCTCCAGCTGGAGCGACTCCTCAGCTGTGCTCGTGTTGAAAACGTGACTTCACCTCATGCTGGGAACGTGACACAACGCCGCTCACAGAAATGCAGGAAGAAAATAAATATTTTAAGGAAATGGACAAAGATAGTAACGCAAAGTAACGCACAGTGGCTCGAAAAAAATAACTTTAATCAGATTACTGGATTGGAAATAGTAACGCGTTAGATTACTCGTTATTGAAAAATGACGTAATTTTAGAGTAACGCGTTACAAAGTAGCGCGTTACTGGCAACACTGGTCACGGAGCAGTGAGTAGGGTCACGGAGCAGTGAGTAGGATCCAAAATAAAGAGGATGAGGCAGGGACTGAACTAAAGTACGGTTTATTCAAAGGCTGATCTGGCAGTGCTTCTGTCTGGACCCCAATGGAGCATAAACTCAAAACCCCTTAACTAACCAAACCATAGGGAACAGGATGACACACAGGGCAGGACAAACAGAGGATCTGACAGGGAGCAAAAAGACAAGGGCGCCTAAATACATGAGGAATGTGATCAGGATCATAAGATACACCTGTGGAGGATTAGTGCAGGGAGACAGGAGGAAGAAACAGAACACAACTGAACACAAAGGGGACAGAACGTGAAAGAGACTGAGTTGACCTTTGCCCCCCTCTCAGACATCCAGTCTATTTATACTAACTGGATTTACATGAAAACTACAAAAGAATAAATAAATGTGTCAAAATGACTCTTGATGTGACTGATTTCATCTCTTTGCTGTAAGAGAAACAGAAGATCAGGGTTGGAATGAAACTGAGGAACATGACCAATCCTCTGATAGAGCTCTGAACATGTTAGAAGCAGGTTAAATAAAGCTCCACAATGACACAAAGACAAATAAATCTCATAGTTTTCCCTTTACAGTCTGTTAGCTCTTCTACATTTCAGTTGTCATTTAGAGGCTGTTTGAAAAGTAAAACTGACACTAAACCTTCAAGTCTGAGGAAGAAATGACTGCAAAATGGTGCCATTAGTATGTGACCTGTTGTATTTATTAACCTTGTAGCGTTATCAATTACGCTATGCCTCTGACCTTTTGACCCCTTGACCATCACACACACAATAATCCTCTTTTTGCTAATAACTTGGATTATAATGACTCTTTATCATATTTAACCCCTGATAACCTGACTCAACATTCCTACAGGTGTCTAACTGTCCACTTTCAGGTGTCCACTTTCCCAGATGACCTCAACTGGACACTAGCTGAGTAATAAAACGATCTTAAAAGATGTCTCTTCTTTAAAACCAAAGACTGGTATTCAAACTGTAATCACTTTGTTTACAGAACAGTCTCCTGCAGTGTTCCTTCTTCAAGGGCATTCGCTCCCACATTCACTCAGTGTTATAAATGTGGCTCCTGTTATTTTATTCATTTTTAATCTAATTAATGAATTGAGCTGAAGTCATGTGATTTGGTAAAACCCCCTCACAGTTCCCCTAACCAATCATAGCCATCCACAAGTCCACTAACTCATGTTTGATTGGTACACTTACTATCCTCTGATTGGTTAACTTAAGATAACTTATTCTCAAAACTAATCTTCAGTTCCGGTACAAGTCAGTCTGAGCTGAACCATCATCAGCTTTGAACAAGGCCCAGAGACACCTGCTTGCGTGGGTGCCTCTATATATGCCTCTACATTCTTATCTGCCGGTTCCAGGAGAGTTTGCGGAAACTCTCGAACGGCATCAAACAGAAATGCTATCCCAGTAACCCACCAAGCTGGGACAGGCTCAACCTGCGGTCACCATGCTGATGGTGACCTCCCTTACTGCCGCAACGGATCTCAGGGCCATCAGACGATTCCCAGGTGAACCAGCTGAACTGCCTCCTCTGGGAACTGGGCCCTCATCCTGGGGACGAGCTCCACCTTGGCCGGAAGCCCCCTCAAACTGCTGGACCCACGAGACCTGTGCAACTCAGTAAGAAACCCACTTTCTGATCAAGAGGCTTTGCTTTAATAAAGCTTAATTCTTCCACCCTAAATTAAGCCATCCAAATTCAATAGCAACTCAAAATAGCCCTAAATTGACTCTTAAAGTCACAACTAGGTTAACTAAATTAACTAACTTCCCTAGGCATTAAAACATATGCTACGGTCCGTTAAAACTCACAATTAACACCATCTTTAAACATCATCATGTTTAAGAATATTAATTGTGTTTACATCAAACTTTCAGAACTGTTTTATCTGTCTGTGTGTTCTTAGGTTTTTCAAATTAAATGATTGTTCAATCTTTATCCTGTCTCAGCTTCACATTATTAATAAGGTATTCAATTCACTGTTACCAACTTCAAAAGAACCTAAAGATACCTTCAATAATATTATCCATTTCCTAAGGTTAAATGTTACAGTTCATAACTTCTTATCTTAATCTTTAAATGGGGGTAATAATAGAAGAGGGTGTGGCTACCTTAACTACTAGTTATTCCAAACGCTACAACCTTAAAAGTAAACTAAAGTGTAGCATGAGCTTTAAAACTATGAAGTTAAACCAAGTTGTGTAAAGCTTTTACACAAAGTACCAGATAAAGATTTATTGTGGATGAATTTTATAAAAACTTCCCATTCCCTTTTCAAACAGGTTGACAACCCTCAAATGTGAGAAAAATAATTTAAACAAAAGTTAATTTGTTAATTATTTATCCAGAGGAACCAGAGAAAAGTCCCACTTTTTCTCAAAGACAAAAACCATCCAGCTTCAAAACCACAGATCTTCTTGCTGTAGGGCAGCTGCACTAAACACAGTACGTCTTCCATGACTGCTTTGTGGTGAAGTGTTGTGAGATATGGAGATATCAGTCTGAACATACCAGGTAGTGGGTCTGTTCAAGAGAAAGTCTGAGGCTGCTTTGTATTTCCAGTCTGCCCCTGGGTGTGATGTATATTTAAAAAATTAAAGTTTTAACATGTATAATATTTATAGATGTCACACAGCACTGTAACTTATTAATTGTACCTGACTAAGTATGTTAGCTTATAATGACGAGGGACTAGCCTGTCACAGCAGCCCAGCAGTCAGAGCAGATGTATGAAATTCACTGATTGTAATTCCAGTGAATCGTGTTTTGTGGAGTGTAGAAAAGTGCTGTTGATACAGCCAATTATACCCTGCCTTACAAAAGGTCACCGTTTCATTACGCAACACAAACCTCTGCCAAAGTCCTCCTCACTCACAGCAAAGCAGGAAGATAAACACAAAGAGAGGCTGCAAACTACAGAAAAACGCCAGCATAGACAATGATGCATTCATTTGTGCATCACAGGAAATGTCAAGCATGTGTCGTCCTCAGAGGACATCATTTTCTGCAGGTATATTCTTGAGGCTTATGAGATCCAAGAGGTCCTGATATTGTTCGGTGAATGTTCAAACATGCTAGAGCTGAACATGCTCCAGGCTGTGGAGATGACTGGATGACAGCACTGCCCCTTCACCAGATCCAACTGCCCTGTGTCCCCAGTGGAGACCTTCAAGTTCCTGGGTACCACTATGAAGTGGGAGAGCAACATCACCTCCAGATTCAACAGAGGAAAAACTTCCTGCATCAACTGAGGAAGTTTGTTCTGCCAATGGAGCTAATGTTATACAGCTGAGTCTGTCTTATGCTTCTCCATCACAGTGTGGTTTGGTTCAGTCACCAAGCAGGACCAGAACAGACTGTAAAGACAGCTGAAAGAATCATAGGCGCCCCCTGACCCCCACCCAAGACCTCTACACGTCAAAAACTAGAAATCAGTTAGGACAGGCTGCAGCTGATCCCTCCCACCCTGGACTCGGTCTGTTTAAGCTCCTCCCCTCTGACAGATGGTAATGGAGTCTGCAGACCAGAACTAGCTGCCATAAACATTTTATTCCCTTATGTCATCAGCTGACCTGCCTGCTGAGATGTTTGCCTTGTTTATTTATTTTTTGCCTTTTTTGATGCAACCACCACCTTTTCTTAAGATGGTGATTGTAAAACACCTGCTGAATTAGAAAATATAAGTGTCCAATCCCTGCATAGCAGTGCATCAGTAGTAAAGTTAAACTTATGTTCTGACCTTGGCTCCAACAGAAATTACTTTCTAAAGTAATTGGCTAAACAAGAAAGCAGTAAATACATGTTTTTAGAGAGTAGACTTCAGCAGAAATCTACTGGAGCCTAAATATAATTGCTCACAAACCAAGCACTGTAAGTATTATCATGATTGGACAGCCGGAATGAATTGTGTTTGTGCATGAGTTGAAGTTGTTGTTGAGCTTGTAGCCAAACAAGTGTGTCTCATAGAAATACCCCAGCCTGTCTTTGTTCGTGGCTTTATGCAGGAGGAAAAAGAGCCCATGTAAACAGAATATGTTTGTGTTAGCTGTTTGGGTATTAGTCCTCAGAGACTCCAGGTCACAGGCAATATTCATCTCTCAACCATTTTTCTGCTGAGCTGTAGCATCTTTCCTCTCTCTCTCTCTCTGTCTCTCTCTCTCTCTGTCTCTCTCTCTCTCTCTCACACTCACACACACACACAACATGTACACAATAGCAGGGAAACATGCGCTGACTAGGCTTGAGCCTTGAAAAGCTCACTTTACACTCTGAAATCCGGTTTTTTGACAGATACTGCAAGAAGCTGGATGAACACACGATATCATCCAAGAAAACAGAAATGATGGGAGGACAAAAAACCCACTCACTTCTGACCTTCTGTTCATCTGAGAAAGCCTGAAAAGCACAGTAATAACAGCTTACAGAGTGCTGTTTAGATTCACACGGCTCTCTTTGTGATCAAGAGTTCATGTTTTAGATTTAGCATTTCAAAGATGTCTAAATTCTAACATATGTTTCAACAAATTATTTTCTGTACGTCAAACTTTCCATCTCCTCCTACTGGGCAAGCAGAAAAAACACCAGGCACTGACGGGAACATGTAATTAAATCTTATCACTCTATCACAGATTGTTGTCTGTCCATCCATCCGTCCGTCCATCCATCCATTCGTCCGTCCGTCCAGCTATCATACACCCATCCACCATAAAATGTTAAAGCAACATAAATTGTGAAAATGTTGAGGATTAACTGCAGATGTAGTCCACATGATGAGACCAAGAGGAAGCCCTGTCTACATAAACACCCAGGTTGTATGTTCAGGAATGTAGTTATTTGATGCACTTATTATGCATCAGCAGGGGAGGATTTAGGTGTAGGAACCCATAGGCTACATGTCTGTGGTTAGAGTGACCAGATCTAAACCAACTTTAGGGGTTAAAGAGCATGTTGGTTGGGGACAGTGTGACATGTTAAAAACAAAAGGATTGTCAAAATTTTAAGATTGTAATTAAATATATCAATTAACAATAATAATTTATCTTTTAATATCTCCTTAAGGAAAATTCTTAATTTTGATGCATGCTCAGGCTGGGACTCAAACCCAGGTATTCCACTAAGCGGCAGTTCAGTTAATATTTGTTTTGTTTCTATTAGTGCTGGGCCGTCAACGGCTGCATTATCGCGAGACTCTTTATCGTGCGATAAGAAAAATAACGCCGTTAATCTAAATTGTACGGAGCCCGTCTCATGACATGGTGGAAGAATTAGTATTTCGTGCGCACGAATTAGTATTTCGTTCCCACAAATTAGTATTTCGTTCCCACGAATTAGTATTTCGTGCGCACGAATTAGTATTTCGTTCCCACGAATTAGTATTTCGTTCCCACGAATTAGTATTTCGTGCGCACGAATTAATTATTCGTGGGACCCGGGCTGGACTTCACGCACAGCAGGGCAGCACTGGTCAGCTGTGGCTGCACGTATTATTGCGGGGATGCAGCTCTTTGGCTGCCCCCTGATAGAATTACTGGGGACATTTCAGTGATTTCTGGGAGATATTGGACTCTGGTTTTATGTTTAAAATACCGTGTGCCCTTTATCATTCAGCTCTACTTTAAAAGTGCCATGATTTGTGTGCAGGTGTGACAGAGTGGATGTTAATAAGGAGCACTAAAGCTCATGTTTACCCCAAGGAGACAGACCAAGGATGTTTAAAATAATGGGTTTATTTACAAATAAAACAAAACAGTCATAAGCCCCAACCAAACAGTGGGGATCCACCAGCAGGGGGCGGAACCCTGCAGAGCAGCAGACCACAAACCTGAGGGTGCACCACACCACACCCACCCTAGGTGCTGCTCCAGCTGCTGCCTCTGCAGAGGGTCCGGTAACACCGGCTCCACCTCCTCCTGGCGAGCTCCACTGAAAGAAATAAATGAAAATGGTTAATGACACCTTGTTAGTCTCTCTCTCCCGACTGTTCCCCTAACACACACACACACACACACACACACACCCTCACGAGCACCGTCCCACGGCTCCATAGAGTCCTGCAGTCCAGAAGCTGAACTGCTGTGGTCCAGCTGACCTGCCAGCTGCTACTGGACTGGACTGATCCGGCGGCAAGTGGAGTCCCAATCAATGTCTGAGAGGCTGGAGGTTGCAGCGCTGCTCCACTGAGCTGGAGACGAAAGTCCCCACAGGCAAAAGAGCAGCGTCCTGGCGCGACCAGGGCGGTCACTCCCTGGGCTGCTCGCTCACACCTGTGGCACATAATGGTGTTATCACACTGAGGGACGAAAAACAGCACACACACGTACGTACACACACACTCACCAGCCAACGCCATCTCTACCCACCCCCCTGCTAGAGGAGATGGCAACCAAGTGCCTGACAACCTCCCGCTGCTGCACTAGCAGCCGATCCCAGGCACACAGGTGAGCTGACCTGTCAGTCCACCAGCACACCTTGGCAGGGCTTTGATCCAACCTGCTGTCCTTATAGAAATCAGTAAAACAGCTGCAGGTGTGGCATATAAAACCAGGAGCAATCATGCTCATCCTGCCACACAGGGCTGCGCGTCCTGCAGAAACACGAGTTTACCACTCCACGCAACAAACCGTGTGGTAGAAAGTTTGAAAGTTGTGTAACAAGTCATACAGCTCATGACAAAGTGACAAAGATAGGTAAACATGACAAGAACTGAATTAGAAAAGGCACTCAAACATCAGTGGGTAGATCGGTATCACGGCTGGTGCAGATGGATGAGGGACTGCGGGATAATATCATCAATACTATTTCGTTCCCACAAAATAGTAATTTGTGGGAACGAAATATGTTTAACGTTCGCACGAATTATTATTTCGTGGGAACGAAATACTATTTCGTGGGAACGAAATAATAATTCGTGGGAACGAAATAATAATTCGTGCGCACGAATTAGTATTTCGTGCGCACGAAATACTAATTCTTCCACCATGTCATGAGACGGGCTCCGTAAAATTGGGTTCCTGGGTCTGTACCAACTATCACCAAATGGTGAACTCCGGTCCACATTTT
The DNA here is from genome assembly GCA_006937965.1 of Callopanchax toddi. Taxonomy (NCBI): domain Eukaryota; kingdom Metazoa; phylum Chordata; class Actinopteri; order Cyprinodontiformes; family Nothobranchiidae; genus Callopanchax; species Callopanchax toddi. Next base: position 41,025 of record SSNR01000336.1, read on the forward strand.
GATCCGTTTTTTCCGGGAGTCCGGACCCGCGCCTCTTTCACCGGTCGAGGTGAAGAGGGCGCGCCCTGGAGACGCAGCTACTTCACGTGGATCCTGCACCTAAACACAGGACCCTCAGGTCCGAATCCTGTATCTATATCCAGTCTCGCTCCCTGTCAGGACCCTCACCTGGACCGGGAGGCGCGTGCGAGGGTAGAGTGAGCTAAGCCGGCGCCAACCTCGGCATATGCTCCCTCCTCCTGAACTGGACCGTACGAGGTTCGGAATCCGCGGCAGCTGCTTGAGTTCATGAAGAACTTCGACCACGCTCCTCATCAACAGGTAGGGACTGGCTGTCTGGGTTCCAGGCGTTTTGGTGAACCGACGTGCTATTTGGGCCGACAGTCTCAGCGGGGCACGCGCCTCTTGTTAATAAAGTGAATGTGGCAGCGCGCACTGCTGAAACACGTTATTCTCAGCATAACTGACAGCTGAACATTCAACAAATCAAACAATAAAAACACATTGATCTGTCAATGACTTTATCAGAAGGTTTAGTTTTCAGAAACTCATATTAATGTTTAAATCCCCTAAAGTGGTTTTATTTAACAAAAACATGATGAAACAGCCCTATAGGATAATGTGAAACAAACAGTAGAGAAATAAAGACATTTGAAGGCAGATTTAATCCATTACAAATAAACTAGATGCTACAATCACTTTTTGAAGGGTGAAAAAAATCAGTTTGAAGTTATTTGATGTGGTAAAAAAGAGTTGATGCTTTAATCAGGTCACCTGTTATCTAAATCTAATCCTTTAGTGTCAGGAGATGAGAAGGTTTCTACAGTAAAACTATTAAAACAGAGTGAGCCTTAGAAAACAGCTGTAAAGTTAAAGGAGACAGACCTCTGATGACAGATCAATGTGTTTAATGTTAAAATGTTTCATCCTGATAACTTGATCAACCATCAGAGGTTGTTAAAATGAGCTCAGAGCTCATCTGGTGGTTCTGGTTTGTGACTCAGGTCTGGGTTTCTGAGGGAAGTTCTGACAGGTTTAGTATTTCTTGTTAGACTTGAAGTATCACGACTCTTCAGCCTAATGCTCATGCATATGGAATCAGATGAGTCTCATTAAGAATAAACTCACGCAATGTTTTCCACAAAAATACAATGCTCATTCAGAAACTCACACGCTGTGGTTCACAAATATAATTTGGAGTTCAGAAACTCACACGCTGTGGTTCACAAATATAATTTGGAGGAACACTTGTAGTATAAACTAACACATCTTACAAATTGTTTAATGTGCATTTAAAAACTGTTTCTCATTTGTGAAAATCCCTATATTTGTGAGAAAATTCTGTGTGGTGCATTTAAAAAATGATTCTCATTTGTGAAAATCCCTATATTTGTGAGAAAATTCTGTGTGCTGCATTAAAAATTGTTTCTCATTTGTGAAAGTCCCTGCATTTGTGAGAAAATTCTGTGTGGTGCGTTCAAAACTGTGTGGTGCATTCAAAACTGATCCTCATTTGTGAGAATATTCTGTGCGAGTCATTTTGAGACTCTTCTAACATGGCAGGTCAACAAACGTCCTCATTGGCTAATGAATCTGTCAGTCAAATATATGATTCCACCCAGTCTGTTCCCTTTCAGCCAATCACATGGCTCCTTAGAACAAACCGGATGGGTCTTATGCGCAGTGCTTTCAGTGCTGTTTACCTAATGGCGGACATGTAGGACCGGCTGGAGTTTACCTTTTAAACGTAAGTATATTAAAATCTGGCGGTTTTAAAATTAAAAGCTTAAAGCTGTTGTGTTGTTAAGCTTTTATCAATGGTTTTTAATATATTTTTATTTTAAAAATCATAAGGTAAAAATATAAACGGGCTTGCATGGCAGGGCCCATAGATTTTTATGTAGCGCGGCTAAGCTAATGTTGTTTTTTGCGAATGAAGCTGTTTGTTGTGTTTTAGGAACCAAAGAACAGACGTCAACCTTTATAAGGCTATGAACAGTGTTGTTTTCGTCAGCCAGGACAATAACGAAATGAATTCATTAATGTACCTATTTTCAATGATGTAAATGAGACCAAGACGGCCTAACTATGGCTCTTTGATGACTAAAATGGGACGAGACGTCTGGGCGTATTCGTCTGCAAGATGAAATGAGACGAAAAC
>SSNR01000336.1:48670-71300 GCA_006937965.1 Callopanchax toddi
GCACCACACAGAATTTTCTCACAAATATAGGGATTTTCACAAATGAGAAACAGTTTTTAAATGCACATTAAACAATTTGTAAGATGTGTTAGTTTATACTACAAGTGTTCCTCCAAATTATATTTGTGAACCACAGCGTGTGAGTTTCTGAACTCCAAATTATATTTGTGAACCACAGCGTGTGAGTTTCTGAATGAGCATTGTATTTTTGTGGAAAATGTTGCGTGAGTTTATTCTTAATGAGACTCATCTGATTCCATACATGCACACACATACCGGTATTATGAACCCTGTGGCAGAATTCAAATGAGACATTAATAATCTAGATTAATTTCAAAATTAATCTGGATTAAAAAACTTAATCTATGCCCACCTCTAGTGACATACATACATGAACATTAAGTCACATAACGTGAGTCAAGATCACAAAAAGGCTGTTTCCCTTATGATTTTGTGGGCCAATTTACTTTAAGAATATTCTTGAATTTAAATGAAATCACATATTTTTTCCTGGCCAATGGGGCCCCCATACCACACGGGGCCCCTAGGCTCCTGTGCATTAATCCAGGTCTGATTACAGGTGATAGTGTGTGTGTGATGCAGTGTGATTGAGTTTAACATGAAAGCATTCTAGTCACACTACTGGACTGCTTCACTCAGGCTGTCAAGGTCTTCGTCTGCCCCTCCTCTACCCACAACGATACCTGTGTGGTATCATCAGACAATTTAATATGGGAATGGTCAGCCTCACTGATGACCAGTGTTGGTCAAGTTACTTGTAAAAAGTACTCAATTACTCTCCAAGAAAGAAGTCCAGTTACTTTACTTATTACTTATTTTCAAAGACAATTAGTTAGCCTACTTTTCAAAAACATGTCCAATCTGAATACTGTACAAAGCAACAGACCTTTCAACCTGATCCTATACTTTCTGCATCCATCACATCAATCTGAATCAGCCTCTTTTTAAAACTTGTTTTACTAGTTTTGATCTTTTAACTTAAATTAAATATTAGTCTCAGACTTGAAGTAATAGTTGTGTCAGCTTGCATTTGAAGCAAGGAGGAACACTTGTCAGGAAGTGCAGCTCCCCCGAACCCTGAAGTGAACCTTGGTGGTCTGGTAACCTCGTCACTCCGGCAAATAGGCCCTGTCTGAGATAGCAGTCTGGATCAGTCACCTCTGGCTTCCGTGAAGTGGGAGTGAGAATGTCCGATCTCACTCAAACAGTTCTTTGAAAGCTTTGAGCAAGTTTCCAAAAATTCTGGTTTCTTAAAGTAGATCAGACTTGATGGAAAAAAAAGAATATCTATGTATGTATGTACATACATAGATATTCTTTTTTTCCCCATATATGTATATATATATATATATATATATATATATATATATATATATATAATACCACCCCCCCGCCCTCCTTTGCACCTTTTATGGTCTTAGTGATGTTTAAAGAGGAATAAAACAATTACCGGTATAACTGTTTTCTTTATGGCACAAACCCTGTATAAAAATATGCAATCAAACTGAGAGTATTCATTCATTTTCTTTATTTTGTAAAAAGGTAAAAACACATAACTAACAAATGATTTTTTTTTTTTTTTTACATCCAATCATTTCAACTTTGCAGAACACTCCTGGTGATGTCAACAAAATTTGAATTAGGATTGTTATTAGTGGACTTGAAAAAGTCCAGTAGTGGAAAAATATGGAACCTTTTAAACTTGAGGTAAAACAGTTTCGGAGTCACCTTGTAATTTACATTCCTAAAGCACATATTTGCTGGAGTTCTAATATGTAAATGGTTCTGTAGTTTGGGGAGCGTTCACAGCCTCTAATGAACTGTTAGAGAGGATTGACAGGAAACACGGTCGTAAAAGATATCGTCCCATAAAAATATAAAAGAGAATCTAAAGCCTGTTTTATACAACAAGACCACATTGTGACTGGAATCTCTACTGCAGCTCCAGTGAAATGTTCCTGCTCTGCTGAGGACAGAAGGTCCAAAAGAAGGAAACAAGATCATTAATGGCTGCAGCGAATTAGAAAAATCCTCCTCAGTTTAATCTGGTTTTTTCCTCCTGTTTCTTAGGAGCATAGAGACACTGACAAATCATTATTTTGTAAATATTGGTACTTTTATTATTATTATTTATTAGTGGTGTCGGAAAAAATCGATTCACGTCCAAATCGTTTTTTTTATTTATTTAAAGCTGAAGAGGAGCTGAGAAAGTATCTGGAGGTCCCTCCACTGCCCCTCTCAGAGAACCCCCTTCAGTGGTGGAGTTCCCATGAGGTATCTTTCCCTCTCCTAGCTACCTTAGCTAAACGCTACCTATGCATACCTGGCACTAGTGTTGCAGCAGAAATAGTATTCTCTACTGCAGGGGATATAGTGACTGCACAGAGGAGCAGTCTATCCCCAGACCATGTTGACCAACTGCTTTTTCTACAAAAGAACTTAAGCATTCCTGGTGGTGGACGGTAATTCCTTCTGTAACCCGGTTAAAAAAAAGGCATAAATAGTAAAACAGAAGGAAGTTAATAAGTTAATAAATAATTAAAAGATTAATTCATTTGATTTTTATTATGTCATTTGAAATGCCAAAGTTAATGTAAAGTGTGTTTAAAAACATGTTTACATTGTTTAGAATAAGTTATCTTTTATTTGTTTTGATTTATCTGTGAAAAGTGTATTTTCCTATGATGAGATGGTCAGTGAAGGTAACACAGGTGAGGCGGAGAGAGGAAAAAAAGTCCGAAGAGAGACGAGCGGAGATGAACATGTGAGGAGTAGCAGGATGAACATGTGAGGAGTAGCAGATGTGAAGAGGTTAGCTTGTTTTCAAGAGTTTGAGTAAGAAAAGCTTAGACTTGTCGTCAAGAGAAGTCATAGTCTGTCACAGTAAGCTGGGTGACAAAACAAGATAGTTTCAGCGTGAGGCTGCTGGACTGTGTTTTTGTTAAAACTGCTGTGTCGGAGTGAGCTAGCACAGAGCTAACTCAGCTAGTTGCTAAAAGGACTTCTGTAAGCTGCGGTTTCGCTAACGAGTTGGAACCTAAGAAGCTGCAGAGGATCGTTACCGGACTGGACGACGACAACGAGACCCCAGATAGTCACTCTGAGCGCCCGTGTCACTCAGAGTACCTCTGGGCACCAAGTAAAAACAAGTACGAGTGGACCACGTGGAGACCACGCACCTCTTTGCCCTGCTGGATCCGGAGCAGAAGGAGTCTCAAGGAGCTGAGGACAACCTGTTGCCTGGATTAATCTGGTGGGATTTACATGTTTTCCCTAAGGTACTGGATTTATTTTACTTTTGCTCTCTGAGTGAAGAGACTTTGTTTTGAGGATTCTTAAGTGCACCATCGTCTACACAGGCCTGCAACGTAGGGTGTGTTTGTGCCGGCTTTAGGTTTATTTTATTTGGACAATATTCAGATATACATTTTATGTGGAGAGTTTTGCTACATTAATGTGATTTTTGACATTCTGAATCTATTTGTTGTTGTGTTTTATTTACTTTTCTATTAAAAAAGGGTTATATTGTTCTACTCTTAACTTGCTTACAGTGTTATTTATGTTACAGTTCAATGTTAGGATAGTGCGTCTGCAGAAGGTAAGCTTCAGTGATCCCAAAATAATTAGAGAGAAGTAATATTAAAGTAAAAAGTACGAGAGTACACTGTACAAAAGAACCCAGAGCCCACTTATTTAATAGTTTCAGTAAGTAAGGGCTACACTTCTATACAGCTGAGTTTTGCAGTGTAAAATTTGCACTAAAGGACTTTGTGTTTGTTTTTCAAATTGCAATGGTCTGATAAAAGTTAAGGGCTGTTAGCCACAGCACCACAGTTTTAAATTAAATTAAGTTGAAGTTGTAACATGATATCAGCTGAAAAAACTGGATAATTAATAAAAATGTTCAAATTTTGAAGTTAAAGTAAAATAAGGATTCTGTTTTGTTGTCTCAAAGTTAAAATATACCTGGATCTCTATTTGAAGGTAGTGCTCAAATATTTTATTTTCAGAAATGTCAGATGAACACAGATGTTTTGAAGCTAATGTCAAAGAAGAACTCACATTTTTGTTGCAGGTTTGATATGCACTTTAGTATTTTATTTATGTGTTAGCAGAGTGAGTACAGTTTCCTTTTGTTGTCTCATCAATTGAGATGTGCTAATTTATATTTGAATCTGATAACTGACTACTTGAATGTATTTTATCATACTCAGAAATTTGAGATGTTTATTTTTGAAGCTGATAAGTGGGTACTCATATTTATTCATTTATTTTGGTATTGATAAATGAGAAAACACATTTTTCTTTTTAGGAGATCTGGGGTACTGTTTTTTAAGTTACTGTTCGAGGACTTATGTTGAACTTTCTTGGTACACAAATTTGTATTTGACTACTTTAAACTACTGTTAAGTGACCATAAAAAGAAATGTTTAAATTTACAAGATGGGCAAAAATAAAATTAGCCTCTTTGTCAAAAGATCGCTTCTGTGTGTTTTCAATTTTAGAATAATTGAACCTGTAAAGCTGCATTATCTTAAACGTAATATTACAGTTTATTATAGCTCTAATTTTTATAGGAAAGTAGATCATCCAGAAATTGACACCCTTTGTTACTAAGATCATATCAAATATGCCTCGAGAATCGTATTGAATCGAGAATAATTTTGAATCGAGAATCGTTCTGAATCGAAAATCGATTCAGAATCGAATCGTCACCCCAAGAATCGGAATCGAATCGAATCGTGAGTAGCTGAAAGATTCAGATTGAGATTGTCTCTCACACGTGTGTCGTTATAAAGATTACATCATGGGCATGACTATTGTTGGTTTGAGCTCCAACAATGATCAGTGAACTAAGTTGCTTGAGATAAATTTACTTTAGGTTTTCTTGAGAAATAGGTGTAAAGTTTGGGAATTTGTCGAACTAAACCATGCTTGGATTATTATGAATTACCAGATAATCAATAAATTATTTGAGAATATTTACCAAATCTGATGCCAGTCTTATATAGCCCGGTGAAAACTTAATCTGGGGTTAGGGTTAGGTCATGGGACTCTGGAAGAGAGACAAGGTAATCTCATTCCAAGGCTGCTATACGGAGGGAAAACATTTAACACCCAGCGAGGAGGTGTCTCAATCTGTTCCTCCTGGTGAATCGAACCCGATAAGGTCCAGTGGATAGCCTGTGACCTTCTGATCAGTTTGGACTTCCTGGACACTACACAAACATGTATATGAAAGGTAGGATGATGTCCCTGGTGGCCCCTCATAGGTTTCACTTAGAGCCCTGTACACACAGTACCTATTCTGGAGGATGCTACATATTAATAGAGACAACAGAATGTAGGCTGGTGTAACCATAGATGTCACAAGCTCGACTTGACAATAGATATCATATATAAAGGCTAGATGAGTCATCCGGGGTTCAACAGCGTAGCTAAACGGCGGCCATCTTGGAGCAGCTAGCAGACGTTCTGCTCTCTATGGCAGCAGATGGAAGGTGAGCATCAACTTAATTAAAACACTCATAACTTGATGAAAAATGAACGGATTTACAAACGGGTTACTTTCTTACAAACCTTATTATGTAAAGACTTGAGATATGATGCTTTTAGAATTTATGAATTTCCCGACCATTATCGTTATATTTTGATATATATCCACAGCCACATCTCTGACGTTTATAAAAATGCAAACCGTTTGAAAATCGGTTAGTACATGCTCCATTGACACCAGTGATGTCACTGGTCTTCTCTGGTCACTAGTCTTCTCTCTGGGACTAAACATCAATCAGCTACATGTGAGTGACCACAGCTGTGTTTTCTTTAAGATTCAGTCAAATGTTGATCCTGTCCCTCACAAACTGAGTTCAGAAAGATGCATCATTAATCAGTCAGCAGTTGACGATTTTTCTGTAATGTTTGATAGAAGCTTAGTTCATGGTGAAGATGCAAACTCCTTCATCCAGTCATTTAATCAGAAGTGTTCTACTATCTTAGATAAGGTAGCTCCAGTTAAACAAACAGTGTAGTGGCTAAATGTTAGTTTTCCAATAAACTTTGAAAAATAGAGCATCAGGCTGACGCGTGTTCCAAAGGAAAAACTCTGTCTTCCACAAAGATGGTCTTTTTGTTGATTTATTAAAAAGGTTTTCAAAAATGAACAAAAACAACACAACAAGTGAATCCAAGTTAGACAGAAGTTTTAACACATTCAAAAAATACCGTCAGCTCTCCTGCGTCTTCTCTCATCAACTGACGCTGCACACTGAGCTGAGGTACCTCACGGAGCCGAACCCGTACCTGATCTCTTAAAGCGACAGGCACGCATTTTCACAGAAACTCCTAATATCCAAATACCATGCACATTACTGTTTCCAATAACATTTGAATATTATCCTAACTAAAAAATGATTGTTTTAAGATCTTTTACATCATGAAACTAATATTAAACAAACTAAAATCCAAATATTGTCTTAATTAAACATAAACAGTGTAAATTGTGCTAATGGCACCTACATCACCGACCCCTAATTGTTCCGTTAATGAAACAAAATGGAACAATTACCACTTTTCTTTTACTTACAACACATTTTTTTAAAGCACTTAATATAATTAGCTGACTTGAAACATAAACAGCTTAATTTCAAATAGGAAACAACTATCCTTATCTACAGCATCAGAAAGGATGCAGAGTTCCTTTAAACCAGGGGTCACTAACAGGCGGACCGCGGTCCGGATCCGGACCCAGAGCCGGCTCTGTCTGGACCCAGCAAATCCAGACCCGGTCCCTGGTCTATAAGGAGCAGGTGTGTCTGAGGAGACACGTGACCGCTAATGAGCAGGTTCGTCGCTCACTCGGAACCCGCGGAACTCGCCCTCCCCCTGCGTACATGGTTCGGAACTCAGTCCCGGACCGGAGTCCTGGAGGCGAAGCCGAGTGGCGCACCGCGGCAACTCCTTTAGTTCGCTAAGCTACCCCTACACCATGGTCGGGCAGCACCTCCCGCAGCCTCAGAAAGAGATCTACTGCTGCAGAAAGGCACACCACGCACACTAGTGATGCGCGGGTCAGGATCCTGCACATTTGAAAACTTCTGACCCGCCCCAAACCGCCCCGCATCGCTGCGTCTATTTTTAGAACCCGCCCCGATCCGTCTCATTAAAAACACGTTATAATGACTGAAAGCCTTTTATTTAGTCTGACATCTCCAAAATAAAAAGTTTTTTAACCTTCTCTAAAACGTGCTTATGCAAAGTTTGCAGAGTACATCATTTCTCCGTTTTCTTTTATAAATCCTAAAGTTTGCGGAGAAAGTGACTCCCTTTCCGACCCGTTTTTGTTTTATAAATTTTATATAAAATATAACAAATTATAAACATATATATTTATTTTATAAGTTTTATAAATGAGGCCACAGCGGTCGCAGAGCGAGAACCGGACGTCTCTCAGCGTCATTACACCTGCAGACGCTCTCGCACGCACAGACACACACACACACACAATAACGGATAATTTAGCTGGAGGGATGTATTTCTTGGCTGATCTGGGAGCGCCTGTGTGCATCGCACACAACAGAATTCTTCAAATTGATTAAAGGACTAGGAAAGAGGTCGTGCACTCATGCACCGGGTAGAGATGCTGGAGAGGACGCAACAGGTGCTGGAGAGGTGAAGAAAGGAGGAGAGGAGAGGAGAAGAAGCTCAGAGCAGGTAGACGAGCAATGATCCAGGCCATTGTCAGTAATCAGTTCATTCTGGTCAAAAACTGGACCAGAGTGTCAAAATAATGTTGACTTTTCTGCATCTGAACAGCAGGAGAAAAAAACAATTTTTCTAAAAAATTTACTTCAACCACAAACTAATCAATGGGGATCTTGTACTCAGAGAATATATGTTTAAGTATTTAAATATAAATAAAAATAATTATCTATCCATCCATCCATCCATCCATCTCCAAATAATTATTTATATATAAAAATACACACATAAACACATACACACACACACACATATATATAGTTATATGTATATATATATATATATATATATATATATATATATATATATATATATTTATATATATATAACTGTAAGCAGGTTTAGGTGGCGCTGCCCCCGGACCGAGGACCAGGTCGCGAATGCTGATCTGGACCTTTGGCATATTTTGTTGAAGACCCCTGCTTTAAACAGTCTATCTTCATAAAGAGTAAGGAACAAAATAGAGTTGTTTTTTAAAAAAGAAGTTTGAAGACAGAAAGAATGAGTCAGAGGTTGCTAGCACTTGACTCATAGTTGGGGATCAGTCTTTACCACTGTCCCATTCAGACTCCACCAGCAGACAGATTTTGGTAATCGGTCTGTCCAAAACGTTAGTCTTTGTTTTTATTCGCACTCTGCGAACACAACCTTTAGCATCTGGAACTGTCTCGATAATCCTTCCCATAATCCATGAGTTTCTTGGAGCGCCGTCGTCCACAAGAAGTACCACATCTCCTTCCTTGAAGTTTCTAGAAGCTGTGGCCCATCGCTGACGATCCTGGAGTTGAGGTAGGTACTCTTTGACCCATCTACTCCAAAACAGGTTGGACATATACTGCACTTGTCTCCATCTGCGCCGAGCATAGAGATCCTCTTTGACAAACAGTCCTGGAGGCAAACTAGGCTTCTTGTTCAACAGCAGCAGATGGTTAGGTGTAAGCGCCTCCAAATCATCAGGGTCACTAGACGCCTTTGTGATGGGTCGACTATTTAAAATCGACTCTGCCTCACACATGACTGTGTGAAAGCTATCTTCATCCAAGACTTGTTCCCTAGTGGTGGAATTCAGCACCTTTCTTATAGATCTGATAAGCTGTTCCCAAACTCCTCCATGATGGGAGGCAGCAGGTGGTTTGAAAATCCACACAATCCCATGTTGATGGAACAAATGTTGAAACTGAGAAGAGTTCCAGTCTGTGATAGAAGCCTTGAGTTCTCTGTTGGCTCCCACAAAGTTTGTTCCATTGTCGGAGTGAATCTGTGTAACTTGTCCTCTTCGTGCTAAGAAGCGCCGAAGTGCATTTATGCATGAATCTGTGTCCAATGAAGTTGCGATCTCAATGTGCACTGCTCGCACAGCCAAACAGGTAAAAATCACTCCGTACCTCTTTACGAGGCTTCTGCCACGTCGCACTTCGAACAGGCCAAAGTAGTCCACTCCTACTCTTGTGAATGGCGGCTCATCAGGTAAGACTCGTTCCTTTGGCAGATCAGCCATAAGTTGTTTTCCAGCTGTTCCATGTAGACGACGACATGTAACACACTTCCTGCAAATTTTCCTAATAGCAGTATTGGCACTTGGAATCCAAAATTTCTGACGTAGTTCTGAAAGCATGTGGTTGCGTCCTCCGTGTCCAGTCATTTTATGAACATGTTCGAGAATCAAATCTGAAATGTGCAGGTCTTTGGACAAGATGACTGGATGCTTGATGTTCTCTGGCATAGCTGCTCTACTGAGACGACCTCCCACACGCAGAACACCATCTTGAAGCATGGGATTAAGCTTGTACAACAGACTGTTGCGTTTTATGCTCTGACTTTTATTCAGAGCTGAAAGTTCTTCTGAGAACTTCTCCCTTTGACAGAATCTGGCGATGTGCAGCTCTGCATCATCTAGGTCTTTGACTGTTATGTGTGTGCCCTTGTAGTTGTTTTTAAAGCCTTTCATCTGACTTTGAACAAACTGTTGACGTTTGTCCAAACTGGATTCTTTTGAGGCACTAAACAACTCTTTTCTTCTTTGGCTGAGAGTCCAAAGCAAAGCTTTAAGCTTCACGAACCATGCAATGGTCCGTTTCAACGTCATCCAAGATGAGTAGTGATTGATAAGCTCCTTGAAAGCAGACACGTTTTCCTTTACATGTATGACATTCACTGCAGTCTTTTTGATCTCAGGATCATCCAAGGCTTTTTCTGTGCTGCGTGGTGTAGTGTTTGGCCAAGATTCGACTGGATTGAGTAGGAACTCTGGACCTGACACCCAGTTTGCATTTTTAATGAACTCACTTACTTTTTGCCCTCTAGAGGCGCAGTCTGCTGGATTCTTGTCGGTGCTAACGTGTCTCCATTGCTCCACTTCAGTTACCTTCAGGATGGCTGAGACTCTGTTAGCCACGAATGTTCGATAACGAGTGGTTTCATTCTGTAGGTATTTTAGTACGGCTGTACTATCAGTCCAAAAAACTGACTTTGCGAGCTCCAGCTGTAGTTCTCTTCTTAGAACACCATCCATTTTCATTGCAACTGTAGCAGCAGTCAACTCCATACGTGGAATCGTGGGTGACCTCAGAGGTGCTACTCTCGATTTTCCCATCATGAAAGCGTAGTGGAGCTTGTCATCAACACTTTTCATGAGGAGGTAACTTACTGACCCATAAGAGTGTTCACTGGCGTCGGAGAAGTGATGTAACTGCGCGAGTGTGCAATTACCGAATCCTTCTGGTTTCAGACATCTGGGGAAACTGAAGTGCTCCAAAGCTGGGAGACTTTCCAACCAGTTATACCACCTGACTTTGATGTGTTCAGGTAAGTCATCGTCCCATCCAACCTTCAGTCTGCACAAGTCTTGTAGTATAGTCTTTGCAGGCAACAGCACGGGTGCCAGTATGCCCAGTGGGTCGTACACTGACCCAATGACCGAGAGAAGTCCTCTTCTGGTGAACGGGCGTTCTCTGATGGTTATTTTTAACTGAAAGATGTCAGACTCTACACACCAATTAAGGCCAAGAGCTCTCTCCATAGGAAGTTCATCCTGATCAAGATCCAATCTTTTCATCTCCTTTGCTAGTTCAGATTTAGGGATAGAGTCCAGCACTTTGCGGCTGTTGCTCACCCACTTGTGAAGATGAAAGCCTCCGTAAGCACAGATTTTCACAAGTTCTTGGCACATCTGTATAGCTTTCTCTTCTGTGGCAACAGACTTGAGGCAGTCATCTACATAAAAGTTCTGTAGGACTGTCTGTATGACTTCAGATCCAAACCGTTGACTCTGATCCTCAGCACACCTCCTCAGGGCGAAACTTACGCAGCTGGGTGAGGAAGTGGCTCCAAACAGATGCACAGTCATTTTGTACTCTGTCAGAGGTTGATTGTAATCCCCTCCTGGCCACCAAAGGAACCTCAATAAGTTTGAGTCATTTTCTGGAACTTTCACTTGGTGGAACATTGCTTCCACGTCCGCCATGATTGCAACGGGTTCCTGTCTGAATCTTATAATAACTCCAAGAAGGTTGCTGGTCAAATCTGGACCTTGAAGGAGCTGTTCGTTCAACGATGTTCCCTGATAGGAAGCTCCACAGTCAAAAACAACTCTCAGTTTTCTTTTCACTGGGTGGTAAACAGCGGTGTGTGGAATGTACCACACTTTTCCTGATTCGTGCGAGAAGTCGTTGTCAGACAACTGGACAGCCATTCTGAAGAAGGTCGTCCATGAAATCAACATATTCTTTGTGAAAACAGTTGTCCTTTAATGAGTCGCCGCTTCAAATTCTTTGCTCTCTGCTCAGCGATTGCTCTATTATTTGGCATGTTGACCATTTGGTTTTTCAGCGGCAAGCATATGACATAGTGACCTTCAACCTTAGCAGTGGATTCCATGACCATATCCATAAACTGATGGTCTTCCTTTGACATTTCCACTTCTTCATGTTTTCCAACCTCTGGAAAATCCATTCGAAACTGTTGAAGCCACAAGTCCTCCAGGTTAACTGCTGAAATACGGTTTGCAGTTGCCTTGACAGGTTTTCTGTCACCTGAGCCATTGCAACCTTCTCTCAAGGGCCCATTTACAGTCCGGCCGAGCTTGGTTTTAACTGCATATGGTCCATTACCAATGCTGCTCACAACCTCCTATGGCTCCATAACCTTTGGTACGTTTGCTCCAATAAGCAATCCAATGCCCGCTTCAATCTGCGGTAACTTGATGTCTTTAAGGTAAGGCCACCTTTCAAGATCTTTCTGTTGTGGTATGTTTTCTTTTCCCACAGGTCTTATGAGTGAAAGCATCTGGAAGTGTGAAGAACTCTTCTCCTGACAGGCTACTGACTTCCAGCCCAGACACCACAAAAGTACTGACTGTTTTTTCCTCATTCATTGTTCTCAGGAGCATGTCAGTCTTTCTTCCTTTGATTTTCAACTTGTTCATTAATCCCTCAGTACAAAATGTAGCTGAGCTGCCAGGGTCGAGAAATGCGTATGTCTGCGTTACCACGTTTCCTTTCTTTGACTTGACTTGTACTGGAACTATTGCGAGTGTGCAAGCATCTACACCGACCCCAGTCAGCTCCTGCACCTCGGGCTTAGCTCGCACAAATGCGCTCAGTATTGTTTGACCCTCCGGCTGCTCTTCTTTTCTTTCTGCACCTGAATCCTTTTTTATTATGTGCAGAAGAGTAGGATGCGTTGAAAAGCAGATTTCACATCTCAGTTTGTTTTTGCACACCTTACTCATGTGTCCATGTCTTAAGCAGCTGAAACAAAGTCCTTTACTTCTTATGAAATCCACCTTCTCTTTGTGAGGTTTGTTCTTGAATTTAACGCAAGCCCCCAGGCGATGCTCACTCTTACAGAAGGGACATGCGGCTGCTGTTGTGAAGGCTTGAGCTGAATCCTCAGCTGAGTTTCCAGCTGTTTTCAGCTGTGTACAGCACTTGTGCTGAATGACTTTCTAAACACACATTTCTTTTGATCTTTATGATCGTTTTGCTTGGTTGTAGATGTCTTGAATGATGCACTATCTTTTATGTCGCCGAAGACTGGATGGAGAGCAACTTTGGCTTGTTTGTTAACGAACTCCACCAAATCTTTGAACTTGACTTTTCCACAACGTTCCTCTTGAATGTTGTATGCAACATTTCTCCATCTTTCGCGTAGCTTGAATGGGAGCTTTGCTACAATAGCTTTCAAGTTTGCTATGTTATCCAACTCTTCCATATAGCTCACTTCAGCCATAGTGTTGCAGCAGGCTGTCAAAAACAGTGAAAAGGCATGTAAAGCCTCAGCATCTTCTGGCTTAATGGAAGTCCAGTTTAACACTTTGTTCTTGTAAGCTACTGCAATTTTGTAATCATTTCCGTAATGTTCCCTCAGTAGCTCTTTAGGTCTTCGATAACCTACTTCTGGTTTCATGTAAAGACAACTTTGAATTAGCTCTTTGGGTTGTCCAGTAGTGAATTGCTCCAAGTAGTAGAGCCGATCTTTAGGACTTTCAGTGCGGGATTCTACGCCGTGTTCAAACGCTTGATATCCAATGGGGGGAGTGTCATCATTTTCTGTTGCTTCACCATTAGCTCAGTTATGTTATTTTGTTGCGTCATAACACTGCAAATTGTCTCCACTGTGTGATCTTTGGATGCAGTATTATCACTGGGATGCTGCAGAACAGTGGACTCAGTTTTCAATGGCTTGAATTCACAATGTTCACTCTGAATGTCAACTGGAATTTCACTTTGGAAATGGAATGTGTCCTGAACATATCCAGACTCATTGGTCATTCTTTCATTTTCACTAGCATGTGAAAAACGCTCATTCTCATACTTTTGTAAAATTTTGAGTTTAGCATCAGAGGCTTCAATAGCAGTTTGTAGATCCAAAGCTTCTCTTTTTGCCTTTAACTCTACTTCTTGTCTTTCTATATCTTGTTTTTGCTTCAGAGCTGCAGCCTTTGCCATCAAAGCAGCACTTTCCACCTCAGCTTTAAGGCGAGCTGAGGATGCAGTGGACACCTTACTGCTAGCATTTGATGAACGCCGTTTACTCGTACGGCTCATGCCTGTTGATGCGAGAGATATACTGTCTGTTGGCTGTATATCAGCATCACAGTCTTTAGCTTGTTTGCTGCGTTCTTCAGCCATTTTTATCCATGTTTCCACTTGTTGCATAAATCCACGCATATGCATTAATTTAGGCTCGAACCATGAGCTTTGGTCGTTCTCCATTTCGTCCTCGCGGAGTAAACATTTTAAACTGTCATTAATCTTGCACAGTTCTTCAAGTGAGTCTTGGTAATCCATACGCAGCTTCTGCTTCACTTTGTTAACGTTAGCATCATCCTCTGTTAACCGTTCCAACTCGTTAGCTTGACATGTTAGCTGCCCCAATTTAGCTTTCCTAGCTTGAGCTAAACGGTAAATTTTTTCTTCAACAGCCTTCTCGGTCATTTTACGTTCTCTTTTTCCAACAGTTTGGTTGTTGTAATCTTCTTTCATGATGCTAATTAGCTCAACATAGTGAAGATAGCTTGATATTTTACCTCAGGTATCCTTTTTTCTTCTTGTTCCAAGCTGCATTCACCAGCCGTCCATTTTCCGGTCGCTTCTTTTACTCCAATCTGGTGTTTTCTGCCAGTTTCCTTAGAATCCCAATAATCCTTTAAAACTTGGGCAGAAGCTAGGTATTTTTTGACTAATGTTGTGGCTAAATGTTAGTTTTCCAATAAATTTCGAAAAATAGAGCATCAGGCTGATGCGTGTTCCAAAGGAAAAACTCTGTCTTCCACAAAGATGGTCTTTTGTTGATTTATAAAAATCTTAAGCTTCAAATCATAACATTAAAGGAATGCAGCCAGTTATCCTAGCAGCTGTGAGTTCGTCTAAACCAGGGGTCACCAACCTGGTGACCGCGGGCACCATGGTGCCCCCAGGAACTATTCAAGGTGCCCTCAGGCCTTTTCTCCAAATAACACGTCTATAATATAAATAAAATAAAAAGCTGCTGCCATCTTTTTCTAATCACAATTGCATCAATATAGATTTAAAAAATACAATTTTCTTTAAAATATGTTTATTATACATTAAATTAGTTAACTCTGATCTATTCTAGTTTAAAGATAAATATTTTATCAACCTGGTAGCCCTTTACATGGATCAATACCCATGAAGTAGCCCTTGGCTTCACAAAGGTTGGTGACCCCTGGTCTAAACTAATTCTCCTCCAGTGCCTCTCCGAAGGACAAGCTGCAGACAAAAAACCTTTAAAGACTTTTATTCCTCCTGTATAACAATGGATATTTTCCTTACAGGTAAAATTAACCAGAGTTGATTATTTAAAATTAATCATGAGTTACATTACTTGGTAATGAGTTTAAATTTATTTTTCAAAGTTTTAAAGTACATTCAATGCATTCTATTCATGCTAAGATTAATATTTTAAACATTGATAATTTAAGCTTTAACCAATGATTTGTTAAATACATCATTTTAAACCATAAATATATCTATTTGATGAATTAATAAGGTTTAATTTAATAATATTTTTCCTTACAGGAAAGTCATGGATGGTCATGTTATATATTTTAATATCTGTGTTAATAATGACAGTATATTGAATTTAATTCATTTTATTACAGTCAAACTCTTCTCATGATTTTAGAAAAAGTGTGAAGTCTGCAAACTTTGATTAACACCCCTTTCACCATTCCTAAATTCTGATTGGCTAATCCAGAGTCCTCAAAAGGGTTTAGCCTTCCTTCCTTCCTTCCTTCCTTCCTTCCTTCCTTCCTTCCTTCCTTCCTTCCTTCCTTCCTTCCTTCCTTCCTTCCTTCCCAAAAACAGAAGAGAAAGAAGAGAAGATGGAAGTGTTCCTGCTTCAGCTAATTTGGTTCTGATGGAGACTAAACCAAGATCTCAACACATAACTTCTAACCAAATAGACAATTTCGAACTGACTAAAATGCCTCAGACTCTTCCACCATGTGGCCTTCTGTTTATCTGAACTACCATCTGGACCAGGTGGTACCTCCTGACTGCCAGCTGTTCCAAGGCGACCTTGTTCCCCTTCAGACTGAGACCAGCCTCCAAGTGTGGGGGACGTCCACCTCAGCTTGTCGAGAAACCTGCTCCGACGCTGCCAGATCTATTGGACCTCCAGCTGATCCAGTAAGGTTCAACATCCAAAAACAGATGGGTCATGCACTTGATAACTAAACTAAATTACATCTAAATTAAAAGCTAAATCCAGCCATATTAGTCTTATAAAATCCAGACTTCACTTTTTCCTAAATTCATTAATAATACATCTTATAACATTCATCATCATGTTTCTAAGTGTTTTATTACTGTTTTAGTTAACATCATTATCAAAATCATCATTTCCTTTTCTGTATCATCATTAGACAATTATAGTAAA
The DNA here is from genome assembly GCA_006937965.1 of Callopanchax toddi. Taxonomy (NCBI): domain Eukaryota; kingdom Metazoa; phylum Chordata; class Actinopteri; order Cyprinodontiformes; family Nothobranchiidae; genus Callopanchax; species Callopanchax toddi. Next base: position 64,856 of record SSNR01000336.1, read on the forward strand.
TTGACTTTTATCAACTACGTATATTTTTGTCTCTGCTTCAGATTATTAATGGTATTCATTCCCTGTTCAACCAAAATAATCTAGATTTTAAATTTCAATAAATATTAACCTTTAAAAGGGTTGATGTCTAAAATTTCTGACTCAGCACAAATTTTAAAATAATTTATTACTTTATTAAAAAACGTATTAAGTGTAGCTATTCCACATGGCTACACTGGACAGGCAGATGTTCAGACAGACAGAGCAGCACTCTGCTCTTACTTGTGTTAGTGTTACTGTTTTTCTTCTGCAGCAGCTCACCTCTTGTGATACTTCAGCCATGTGTCAGGGAGACTTCAGGAGCTCTAATAGAAATGTTGTCAGGTAAGAAACAATTTCAGTCCATCAGCTGCAGACAAAGATGAAAACATCAGTTTGACGTGAATCAGACCCCAAAAAGTCCAGATAACTGAAACGTATCTTTCCTGACTCATCATATAACGATCTCAGACCATGGTTTGTTCAAGAACAGAATAAAATACATTACAGTAAAATATATAAAATATTTACAATAATAATAGTACATTTAATTTCAGGTGCCTTTCAAAACACCCAAGGTACAATTAAAATCCACAGTAAAATGTATATGTTACTATGTTTTAAATTAGTTTGGGGTTTTTATTTTTAAATCCCAGCAGCTTTTTAAAAATCATTGGGATGCTTTCTGAGAAGCTGTTTTGAGTTACTGCAGCTAACATTTTTCATTCAGTAAATAATGACAGAGGGAGAAGCTGACTGGTTTCTTTGACTAATTAACCGTGTTTGGTTATTTGATTTCCCAGAGTGCCTAAATGCAGATGGTCACCAAAGGCTGTTCAATAAGCTCAGCTGTTCAACTATCATTAGCAGATATGTGTGTGTGTGTGTGTGTGTGTGTGTGTGTGTGTGTGTACACACACAGGTCACTGTACCTCTCTGCCTGTATGGAGGATCAGAGCTACCTAATAATAGAGTCTTGTCTGAGTTGTGTAGAGGTTTATTAGACACTAGTCCTTCTCTTAGACCTGTTAATCATGGATTTGGAATGTGAGGAAACTGACTTCTCTTTCTGTTATGTTTTATTTTTGACCTGGTCCTGTGATGCAGAAGCATATAAATGTCTATTCACTTGTAGTTTATTATTCTAGTCATTTTGTTTGTGAAATCTTTTGAATGTTCTGTGTTTAAAACTGTAAAATATGGTTCCTAATTTGAATTTAAAACTCTGCTTTACCTGCATGGTTCCTCTGTTTAAAATAAGGGTTTGGAGTATGTAATCTCCTCACCATTCAGTTCAGTTATGATTCAGAGGGTGAAGAGATAGTAAAGGTCTAACTACCATCTTGGTCCGGTCTTTCTCTTCAAGAGTGTTGGGAGTAACGAGTTACAAAAGTAATTAATTACTGTAATACATTGCTTTTTGCGGTAACGCAGTAAGGCACTACAGAAAAAAAATCTGTAATATTTTACTCGGTACAATGTCAGTAACGCGCGCATTACAGTGCATGTTTAACCTGAACTGAAGTGGTGGTTTTCCTGAGGAGAAACGTCACTCAGCGCCAAATGTTTCACTTCCTGTAGTCAGACAGAGCAGAGAGGAGTCCGGTTCTGTCAGGGTCATGCAGCAAACTCATGCGTGGTTCCGAACTGTGTCAGAGGAGCGCGCACAAGTCTCGTGCGCTGCCCAAGTCCTGCGCGCTCACAGTAACCAAGGCCCGCAGCGCTCCGCTCGGAAACTGAAGCCAACTGAGAAGTTTCCTGATAAAGATTCACTCTAACAGACTAGATTATAGAGGGTTTTCACGGCGCGTCACCGTAGCGTCATCTAACCGGAAGCCGCCATATTGGAGATATTGAGGTAAACAGAACGCACGCATTTAATGAGTATTCTACTGCAAAACAAAAAGAAATGGTGAATTATTGCCGTGTTTATGGCTGTACCAATCGGTCAGACCGTGAGACACCTTTGCAGTTTTATAGACTGCAAAAAAATTATTACGGATCAGAGAGAACAATGCTAGAAGTTATCAGAGGAAAGGAGGCAGCGAAGCTAAACCAGGATCTACGGGGGGAATCTGGATATCCGAATTAGTTCGGCCCATTTCTGGTCAGGTAAGTGAATTGTTGATAACAGCTGCTCTTAAGTCATTTTTAGTGGGATGCTAATATAATTTATATCAAGCTATTTACTTAAAGTTCCCATGACATCGGTTTCCATGTTTTCTGACTTATCTATCATGTTGCAACGTTGAGTTCTCACCTTAAACCTGCCAGAAAGAGCAAAAAACGGCGTCCATCTGTCTCCTAGTACAGCCAGTGAGAAGCTCTTCAAGATTTCAGACCCAGGTTTCAAACAGTTTTTTTCACTCCAGCCCGCTATGAGGTCATAGTGATCCGGACTTGCTTATATGGTCAATTCTCCTCCCACATGCACGTTCACGACACCTGGAGCGAGGCAGTGCCGCCGCCATTGCCCATAGACCGTGTAGTGTTTAGTTTCAGTTTCATTTCTCTTTCACGTGACGGCACTGCCCCCTGCTGCAGCAGAAGTGTCAGGCTGCCAAATAAGGAGAAACCCAGCAGAACCGGAAGGCGGCGCTTTCTTCTGATCTCTGAGTTGCTCATTAGGAAATAATTACAGCGTATTTTGAGTTATAATGGTGCAACGCTAATCTAGAGGTATCAAAGATTACACCTGTTTAATATAAAGTGATTTAAATATGGAGTCACAGGCACTTTAATATAATCACATTTACCAGCCTGATACAGTAGCAACAGTTATTCTTCAAATGTAGAGCTAAAACTAAATGTGCTGTATTTCTCATTGTTCAACAGGTAAAAGGTCTGACCTTTATCAGAAGGATGACCCAGATTGGTGCTATCAGTTGGAATGACGGTCAGATGGATTGATGAATAAATGATGGATGGATGGATGGATGGATGGATGGATGGATGATAAATTATGGATGGATGGATAAAGATGATTGCATCAGAATGGATGAATAATGATGGATGGATGGATGGATAGATGATAAATGATGGATGGATGGATAGATGATAAATGATGGATGGATGGATGGATAGATGATAAATGGATGGATAGATGATGAATGATGGATGGATGGATGGATGATAAATGATGGATGGATGGATGGATAGACGGATGATAAAGGATGGATGATGGATGGATGGATGATAAATGATGGATGGATGGATAGATGATAAATGATGGATGAATAAATGATGGATGGATAGATGAATTAAGTGATGGATGGATGGATGAGTAAATGATGGATGGATGATAAATGATGGATGGATGGATGGATAGATGGATGATAAAGGATGGATGGATGATAAATGATGGATGGATGGATGGATGGATGATAAATGATGGATGGATGGATAGATGATAAATGATGGATGAATAAATGATGGATGGATGGATGAATAAATGATGGATGGATGGATATGGGGCTAAAACGATGACAGAGTAAACTGAAACTGAAAAAAATACATTGAAACTGAAGAAAAAAATAAACTGAAAAATAAAATATTAAAACTTAAAAAGAAAACATTGATACTGAAAGAAAAAAAATTGAAACCGAAAAATACACTGAAACTGAAACAAACCCCAAAAAAAAAACTTTTTTTTACATTGACACTTTATTTTCAGAGTTTCTATTCATTTTTCAGTTTCACTTCAATATTTTTCAGGTTCAAGTTTTTTTTTTTTTTTCAGGTTCAAGTTTTTTTTTTCAGTTTCAAGTTTTTTTTTTTCAGTTTCAGTTCTTTTTTTTTCAAGTTTTTTGCTGTCACTGTTTTTGCGCCGGACGCGCGCTTGAGGGGCGGGGCTTCTAGCCTGCATNTGTTTTATTTTCTGTTCTTGAGATGCTGTTTGCATGACGTTCATTCCTGTGCCTGAGCTGAGTGAGAAGAAGTCCAAAGCCTGTCATCGGCGTCTCCCAGACTTCCTGCAAAATCTTAAAACTACAGGTTTGTATTGTCAGTCAGTTAAAGTTAAAATTCATAACAAAGGTAACAAAAAAGCAGATATGGACATGGGTATTTTTGTATTTTAAAACCTAAAACACAGAAAAATTGTCAACTTTCATTTTTGAATGTTTTGCTTCTACAAATTCACTCTTTTTTTAATTTTTCAGTGATCTTGATCAATAGATCTTCAGACTTTCTGAAGCTCTTTCAAAATGTTATATTATTTTTTTTACTTTGGCTGCATTTTCACTGTGTCCACTACTTGACCATTTTCATAGGAATGGTTTAAGTCACTTAATGCTGATGTAAATCTTTATAGACATTAAAGAACCAGTGTCAACACATAACAGAAAACCTAACAAAGTTAAACGAGATCAGATGTTTTTGTTACCAGCCGTGCTGTGGAGATAGTTTATTTTCTTAGCTGATTTGATTTAAAAAATGACAACGATAAAGCAGATTGACAAACATGAAATGGTATTTTAGCACCAACAAGCTGAGAACTATTAGTTGAAGACATGTCCTACAGCAGATGATCGATCACATGTTAAATGATGTATTGTCAGGTCCTGTCTTTAACTTCTATCATTTATTCCTGTTCATATTTTTGCTTTGTCTATTTTTTATAGATTAATAACAATCCAAGGATCTGAAAGGACGATGACACCTTCAGGAATGGCTGAACAAACGTCATCTGAGCACAGAACAGAATCTGACTTAGTCAACATTGGACTAATATTTTTAATGACACCATCTCACCTCCACCAGCTTCAAAGAATTCAGATTACTAGATAGTTTCTTTAATATCAGAAATTCTCTGCACATTCAATAATTGTTTAATATAACCATTCTCAGCAGAGTGTGACATTTCTGTTATCCTTGAATTTTGTGCATATAAACTATCATGTTATCAATAAATATTCAAAACAATTAACTGATCCTTTCAATGAGTGACAAAACCAATTCACTTCATGTTTTATTACTTTCAGATGTCACATGTAAAAAATTAATTCTGTAACACTGTGGAAACCTAAAGGACAATGTTGATTATAAAAATGTTTAACTCAAAACTAATCAAATTGCTGGTGTTCAAATGTTCAGAATTCAGTAACATTTATCTTAAATTTACATCACTTTTACGAATAATCTTTTAAATAATGTATTTACAATATTATTAGAAATTAATACAATCAAGGTGTTGAAGTTATGAAACTATGTTCTCTGGAGGTCCTCTTGATCCTGGTTCTGAAGGCTCTGGAGTTCCTCTTGGTCCTGGTTCTGGAGGCTCTGGAGTTCCTCTTGGTCCTGGTTCTGGAGGCTCTGGAGTTCCTCTTGGTCCTGGTTCTGGAGGCTCTGGAGTTCCTCTTGATCCTGGGATCAGATACATCCATCCATCCATCCATTTTCTGTAGCCGCTTATTCCTCCACAGAGGGTCGCGGGGCAGCTGGTGCCTATCTCCAGCGGTCAGGGGGCGAGAGGCGGGGGACACCCTGGACGGGTCGCCAGTCCATCACAGGGCCACACAGAGACGAACGAGACAAACAACCACACACCCACTCACACCTAAGGACAATTTACCAGCCCAATTAGCCTGACAGTCATGTCTTTGGACTGTGGGAGGAAACCGGAGTACCCGGAGGAAACCCACGCATGCACGGGGAGAACATGCAAACTCCACGCAGAGAGGCCGCAGAGCCGGGACGCGAACCCACGACCTCCTTGCTGCGAGGCAACAGTGCTAACCAGCTGCGCCACCATGCAGCCCCCAAATGGGTAATTTATTGCATAAATATCAAAACCACAATGTAAGAATTAGCAACATTAATCCTATGATGTAATCACAACACATAAAAGAAATGGTAAAACTAATGGTTTTAGATGTTTCAGTTCCAGCAGATGTCTAACAGATGGCCTGAATTTCATTTTATTCTTCATATCAAGTTCAATGTCTAGTCTGTACAGATGAAATCATATACAGTATAAGACCAAAAAGACGATTTAATAAACACATTTTAACTGACGTTTGTCAAAACATTCATCTTCAGAAAGGGTTCAGGATTTCCAGCAGATACCACATGATGTTACTTGAAACTGGTTTGTGATCAACTGCTATAAAAATGCATAGTTTACATCTCCTACCCTTTAAAGAAATATTTTATTGCTAGTTTACCTATTTTATCTTTATGTATCTTATGCTTAGATGTACATTTTTTGACATCCATTATAGTCAGTAAGATAAGAATTTCATTGTGCAGGGAAATGTGTTTCTTTACTGTGCATGTGACAATAAAGCTTTGAAATCAACTGTGTAATTAATACAATGACTTTATAAACTCCTTTACCAACTGGTGGCTACCTAAAGGTAGTTTTTCATTAAGGTCTGGCTTTGTCATTTTTTTCTGTCACACCTGCTGAAGGGGAGTCAAGGTGATT